>CM038793.1:13078656-13532882 GCA_021764765.1 Vicia sativa | reverse complement strand
ATTATTATTATGATAATTCATATATTTATTCCAAAAAATATACATATTTTAAAATAAAATATATTAAAATTATACATATTGTTTTTTATATATATACTATTTTTTTTAAATATATTAAATAAAAAAATACTGTTTTTAAAATTTATACATAATTTTCATACTTAAAATATTTTAAATATATTGATTTCTTTATCATATATACAGTTTTTTTTTTTAATTTTACTGTTTTTCTAAAATAAAATATATATATATATATATTATTTTTCTAAAATTTATTAATAATTTTACTGTTTTTCAAAAATTCAGTTTTAAAAATTCAACACACGCAAGCACCGCTATATATATATATCATACCTATTCTTTCAACATTTATATGAAAATAAAATCGAAATTAAAGATTGTGTACCTTAAATTGATGAAAATTTCTTTTTTATTGAAATTTTCCTCCAAAATTATCTCCCTTTAAATCACAATTAAATCATGAAACACAAAAATTATATTAGAAACAGATTTGAAAATGAATTATATATATATATATATATATATATATATATATATATATATATATATATATATATATATATGACAAAATAACTTAAAATTATTACTTAAAGAAATTGAAAATTTAGAATTTTAGGTTTAATTTGGGGAAGATGATGAAGGTGGTTTGGAGGAAGAAAGAAGAGATCATTTGAGAAGAGAAGAGAGAGTATATGTTTTGTTTTGTGTTTTGAAAATAAAACATAAAACTCTATTAATATATAATGGAAATTATGATGTAGCAAGCATTTTTTAATGCCTAATTGGCAAGGCCCACGCAATTAAAGCGAGAATATTTAGTGAGGGTGCCCCTCGAAAATTTTATTATAATTGCAGACCGCACGCCGCCACCGCACATCGGGTTTATTAGACATAAAGTTGTCTAGGTGGTGTGGGATTACCTCGCTATTGGCACATGATGATAGTTTGGGAAGCCCGCCGCTAAATGCCTTCACTTTTGGCACTATTTTATTTTATCAAGGGTGCACCGCAATTTAACATTTTAAAATTCAAAAATTTCATCTTCCCCATTTGTAGATACCCCACGCATTAGTTTTTTTATAAAAAATTTCAATTAGCGAGGATATGCCCCAGTAAGGTTGTATTTTTGTTTGGGGTTTAAACCGGAAAATATCAACTTTACTTATAGTGAATTGGTTTTAATTTCAAAGATAAAACTCTTGGAATATACGGAAACATCCAACGGTTTTCATTAGAAATAACCAAGTGCATCGTGAGTAATCATCGATGAACGTTACAAAGTAATAGTATCCTAAAGTAGACTCACACGACTAGGACCCCAAATATCATAGTGAACTAAAGCAAAGGTGATGCAACACTTTATTTACTCGTTGACAATAAGTACTATGAGTATGTTTGTCTAATTGACAGGACTGACACTCAAAAGAAGAAAGCTAGCTAAGAAAGACTATGAACTAAAAGACGCATTTTATTTAGACTAGGGTGACCGAAACACTGATGTGAGTTCTTAAGAAGCAATAGATACGCATCACCGATGGAGAAAGATGATATAATCCTCCAGCTTCACTCCCTGCTCCAATCGTCTGTCTTGTACATCGATCCTGGATATAAACATAATTACCATTAAAAGGACTACACAATCAAGAGTACGAATAAGCTTGTGAACAGATATTAGATTAAAGGACAACCAGAATGTAAAGGATGTACTCAAAGACAAGTTTGAAAGTGGATGTTCCCCGACTAAGGCCTTGAACTTTGACTTTAGAACCATCTCACACAGGACAAAAGGCAAAGAATTAAAATAAGACAAGTGAGATAAAAGAGATTATTTCCATTCATATGATGAGAGGCACCAGAGTCAAGGACTCAAGGACCAAGAAAAGATGTAGAGACAAAGCTACAAGATTACCCGATCGAGCAACAGCGGAAGATGATGATGGTTGAAGGGTCGCTTTGTATTGGAGAAAATCATTGTAATCGCTGTGGAATAATGACATCTTTAGTGATATCCTATTGAGTTTACTTGACGGCGATCCGTGGTTTTCGCTTTTGTTCTCTTGCCTTTATACGACAATCAGCTTCAATGTGATCATAATGATTGCAATAGTTAAGGAAGAGGAAGTAGGAATCGGTCCAAAAGCATGAGGTGTAGCTAAGCGAATAATTGTTCACTAACCGCCCATAATTAGCAACGTTGGTACCGATAAAATCTTATTCTAAACGGAATCAAGTTCGATGGCAATCCAAAGAAGTGTCATGACCATGAAATACTTACTCTGTTCAAAGATAAGTTGTTGCATCTTTGTAAAGGGCATTAAGGTTGTGAAATTTGCCTTTAACGTGTCAAGCTTTGTCGATAGCCTTGCATATCCATATTCTCCAATTTCAAAGAGCGGAGTTTGGAGATGACACTGTAAAGATTATGGACATCGTTTGAGAAGACTTTCTTAGCCTTTTCAAACCTCGTAGCAGTGGTATAGGCTTGGTATTGTGCTTAGAGATTAGTTGCTATGGAAAACCATAACACGTGCATAAAGAAGCATCGGTTTGTTTCCACTTATCGCGTTAGGCGAGAATAGTATCGATTTTGTAGTTAAGTGATCCTCATATCCTTGACCATGAAACCACATTTTGACAAAGACCCCATATGTTCTAGTTGGTCGTCCGGATCGCTTCATACGAATAAGTGGAACTTTAGTGAACGTGACTTAATCTATATCTCCCATGATATTTGATGGCTCGGGAAAAAAAAACCAAGAGCATATATTAAAAGAGGAGCGAAAACTGAGGCTGGCGAGAAAAACAACGACAGTTGGGGTAGCGGATGCGCGGCTAAAAGTCTGGCGCGTGAGATTCACTCGCAGATGAAAGAGAGGCGCGTGCGACGGAGGAAGACGGTGATGTTTTTGAAATTCGCCGATCCGATGAGACGATTCTAGTGGTATAGGAATCTCACCGAAAAGTCTACAGAAGTGCGGAATATCAATGAAATTGATTGATAACGGATTCATAACAATACCATTCATAAAAGTACGCTACAATAATATTTGAAGTGATTAATTTCAAAGAGATTAATTAGTTATAACACATCACTGATCACTCTTTCCAATAAAAAGATAAGAATAAGGAAAAGTGTGAATAGTACACCGTAATCTTGAATATATATGGCTATGGCTTATGACAGTGCAAATGAAACAGCGTGCATGGCGTTTGCAGGTTTTGTCTGTGCGTTCGACAAAAAACATTTATGACACATAAGATAATAAGAATGGAATGTCAAGTCATATTCTCAAGTTTCATTTTGTTTTAGTGGATTCTAATCTATTTTTGGTTAAATTCTCAATCAAAATGGACACTATTTTGTATACATACAAAATTACAAGTAGCGTAGAGTGTTATGTCATACAATGTTTACATAAAGCAAAGACAAAATGGCAGCTGGTGTTTGAAGGGCAGGCAAGGCATGGTGTGACCTCAACTCTTCAACCGCATGGCTGTCTGATTCAGGCGGCGCAAACGTAGTAGTAGTAACGCACTACAAGAAATGTTGTCTCCAGCGATATATATTAGCGACGTGGTTATCACGTGAGTAAAAAAACATGTTGCGACGTGATAACCACGTTACAAAATATTTTAATAATAAAAAAATGAAGACACGAGGAAGTCAGAAGGAACTTTTAAAAAAAACACTGCGACGTGTTAGTCACGTCGCTACCCATAAAAAGAAAATAAATATAATAAAGTCTGACAAGTTTTGTTGGAGGGAGAGTAAAAAAATTTTGAAATTTGGTAGTGACGTGAAAACCACGTCGCTACTTTTAAGGGGGAATAATATAATTGAGTTGCATTTAATTGAGTTGCATTTAATTGAGAAGAAGATCAAAGAAGAAGAAAATTAAGATCAAACAATTTATAGAGGTATTTATGCATATTTTTTATTTATTTTATATGTATTATATAGGTTAGTATTATATGTATTATGTTTATTTGAATTAAAAATGCATTTTAGTTAATTTTAGTTTTAGGTTAGTATTATAGGTTAATAGTTAAAATGAATTTAAAATTATAAGTTAGTATTATAGGTTAATTTTTGTTTTAATTTTAGTAAAATAAGATTTATAAAATGACAAATAAATTTTAGTAAAATAAGATTTAGTAAAATAAGATTTATAAGATTTTTGACAAATAAGATTTAGTAAAATAAGATTTAAAAATGACAAATAAGATCTTTGTAAAATAAGATTTAGTAAAATAAGATTTAAAAAATAAGATTTAAAAAATAAGATCTTGTTTTAATTTGACAAATAAGATTTAAAAAATGACAAATAAATTTTAGTAAAATAAGATTTAGTAAAATAAGATTTATAAGATTTTTGTTTGAATTAAAATTATAAGTCAGTATTATAAATTTTTTTGTTAGTATATACTTATAAAATATCAAAAATTTGAATATAGCTTAAAATAAAAAAAATTAGAAAACAGAAAATTAAAAATTTTAATTTTTATAGATGTATATATATGTTAACACATAAATTTAAAAACAAATTTAAAAATAAAAATTTATATTATATTTATTATAGTAGTTTTAGTTTTTTATTTATATGTTAAAAAAATGAAAAAAAAAATTATATATTAAAATAATAATTTATATATAATATATGTTAAAAAGTATATATAATAAAAAGTATATATAATAAAAATTAAATATAATAAAAGTATATATTTATAAAAAGTATATATAATAAAAAGTATATATAAAAAATATATAAAAAGTATATATTTTAAAAATTTATATATTAAAATAATAATTTATATATAATATATGTTAAAACGTATATATGTTAAAAAGTATATATAATAAAAGTATATATAATAAAAATATATATTTATATATAATAAAAAGTATACATAATTTAAAAAGAGTATATATAATAAAAAGTATATATGTTACATTATTGTTTTTTAATATTATTATTGTATATATAATAAAAAGTAAATATGTTATATTATTATTTTTGATATTATTGTTATATAATAAAAATTATATATTTTACATTTGAATATTTATTTATATGTTAGTATATATATAAAAAAAGTAAAATTTATATTTATTTATAGTAGTTAAAGTTAAAGTTAATAGTTAATTAAACAAAATTAATATTTTTAGGAATAGTGATTAAATAGTATACGCTTAAGAATAATATTATTAAGTTGATTAATATCTCTAATGAAAAGACAATGATCGTATAAATGCAAGATGGAATATTATCAGATTATCGTAGTTGGATGTACGATAGAACATATCCGGAAGAAGTGGACTTAAACCCAATTTTATAGTAGGAGTTGATGGGTTTATTAAGTGGGCGCTGCTCGAGGAGTGTTGTTGCGAAGGAGGGTTAGGTGTCCCTGCCTTAAATGTGAATGTAGACCAATAATTAGTGACCCGGAGGAAGTAACACGTCATCTCATGAAGGGATTCATTGAAAATTATGGGTTTGGACGATAATGGTGAAGAACTACTGTAATGTACCGTAGACTAGCAACACGCATGCTTCAAGTAGTCGACCGGTTATGGAGTAGGAGAACTTTAATTTGATCGGTGACATGGTCGAGGATGCTTGGTGTGAACGTGACATATGATGAACTGGAGATTTTGACGGGGAAGAGTTGTCGAATGAGGAAGCGCAAAGATTTTATCAATTGTTGAATGAGATGAATACGCCGTTGTTCGAGGGTCGCGACTCAAAGCTATCAATGTGTGTGAGATTATTGGCCGCCAAGTCAAATTGGAATGTTTCTGATCAATGTCTGGAACATTTTGCAAAAATGATGTTGGACTCCACCGCTACGAAAGACAACTTGCCTACAACTTATTATAATGCAAAGAAGTGGGTGTCGAAGTTGGGTTTAAAAGTAAGAAAGATTGATTGTTGCATTAACGGTTGCATGTTGTTTTATGACAATGAGTTTGGTACTCAAGATGGATCGTTATAGGAGTGTAAGATTGACTGATACAACTGTTGAGGGACATCAAGTTGATGCGTCTATATTGTTGGTTGATAATAATGTGGATGAAGACAATGATGAAGAGTTTGAATCCGAGGGCAATATTACATCGGATGATGAACATGATATGGATAACGAGCATGAAGATTTAGATTAATTAATCACTTAATGTAATATTAAAGAATATCTATTGAACATGTGTATATTAAATGTGTTAATGAATATCTATTTATGTTAATGACTTTATTATCTTTGTTTATGAAAATATATATAAATAGGTAAAATGCCACCTAAGAATAAGGATAGCGGTAAGAAGTCTCGTCATCAGGGTAGTAACATGTGAGTCTCCTCACTCAGCCATGTGCCCCCCCTCAGTAGTCGTTGATCCTATGTCCCTAGCCAGTACTCAGGGTTTTGTCCCATTACTCTCCTCCCATACATTCCCGTCTGGGTACTGATCTTTGTGCCACCGAGGCCCCGCTTCCTTTTCCCACCGACTCGATGCCATCATCCTTCCAACATGGGAGGATCTAGTTTTCCTTCCCACCGACTCAAATGCCATCTTCCTTCCAAGCGGGAGGATCTAGTTTCCTTTCCCACCGACCCAGGTGCCTTCATCTTTCCAGCAGACTGGTGTCCCCTCATCCTTCCAGCGGGTAGGAGGACCCAGTTTTCCATTTCTACAGACTGGCGTGCCTTCATCATTCCAGCAGACGGGGGGGACCCGGTTTTTCATATCCCACACAGATGCCATCTTCCTTCCAACAGGCAGGAGGGTCTAGCAGCCCACATTCCACACATACTGGAGGATCCAGCACCACGCCCGACAAAGTGGACGATCCCCAGTCCACGTCCGACAGCCGGACGATCCCCGACCCACGTCCCACACAGGCTGGAGGATCCCACGCCCCACGTCCTAGACGGACCGGAGGATCACGCACCCCACATCCCATACAGGCAGCTGGATCCAGCACCCCACGTCCTACACATATACCTGCACGTGAGGCTGACGGTGATGCAGATGTGGTAGCTGATGATATAGATGGAGCTGATCTTTGTGGGAGAGATGATCCGAGTGAGATTCATGTTATTGATGGAAGGTTTTGGATTTGGCCCGAAGGAAGCAAGTAAGTTTCTTATATAAACTTTTATTTAAGTACATATTCATTTTAATATTTTGTATAAATTTGTAATTAATATTCTTTATTCAAAATCTTGTTGTTTAGTTTCGCGCCGAGTCGGACTGCTACCAAGGTTATTAATTATATAATCCAACAGATGTATAAATCATTTTGGAGGAACTTTGGCGAGGTTACAAATAAAGAAGAATGGTTTAAAAATTTTAAGGTATTGTTATTTATTTAAGTTGTAAATTTAATAAATTTTTAGTATTGTTATTTAAGTCACATTTTAATGATAATTACTTAACTTTTATTTTAATGTCATACAACATTGCGTGAAAATGTGTGGGATCCGTTGAATGAGAAAATTATGGAAAAATCTATTATAGCGTAACTTCCAAGATTTTCCGATATAATGCGCAAGTTAGTGGAGAATTATGAGCTTCATGGTATCCGCCCTAATCGGATAGGCGTGAGGTTTTGGCGAACTTCTTACATATTGGGGTTCGCGAATTCAAGGCTAAACCGAAACTTTTAAGAAGATGAGGCATCCGAAAAGGGGAGGTGTAAATACTGTTGGAAGTATTAGTACTACGAGCATGTCCGTCGGATGGTAAAAATTACTAATTTTTTAAGTTATATTTTTATTCTTAATATTTTTTACTAATTATTTTTAATTTTATTGTTTAGACTAAGGAGTTGGGGAGACCACCATTAATCATTGAGTTGATTACGAGGACTCGGACAAAGAAATTTGGAGGTTTTGTCGACAAGCGCACACAAAAAGCTATTGTAAGTTATTTAATTTATGTTTTTTAGTCCATAACAAAATTTGTGACGTTATTTTCACGTGGCAACCTATAAATTGTGGCGTGCTTATCATGTGGTAATCGATAAATTGCCACGTGAATGATTTGTGGTAATGATAAATTGCCACGTGAAAATCACGTGGCAATTCATAAGTTGATTTGTGAAAATCACGTGACAATTTTTAATATATTTGAATTTAGTATAATTTAATATATACATGTATTAATTTAGTATAATTTTATATATATATATATATATATATATATATATATATATATATATATATATATATATATATATATATGTGTGTGTGTGTGTGTGTGTGTAAAAAAATTTTAATTTTATTATTTAATGAATGTAGGATGATTATCGACATTACTTGCACTTTTTCCGAACACAATCCTCAAGATAGGCCACAGAGGGGAGCCGCTTAATGGTGATGTTGATTTCTACATTGGAATGAAGTAGTTAATGGAAAAGGCCCTAATGGTTGCTTTTTGGGTGGAAATTTGGCCGGGTTGAGAGTTGTTGATCGTAATCTGTTTCAACGACTTAGAGATGGAGAGGAGGGTCACGCCAACCGAATCGACACGGATCAACTTGAAACAATAAGACAATTGGGCAATCAAGTCGACGCGAAATGGAGGCCTAAATGACGACAATGAGGCAAGAGCAGAGCAAGCATTGGAGATCATGCGGAAGAGGCAACTCGATATGGAGGAGCGATGAGAAGGTTTATGCAAGGTGGTGGAAATCAAATGTTCTCGATACACAGGATAATGACGGACTTGATGACCTTGATCTTGATAATTATCCGGTGAAGATGCCCGTGAAAACATTTTATTTATTTTGTTTTTAAATTTGCATTTATGTAAGATATTTATTTTATCATTTTAAAATATTAAATTATATAAAATTTTATTATTGGAATATATAATAAAATAATATTATTATAATAATTTTAATATATAAATTTTATTATATACATTTTATTATATAAATTTTATGATATAAATTTTATTATATAAATTTTATTATATAAATTTTATTATATAAATTTGATTATATAATTTTTATTATAAAAATTTGATTATATAAATTAATTAATATAAAAAAATAATTACTAAATAATTTTTAAAACAAAACGCCACCGTAGCGACGTGAGAATCATGTCACAAATTAGTGGCATGTAAACCACGTCGCTAATAAAGCTGCTTTTGTCTTTCCCATGTAAAGCATTAGCGACGTGAATACCACGTCACAACTTTGTGACATGGGAAACACGTCGCTACAGGGTTGCCACTTGTTCCCCATCGACGTATTTCTTCACGTCGCTATTTTTCTTTTGTGACGTGTTTTTGATGTTTGCCACGTTATTTTCACGTGGCAAATGACCTTATTTTTGTAGTGACGCAAATAGTAAGCATGCATGTTGTTTGCACTTTGCAGAACTTGTTTATGTGTTATAGAAAGTGTGATTGAATTTCTAGATTTTAGCTACCTTATAAAACTTCAATTTCATTACTCCTAATTTACCTATTTTTAAGTTAAACCCTATTTTTTAAATGCATATCATATTTTAAATGATACTAGATTATTTAAAATAAATGTAGGCTTTAATTTTAAAATTAATAAATATAAGAGTTCAAATGATGGTTTTAAAAATAAGGACCAAAATTTAGAAATTAATAAATAAGAGAGATCAAAATTTTAAATTTAAAAATTGAGGAATAAAAATCTAAAAAAAAAATAAAATGACAGGAAAATTGCAATTTAATCTTAATTCTATTTAATTTAAAAATATATAATTTTATTATACTACTATAAATAGTTTTATTTCACCTCAAACGTGATGGGGATATAATCTCGTTTATACATGTGAGTTAAAGAAGAACGACATAAAAATTGAGGGAGAAAACCAACCACTCTGTCCCTCGTTTTTTGAATAATCGAAGGGAAAAGATGCACTGATCAATGGTTCGATCTCCAACAACTATTTTTTTGGATTTTCAAGACTTCACTAAAAATTGAAGGGTAAAGTCTTGTTTACAAAATTTTAATCTAACTTTTTTTTCTTCGTTTTAATATGGAAAACATCAAATTTATTGACAAGATCTAAATCTTCTTCTTCATCAACAACACAAATATAACAATAAAAACAAAATTAAAAGAATCTTTAAACATTAAATCTCAACAATAAGAACAATAACAACAACAACAAAATTCATGAAATCTATAAACATTAATTCTGAACAATTACAACAAAACAAAATCAATGGAATTCTGAAACATTCGATCTCAACAACAATAATAACAACAACAATAATAACAACAATAAAATTCTTGAAATGTTTAAACATTAAATCTCAACAACAACAATAAATAAACAAAATCAATAGAATAATTAAATACTAAATTTCAACAACAACAACAATATCAAATATTTTACTTGATACAACTACAACTAACATTAAATATTTTTAACAAGGAATTACTAGAGAAAAGATTATGTTAAGAAATCAACCTTGAAATATTACCATGCTCTTGCTTTATCATTAAATTCAATATGTTAAGTTTAAATTTCAGCAATTTGAATATAGAATGGATAGTTGTCGATTCACATTCGATTGGTTGTGAGAGTTTTATGAATCACTAATGTTTTATGGATTGATGAGTTGACAATGTCTTGACCATTGCTACTTTATAAATGGACGACTAAGATTTGTTATTTGATTTTTTTCATCAAATTGATCATAATTAAAAATATATATGATACTTTACCCAACTCAAGGTAATAGGTTATAAAAGTTTTTTAAAAAAGGTGATAAAATGTAGATGATGTGAGTCAAGATGTGTCCTTTACCTACTTTATCCATTGATTTTCACTTTTAGCAAAACCGGGTAGTAGATCATAAAAGAATTTAAAAAAATTTAAAGGTGATAAAATTTAATTGTTGTGATTCCAAGACGTGACCTCTAATACTTTACCCATCGATTTTCAAGAAATGTAGTAATAAGTCATAAAAATTTATAAAAAATTAAACGGTGTTAAAATATAGTTGTTCGAATTTGAAGGCATATCATCTAAATATTTTACACCTCGGTTGTCGCACAACCGAAAAAATATATGGTATTTTAAAAATTAAAGTGTGATGCTCTATGATTTACACCTCGATTTTTTGTTGGGTGAGGTAAAATTACATAAAAATGTATTTTATAGTAGTGTTAAAATCGATTATTTCCAAACAAATAAAGTGTAGACCATCTTTTAAATAATCTATGTTTCTTTATATATATATTTAATAAAGATTGTCAAAATGAAAATACATATGATGTTAGAAGACATTAATGAAGTGTTTTAAGAGCATTAATGACAAAGCATCGACAAGACATCAATTGTGGTGTCAACGAGGGAAGACATGGCTTAGAAGAATCGCAGGAAAAATCTACAAGATTAGGATCATGTGGAAACATGTCCTAAATCTCAAAAAGGCAGTCCACATGACCCTCACTGCGAAAAATATATCAGTCAATTGAACCACAAAAGGGTTAAGGCTTAGTATTTTTACAAGTTCAATGTCCTTTTATGCAATATTAATAACACGTTAGGCAGTTATTATCAGAAGTTCGTGGAGAAGTTTGAAGAGGTTATAACTCAAGATAGGTTGTAAACAAATCTCATAAATGTTTCCTAAAAAGTCTCAAAGATCATTTTTATGAAACAAATCAAATCTGCACTTTTGTTTCTAAATAATCTCATTGACCCGCGCATGATGATAAGGAATATTCTAATTGATCTCATCAAATTAAATTAAATATGTCAAGAGATATCCAATAGCAGAATACAGGCGTCGCACCAGACTAAGATGTCACAACATCTACTTTGACATCTGACTAAAAAATTCATAGGAGATAAACGATTATGACAGTTGATGCAGATGTTAAAATATTTTGCTCAACATTAATAGAGTCATGTTTTACCAAAATTTAGACAATCATAAAACCATAAAATTAAAGTATAGTAACCAAATTGTTTTGATCACTAATTGAGTTACTAAAAATAATTTTTCTACTTGTAGAATTCTTGTTAGGGCCAATAAAATTATCCCAGTCCAATTGTTACTGATTGTCTTCATCTCTTCGCAATTCTAGTCATTATGTTGCAAACTTATGGACTTTAAAATCGGTGTTATATATTACTTTTCCTTCGTTATTCAATACATGCAAACATATCCAAGATACCTGTTTATTGCCTTTTTTTTCATTTGATTTGAATTAACTTTTTGAAAATACACCATTGTTGAAATTAGAGAGCTCTGAAGGGTTTACTTTTCGTAAATATAGTTTGAATGATTCTTGTCAAAAAACTATTGATATAGTTTGAATGTTTTGTTGGTGATTTTAGTATCACCAATGTATTTTAGTAGTAATGTGATTTACTAAAGGCCAATGCAATTATACGTTAAGTTCGGAAACGAGTTAGGGAAGTGCGGAGTGCACGCCGTTGAGCCAATGTATAATCGAATACGAATAACCGAACGGGTTCCAGGCGAGCCCGGGGGCGGGCCGTCAGTCCAAGGGCGAAGCCCTTTCGCCAACTGACACAACAGCCCGAATGTGTCTCTTCGCTTCAAATTTTGATCTCCTATTTAAGGAGTCAATCGCCTCGTTCGCACACGTGAAAACCGATCATTAATCTCTACTTTCATAATCGATTCGATTGCCAGAAAACCGATTGTTCTTCGAGAATTATCCCCGCAAAGATTTCGTGAACCCAGGCAAAATTAGGGTCGAAATACTTTGTTCGGAAAGTGAAAAAACACGATTCTTCGAAGTTATCCACGATTATCATACCAAATTTCTAACAAACGAACAAAGTAGTTTCGATAATCATGGTGGAGGATACACCATCAAGGAGATGACTACAAACTTCGAAAATTGGATAAGTTTCTAGGACAAGACTTCAGCGCTTAAGAAGATGCATTTCATGTTGACAACGTGAAGGTGGTACACGTGCGTTACACCGATTCCGTAATCACGAGAATGACCGAAAATATGAGACGCAGATCAAAGTGGGAGAACGACGACTACATATGCAGAGGCACATTCTTAACGGTATGTCCGATTCCTTATTTGATATTTACCAAAACGTGGAATGCAAAGGAATTGTGGGATATCCTTGAATCCAAGTACATGGCGAGGACTCATCCAAAAAGCTGTAACCGATTTCAACAATTACAAAATGGTTGAATCGAGGTCCTCATGGAACAATTCAATGAACTCCTCCGAATCCTTGGACATTCACACAACACGGATTGAATATGGATGAAACAATATCTGTCTCAAGCATCATAGACAAGTTGCCTCCTTCGTGGAAGGATTTCAAACACAATCAAACATGGAAAGACGAATGCTTTGATCCAACTTGAAGTCTCATGAGAAGAATCTCTAAGAGCAGAAGATGACAAAGGAAAGGACAAAGGAAAGGGCAAAGAAATTGCCGGACCCTCAATATGGTCGAAGAGGGTGGTAAGAATGATTACAACAAAACAAAGGAAAGAAGCGTGCCTTCAAGAACAACAAAGGCGCTTACTAACAAGAAACCGAAACTAGAATGCGGAACTGTGGCAAACAGCCACTTCAAGAAGGATTGTCGCAAAAAGCACAACAACGCGAATGCAAGCGGTTCAGAAAGGGTCTAAGGACCACCGAAAACCAAGGTCGAAATCAATTCGTGATTTGAATAGTTTGATTAAACATTCGGTTTCACTAAATTTTGAAGCATTTTATGTGCGGATGATGCGTGGTGGATTGATTCCGTGCCACAACACATGTTTGCAAGGATCGCTTCGGTTCAAGACTTTTGTTCCAGTGGAAGATGGTTCTCATCTCCATACGGGAGATGATCACTTCGCTCCCGTGAAGGCAAAGGAAACGTGGTGCTAGAATCAGCCGGAAAGACTATTACTTTGTTTAATGTTTTGTATGTACCTAAATTACGTAAGAATTTGATTTCGGTCCTCATTAAATAAGCTTGGATACAAGTGTGTGAATCCGATAAATATGTTTTATCAAAGTGTGGTGTGTTTGTAGGATTTGGATATTATAATAATGGTATGTTTATGATGAATTTGAATGGAGTTCCAAATGATTCTGGTTCTATATTTATGTCTTCGTCGAATGTTATAAATTTATCGTTATGGCATGCTCGTCTAGGACATGTACATTATAAAAGAATGCATGAAATGTCTAAAGATGATTTAATTCCTAGTTTTAATGAAAATGTAGAAAAGTGTAAAACTTGCATGTTAACAAAGATCACTAGGCAACCTTTTAAAAGTATAACAAGGAAATCTATAATTCTTGAATTGATACATAGTGATTTATGTGATTTGCATGCTACTCCATCATTAGGAAATAAAAAATATTTTATCACTTTCATAGATGATGCGTCTAGATTGCTATGTTTATTTGTTGCACACTAAGGATGAAGCTTTAGATAAATTTAAAATCTATAAAACAAGTTGAAGTGCAACAAAATGTGTTGATTAAAACATTACGCATGAGATGAGTGGTGAATATTATGATCCCTGTGTTTTTCCAAATCCGTAGGAATCATTCATGAAACTACGGCACCTTATACACCTCAACAAAATGGTGTGGCTGAAAGGAAAAATAGAGTTCTTAAAGAAATGGTGAACGCCATGTTATCCTACTCTGGTCTGAGTGAAGGGTTTTGGGAGAAGCTATGTTAACTTTATTTGTTAAATAGGGTTCCTAATAAAAGGAACAAGACTACCCCATATGAACTTTGGTATAAGAAATGACCCAACTTAACATTTCTACGTGTTTGGGGTTGTAGGGCCGTCGTTAGACTCCCGGACCCAAAAAGGAAAACTTTGGGTGAAAAGGGTATAGCGTGCATCTTTGTTGGATATGCTGAGCACTCCAAGGCCTATAGGTTTTATGTTATAGAACCTAATAACTTGATTTCTATTAACACGATAATAGAATCGAGAGATGCCATATTTGATGAGAATTGTTTCTCTTATATACCTAGACCAAATATTTCTATACCTAATTCAAATGAATCTCTAAGGGATGATCATTCAAGTGATGTGCCAAGTGAGACACTTGAACCTCGTAGGAGCAAAAGAGCTAGAAAACCTAAAACTTATGGATCTGATTTTCAATTATATTTGGTTGAGGGATCAAAGGATCAGATTGATGCTCAATACTATTATTGCTATAGTATGAGGAGGATCCAAGAACATATGATGAAGTGTGAAATCTCGAGACTCTAGTTTTGGAAAGAAGCAATTGATGAAGATATTGGTTCTATCATGGAAAATAATACTTGGGTATTGTCCGATTTACACCGTTGCAAACCATTGGTTGCAAATGGATCTTCAAAAGAAGATGAAAGTCGATGGTACAATTGACAAGTTTAAAGCTAGATTAGTTATCCAAGGCTTTGACAAAAGGAAGGGATCGATTATTTCGATACCTATGCTCCGATTTATCACTACTATTAGATTGTTGATTGCCTTGGCGGCTATTCATAATCTAGTGATTCATCAAATGGATGTCAAAACAGATTTCGAATGGTGATTTGGAAGAAGAAGTGTATGAAGCAACCCAAGGATTTGTAATGCCCGTAATGAGCATAAAGTGTGTAAGCTAGTTAAGTCGTTGTAGGCTGAAACAAGCTCCAAGGGCATCAAAAGTTTGATGAGGTTGTTTTGTCTAATGGTTTCATTCTAAACCAAGTCGACAAATGTGTATATAGCAAATTTGATACATCCGTAAAGGAGTTTTCATTTGTCTATATGTTGATGACATGTTGATCTTTGGCACCGACCAAAATCAAGTTGATAAAACGAAGAGTTTTCGTCATCAAAGTTCTCCATGAAGGATATGGGAGAAGCGGACGTTATTCTTGGTATTAAGATTAAACAGAGAATAAGGGATTGTAATTACTCAATCCCATTACATTGAGAAAATACTCAAGAAGTTCAATCATGAAAGTTGTTCTCCAGTAAGTACTCCCATGGATCCGGAGAAAACTCATGCCAAATACCCCGTGGATCAACCTCGAATACTCAAGAGCTATAGGTTCTTTGATGTATGCTATGATTAGCACTAGACCGGATATTGCTTATGCGGTGGAAAGTTGAGCGATTTACTAGTAATCCTAGTAGACACCATTGGCATGCAATAACAAGGGTATTCAAGTACTTGAAGGGTACTATGAATTATGGATTGTCATATATGGGATTTCCTTCTGTTAGAAGGTTATTCGGATGCTAGTTGGATAAATAATGTCAAGATTCATCCTCTACAAGTGGATGGGTGTTCTTGCTTGGGAGGTGCCATTTCGTGGGCTTCCAAGAAGCAAACATGTATAACTAGTTCCACAATGGAATCGAGTTTGTGGCATTAGCCGGTAAAGAAGCGGAGTGGCTAAGGAACTTGGTATATGAGATTCGATGTGGCCTAAACCGATATCACCAATTTCCATCCGTTGTGATAGTATCGCCACATTGGCTAAAGCTTATAGTCAAATATACAACGGGAAGTCTAGACATTTGGGTGTTAGACATAGTATGATTAGGAATTAATCATGAATGGGGTGATATCTATTGATTTTGTTCGGTCGAACAAAACTTAGTGACCACTGACGAAGGGGTTAGCTAGAGACTTAGTGAAGAAGTCGGTAATTGGGATGGGATTAAAGTCCATTTAAATCATTAGTTATGGTATACCCAATTCCTTCTAATACAACGTTAGAAGCGTAATTCAATGTGGAAAGATCATAGTTAAAGATTGGAGCAATTGTATTTATCTTCCCAAGGTATGTGACTGCAAGTAATGTCTAGGTGAAGTATATCTTCTTAATGGTTCTCTTTGAAAAATTGCAAATGGTGCAAGATTAAAGGGATCACCTATGTGAGCATGAAGTTTTGCCGCTTGTGAAGCTTGGACTTGGCTTCCTATATGCTTATTAATGGATAAGGACACATGGCTTGTAAAAGTGTCAAGAATGAATAATAGAGTTTTGTAAGAAACATATGTGTATTGTATCTTCAGATATTCAAATGGATTGACGGGTTCAATCGATATGACACCCTGATTTTCGAGTATTTGAAATGTGTATTTGTACTAAGATGAAAATTCAATCGCAAGACATTTTCATTTATGCATTTGTTTGATCGTTATACCTATAGGTTGTACCCTTGTATATATTTTGTATATACTGATTGAATCAAGGATTACACTAAAATGGGGGGGATTTGTTGGTGATTTTAGTATCACCAATGTATTTTAGTAGTAATGTGATTTACTAAAGGCCAATGCAATTATACGTTAAGTTCGGAAACGAGTTAGGGAAGTGCGGAGTGCACGCTCGTTGAGCCAATGTATAATCGAATACGAATAATCAAACGGGTTCCATATGAGCCCACGGCGCGCACCCATTCGCCAACGGACACAACAGTTTTCCGAACAGGTGTGTCTCTTCGTTTCAAATTTTGATCTCCTATTTAAGGAGTCAATTGGCCTCGGTTCGCACACAGGAAAAAATCGATCATTAATCTCTACTTTCATAATCAGTATTCGATTGCCAGAAAACCGATTGTTCTTCGAGAATTATCCCCGCAAAGATTTCGTGAACCCAGGCAAAATTAGGGTCGAAACACTTTGTTCGGAAAGTGAACAAACACGATTCTTCGAAGTTATCCACGATTATCATACCAAATTTCTAACATGTTTTAGTGGTCGAATCTTGTTTATGTTTTTTCTATGTCACTGAAAACGAAAATTTATCGAATTCAATCACTTGGATTTTCTTAATTCATCATCCTGTCAATTTGTTTTTTGACATATATTTAACCATTCAATAAAAACTAGTTTGATTTAAATTAATTTTTTGTTGTATTTTTTCTTTTTAGCCTATCAAGAAAATAGTTCTTAAGCTTATCCTTGTTGATGCAAAAACAAATTGGTCTTCCTTGTGTTACTATTCATGTTTCAAATATTTGGATTCTCTCGTGACACATTAATGATATTAAGCAAATAGAAGTGAATAATTATCAATTAGTATTATGCAAATTGTCAGAAGCTCTATGTGCAATGGAATTCTTATTTGTGTTATCGTTTAGTTACTTTTTTTTTTTTTTTTATTTTATCGGCAATGAAATTCTTATTCAAAAAGTATAAGGGTACTCGCCTAAATACATACAAAATAATCCTTTAAGATTTACAAAAATCTAATGGGTATTGATGCTACATATAAAACTACATATAGAAGAAAATTTAGAATCCATAACATTCCAATTCCAAGAAAAAATTTGACCAACTCAACAATTTTATCTATTGAAGCAACTTCATTCTTAAAATGACAGATTTTTAGAACACCAAATGACCAACACATCGTCAACTAGAATAACAAAATCTTTTTGGATGACACCTGCACCTAAGGAGAGCCCAAAATCGACCCAAATGAACCGGAGTTCCGATGAGGTAAATCGATCTATCCCAAGCCATAAGAAAATCTTATTTCACACTTCTTTAATGATAGACAAACTACCAAGATATGATCCAATGATTCAACAAGTGCCAAACAGAAAACACATCATTTATCCCTATGAATAGAAATTATACCCTTTCTACACAAATGATCTCTAGTTGCAATCCTATCTATAATGCAACGCCAACCAAAAATAAGAATCTTTGAGGGAACCGAAGTGTCCCAAATACAAGACAATGCCTTAAGTTTTCCGTCTTCAAGTAAGATATTATTGCAACTAGAAATATGAACTAAGTAACCGAACGCATCGTATAAATGTCATTCGCTTCCTTAAACCATTTGAGCTTATCCTACACCCACCTTTAATTCCACCCAACAAGATGTTATCCAAATCAATGAGTCAGGTAAGCGCCAATCCCGAAGCAATGTGAATCTCTCTCCTTAAATTCCCAAACCATGAATGTTCCCTAACCTCACCCATCTCTGCAATCGTGGCATTCTGATCATGAGAAATTCAAAACAGGTCCGGAAACACCGCGGCAAACGAAGCTCCACTAAGCCACTTAGACTTCCAGAAAAATGATTTACAGCCATCACCCACCGAAGACACCATTCCCCCATGAAACCAATTTGTGTTGAACTTCTCCGACCTCAAGGGCACTACGTCCCACCACCAAAGAGAGGACGAATGAACAGTACCAGCCTTACAACCTGCAAAAACACTATTATTCAAGCATCCATATCGAAAAACTAATAGCAACCTCCAAATGGCTGAGGAATCTGACACAAACTACCATCTCCATTTGCCTAACAAAGCTTCATTGAACGACTTAACACTTCTATTACCTAAACCACTCTCCTCTTTGCTACGGAAAATGTCCTTCAAACTAACCCACATGATTCCCTTTTTCTCCAACCCACGGGACCATAGAAATTATGCTGAATCTTAACAATTTCCTTCAAAACAATCTTCGGTATTTTATAGAAAGAAAGATAATAAATCAGAATTGAATTTAACACCGAATTTATCAACGTAACTCTTGCACCCATCGACAAAAATTTCCCTTTCCACACGTTTAACCTAGCTTTCAGTTTATTTATCACCGGTTTCCACACCATCAATGAACGATGACTATCGGAATTCCCAAAAATTCAAATGGAAAATTTGATCGGAAACAGCCAAGAAACGTTGTCGCTGCTGCCAAAAAAGACTCCTCGGTGTTTACTCCAGATAAACTACTCTTGTTTAATTTTATGTTCAAGCCCGACACCAATTCGAATCCACGAAGAATGGCTTTCACGCACCAAATGTTACTCCAGGTTGGCTCGCGTAACATTACTGTGTCATCTGCAAATTGTAGGAGATCAAAATCCAAATCTTCACTCACCTTAGAACCACTAAATTCACCAATCGACGATGCCCTTTGAACCATCATTGCTAAACCTTCAATCACAATAATGAAAAGGAAAAGGGATAACAGATCTCCCTGTTTGAGACCTTTTTCCAGCTTAAACTCTTCAGTGGGGCTTCCATTGACCAAAACAGATGAAGTTCCATTGCACACACACGCCTATATCTCCGAACCCGGATCGCCGTAAAACATATTTTATAAAATCCCAATCTACGTTATCATATGCTTTTTCAAAGTCGACCTTCAATACCACACACTTCTTTTGCTTATTGTTGTGCTTACAGTAAAAGAGTTTCAACACACTCCAAAACAAACAACTTCAATTAGTTGAGTAATTCGACATTAATTTGTGTTGAATATGACTAATATTATTGAGATAATTATGGATTGTTGACACAATTATGAATTATTAAGATTATAACTCATATTGTTGAGATGATTATGAGTTGTTGAGATAATTATATATTTATTGAGAGAATAATTCATATTGTTGAAATAATTATGGGTATAGATAATTTTTTGTCAGGAAATTAGAGATTAAGGTTTTCGATAGACTAAAACCTTATTATATATAAATATATTAGATTACTAGCCTGTTCGCATGGAATTAATTTAAATCTTTATCTCAAATATTATTTTAAATAAATAAATAAATTTTAATAAATATAATTATATATAATATATACTTATAATAATAATAATATTAATAATAATAAATATTATGAACTTATACTATACTATTTTCTGTGAAATTTTATAAATCAAAGAAGTTACACCATGAAAATCAATATCATTATATATATATATATATATATATATATATATATATATATATATATATATATATATATATATATATATATACTTGAGTCCTTTTAAACATTAAATAATTACCATCAAAGAACTTATTTATTAATTACTATTGAATGGAAAATAAAAAATTTATCAAAATTACATAAAACTATATTATTCCACATTTAATTATCAGAGTAGAATATAAATAATAAAAAATCTAACTTAGTAGTTTTAATACAACTAATTCTTTTAATCAATCAAAAAAAATTAAAGAAATTATAAAATGATGAAATTTTTTAGTCAATAATATATTTAAATAATATAATAATTAGTCAATATCTTCAAAAACTTAGCTTTATATTTTATTTAATGAAACAAAAAATGTTCAAAGAGATCAAGTATTTATTTTAAAATTAGTATCAAATATCTTTTTTAAATAATATTTTTTTTAACTCTATACAAAAAATATTTTAAAGTAAAAGGTAGTGTAACCCAAAAATATAATTATGTTCAATACAATCAATTTAAAAAGTGAAAATAAATCTTAAATAAATTATAATTTAATATAAATATATTCAATGCCATAAATTTACTATAGTAATACTAAACATTACTAAAAATTCATTCTTTTTATACCATTTATTTTTCACTTGACAAACATCTAAATCTGTTATAATATCTAATTGATACATAATATTGAACAAAAAAAAAATAAATATTAATATATTCTCTTCAAAATAATTAATTTACAAAGTGAATTAAAACTTTAAAACGAATATCAAATAAAAAATATAATACTATGAATTTATTATGATAATATAATTTTTATTCATTAAATTGATTTATACCATATCAAAATTAATTATATTTAAATTAATAATAAACTCAATTACATCTTATTAAGAAAAGATATAATATTTTTATTATAAAACAATTTTAGTTAACAAAAGAAGAAGAAAATACAATAGTGGAAACGCCGTATTCCACTATATTAAAAATGAAAGAAAAATAAAATAAATGACAAGAATAAAAGAAAACAAAAAAAAAAAGCTGAAAAGATCAATTATAAATAAAAAAATTAAATCATGGAGGTCAAATTATTCTTGAAGAATCTTTCTGAAGAAAATGTGGCAGTATGTTACATTATATAAAATTTTATAATATATGTCATTGGTTTGTCAATTTTGTCAGCACATTCATTTCATTTATTGTTTAAATTGTTTTTTTCTGATTCACATGAAAAATAACCACTCATTAATAAATTAAAAAATAAGAAAGAAAGATAGAAAAACATGTTAACAAAAAAAAATAACAATAGAAAAATAATTACTTTATACAATTATTACATTTAAAAATATATACTTACATGAACACCCATATCATAGTCTTCTCAAATAAAAATGATGCAACAAAAATCTATCTTTTTCATGTAATTCTTAATAAAAAAACCACATGCATATGAAGAAATAAAAAAAAAATAGAAAGAAAGTTAAAATATTAAATTAAAAAAAGTTAAATCAATAAAAAAGAGTTTAACTATTTAAATAATTTGAGTTTGTATTCTTACTCAAAAATCAATAAAATGGCATGATTTGAAATATAAATTTTGTATACAAAATCGAACCATATCACCAAAAAAATTGTTTGTAGACAATGATGATAATTCAATATCACATATTAATATGTAGTTGATTATGTATATAACAAAATATATGATTATGAATATAATTTAAAAAAAATTATAAAATATCATAAACCTTTGAAATACTTATAATTAAAAGGAGTTACAAAATATGTGATTATATAACTCATAAACCTTTGAATTACTTAAAATAAAAAAAATTACAAAATATCATAAACATTTAAATTACATAAAATAAAAGGAATTACAAATATCGCAAACATTTGAATTACTTTTTCTTCCTATTTTATAAATTCTTTAATTATATTCATTCACTCATTTATTGTATTAATACTCATTTATAATTGAAACACCCATTTATTGTATTCCTATTAGTGTTAGTTATAATTTTAATAATTATTAAAATAAAATTTGTTAAACATTTTTCATTTTTTGAATTGAAATAAAAAATAAGAGTTTTATGTTTTATTTTTTAAACTAATAATTGAAATTGGAATAAGAATATAAATAGTATTATCATCATTATTATATATCATATAATTCATTATTATATTAGTTTTAAGATATTATAATTATAATAATTATATCAATTGTATTAAAAAAATTAAGTTAAAAAATAATAAAATATTTTTTTATATGTTTTATTTTTATTTATTTTTATAAAAATTAAGTAATTCAAAATTTATATAAAAAATTATAATTTTAAAATTAAACAGACTAATTAAAAGAGAATAATTAAAAGAGAATTAGGACCGTATGGTATAATAGTGTTAATTAAAATTTTTGTGTTATTATTATTATTATTATTATTATGATTTTTTTAATAAAAATGAGAATTAGGATAATAAGATATAATAGTGTTAATTGAATAATTATTATTATTATTATTATTATTATTATTATTAATATTTATAATTGTGATAGTTGGTTATTAAATTTTTATTTTTGTTATTATTATTGTTATTATTATTATTATTATTTTAATATTAATATTAGCTAGATATTATATTATTATTGTTATTAATAGTTTTGATTTAATATTATTATAATATTAATATTATTATAATTATTAATGTTATTTATTTAAATATAAATTTTGTATAATTAGGATTTGTACTTAGAATTGTTACCATGGGGCTAGGATTGTCATCATGACTTTTTTGGATATATATATATATATATGGGTTGAGATAATTATTTAAAAAAAAAAAGTAGGAATTAAGGTTTTAGATAGATTAAAACATGTAATCTAATATGTATGCAAATTTACAAGACATAAATAAAGGAAATTATAACTACTAACATAGATTATTTGGTTGAATTATTAAACAAATTTGGTGTATTTCTCCTACTTTAATATGTATTTGTGTTTCCCTACTAACAATTTACAATTATAATTTTTCTTAGGTTGTAAAACTAAAAGTGTCCTATTTTTTACATAAATATTTCCATGTCTTTAAATATTTGACTTAATTGTTTTTTATTTCAACACCATTTTGCTTAATTTTTTAGAAATAAGTTAAATCAATTATTTCTTCTAATATATCTAATATATTTTGATCAACAAATTAGATTATTCAATATTGTGTTAATTTATTTTTCATAAATAACTTTTCATTTAAAACTTTTAATAAATTAAATAATAATAACATTAAATAACAAAATAATAAGATTAAAACGTCATTCATCAATTAATAACTTTATTAAGTTTTATACCATAAAAAATATTTTTGAGCGAAAGTCATTTGAAGTTTGTTTTAACAATTTTAGACATACAATGAAGTCTTTTTGTCTTTCAGTATGTTATCAAAATAAATTTTATGATATAAAATCTTGCTATTATGTTAATTGAGTTTGAATAATCTATTTATTCAAATGAGACTTTAGTAATTATATATAGAATTTTAGTAGAGATAAAAAGTTTTAGAAGTCTTTTAACTATTATAAAAGGTGTATTTGCGAAGGGAGATATTATTGGGATCTAAATTTTTAGAGCGGCCAAACATATACTTAAAATATTTTAATGGATTTCTTAACTCATTTCATAAGAGTGAGACGTATTTATGAAAATTTCAAAATATTTTTAGATAATCGAAAATATATTTTTGGTAGGCACAATTTTTTAAAATATTTGAGTGAAATTGAAAATATATTTTCGGTGCATCATATTCTGAAATATTTGAGTGGAATCAGAAATATTTTCGGTTTCATACAAAATTATGTAATATTAAGAATTTATTTCAAATTTAGTCTCTCATATACGTTTTATTTAAAAATTATAGATAAATTAAAACCGAAAATATATTTCTGGTTTACACCAAATCTTTTTTAACACAATTGGTGCGAATCAAAAATATATTTTTCAATTTTAAGAATAATTTGAGAATTTCACAAAGTGGGTTAGAAGATCGTGAGTGGATTAATAAAACCACAGTAGAAAATAAAGTTGTTATAGTTTAAATGTTTTAGTAAATTCTCTCATCATCTCACAAAAATGCTAGCATTTATTGTTGGATTACATTTTCTTTTTTTTATTATTTCTCTCGGTTAAAAATCCACACCAAAGAGAGGAATAAATAATTTGTTAAGAAAATGTATTTTCTATTTTAATGTGAATAATTAATGGAGGCTTAAACCATAGTTGAGAGGAAAAGGTAACTTAGACATGTAAGGGGCGTCAATTTTAAAAAAATTAGAATTTATATATATTTTGAGTGTCATCAAAATTTTAATACTTTTGCAAATATTTAGTATAACTTCGATTTATATTTTTAATAGAAGTAAGATTCACTCTTATTCACATGAATGCATTTATTTTTTGGCGTATGTGAGAAAAAGAAGGGAAAAAACCAAAACAAAAAAATAATAATAAATGAAAGGAAATGAGACACCATAAAATATAAAATATAAAATATGAAAAATGAGATCAAATAAACAGTTAATGTTGATGAAGTTTTTCATCTAAATTGAAATGAATAACCAATGAAATTGATAAATTGTTAAAACGATAATAGAATGTATAAAGAATTTATGTAATTATTTGAAAAACAAATGTTATACGATACATAATACCTAACTATAATATGTGTTAGATCTTAACGTGTTTATTTTTATAACAATTACAATATCAATTCTCACATGAAATGCATGACTTTAAAGGTCATATTTAATATATGAAAAATGATGGAAAATGAATTCTCGTGATATTTCAAATTAAAGTAGTTGTAAAAAAACAATAGATATGATTATGTAGATACATAATTTGTTCTCACATGAAATATCCAATTTTTTGAATCAGATTTATTCCATGATGAGTTACGGAGAATGAATTTTTCATGTTACTTTCAAATTAAAGTAGGAGCTTGTGATCAATCATTAGGTATAATTGTGATTGGTGCTGGACTTAAAAAATCAAAAAGAAAAAGTAAAAGTCTGTGTAAGATGATGAAACAAACTAAATATTGAGTTGCATTATAATTTGAATCTTTATTTAAATAAATAATAATAATAATAATATTAATGATAATAATAAATATTATGAACTTATACTATCTATTTTCTGTGAAATTTTATAAATCAAAGAAGTTACAACGTGAAAATCAATATCATTTGAAATTTTATATATATATATATATATATATATATATATATATATATATATATATATATATATATATATATATATATATATATATATATATATATATATATATAAATAAGAGGATAAATTACACTTGAAGAGTTATACCATGAGTTACACTCGCTCAAAAACGTCACCTCGAATTAATATTTTTTAAAATCAACCATTTGGATTGAAACATGTCATCATATAGATCATACCTATAAAGTCTGAGATTAATCTATAATGATTTACTATGTCATTGAACAACATCAAAATTTACGTTATATGAAAGTCCATTTTGACGTTAATTTTTGGATATCTTGATCGTATATTAAAACTTTATAGATTAATCTCAAACGGTTGTTATTACATTCTCACATTATCATATAACTTACTCATTTTCATATGATATGTCTTTACTTATATGTTATTATTTACTTGTACGTTGTTGGGTAGTGATTAGTAACATGCTAGGTTGTTTAATTTCAATTTCGAGAATCTTTGAATGTTAGGGATTGAAGAAGAATTGTGTTTTTCAATTTAGAATGATGACCCATGACTAGTAACATGTTAAGATACCCTTTAATGATGTTATTTGGCTGTTTTGAATGAATTTTGTGTGATAATTTCGTGGGAGAAAGAAGTTGGTTCATAGAAGAAAAAGTGTTGTTTCGCAGACCGCGCTTAGCGCCATCAGGATCGGGCTTAGCGTGAAATGTTCTGTAAGGTTGGGTTTGTCTGTTCGTGAAAAGGTGCTTAGCGCAATAGGCCGAGCTTAGCGTGATATGGAATGAAAAATATTATTTTTAGGATCTTTTGACATGAAATCTCATATGAATATATTTATGGTAGTATTTTCATATATGTGATTAATTGATCCGATTAAAATTAAATGTGTTTTGGATTGGTTTGAATACTATTTCAATGTATGCTAGATTACTTGAGTATAGTATGTGTGAATCTTATTTGATGGAATATTGTGAATAAAATTGTTGGAATGATATGCTATATGTTATTTGTTATGTGTGGTGATAACCACAATTCTACTCATAAAACTCAATTATTTAAATAAGATACATATTCAAATAATTCAATTTTCATTTAAATCACCCAATTAAATTAATTATCACATAATATAATATATATAATAACAATTAATAATTAGCTATTTAAAAATCGAGATGTTACAACTCTCTCCCACTTAAAAGATTTCCGCCCTCAAAAATTACCTCAAGCGAACAACTCAGGATACGAATCATTCATCTGACTCTCAAGCTCCCAAGTCACATTACCACTAGCAGGACATCCCCATGCCACTTTTGCCAAAGTGATTTCCTTCCCTCGAAGTTGCTTAACTTCACAATCCTCAATGCGCATCAGTAAAGTCTCAACCGTCAAATTATCTCTAACTTGCACATCATCTAGCGGCACAACATGAAATATATCTGGCTTATATTTCCTCAATTGAGATACATGGAATACGTCATGAACATTAGCAAGTGACGGCGGCAAATGAATTTGATAGGCTACTTCACCAACCTTCTCAGCAATTTGATAAGGACCAATAAAACGCGGAGTCAACTTCCTTGACTTCAATGCTCTACCAACACCAATCACAGGAGTAACCCTCAAAAACACGTGATCTCCTTTCTCAAAGCTAAGATCTTTCCTCCTCTTATCATGATAACTCTTCTGATGACTCTAGACAATCTTCATCTTTTCTCGAATCATCTTAATCTTATCTGTAGTTTGTTGAATTATCTCAGGTCCAACCACAACACTCTCACCGGACTCATACCAACACAAAGGCGCCTTACACCTTCTTCCATACAAATCTTCAAACAGAGTCATTCCAATACTCGAATGAAAACTATTGTTATAGGTAAACTCAATCAAAGGCAAATAACTATCCCAAGCACATTCATGCTCTAGAACACAAGCTCTTAAAAGATCTTCCAATGATTGAATCGTCCTTTCAGTTTGATCATCAGTTTGCGGATGATACGCCGAACTCAAACTTAACTTCGTACCCAAAGTACTTTACAAACCTTCCCAAAAATACGAAGTAAATCTCGGATCTCTATCCGAAACAATACTCGACGGAACACCATGCAAACTCACAACTTTCTCAATATACAACTTGGCAAACCTTTCCATAGGATAATCCATCAAAATTGGAATAAAGTGAGGATATTTTGTTAATCTATCCACATAAACCCAAACAACATCATGACCAGTAGGAGTCTTCGGAAATCCATAAACAAAATCCATCGAAATGTTATCCCATTTCCACTCAGGAATGGATAACGACTACAGTAAACCAGACGATTTCTGATGTTCAATCTTCGACTTCTGACAGATCAAACAAGAATACACAAACTCAGCAATATCCTTCTTCATACAAGACCACCAAAATAACTTCCTCAAATCTTGGTACATGTTAGTAGCACAAGGATGAATACTCATACCACTACGATATCCTTCATCAAGAATTCTCTTTCTCAGATCACAAACATCAGGAATGCAAACTCTATCACGACACTTCATGATACCATTCTCATCAATCCGAAAATCACCACCTCGGCCTTGATTGATCAACACCAATTTATCTACTAAGACCAAATCAAATTTCTGACCCTCTCGAATCTCATCCAAAATACCACTAGTAAGCTTCAACATACCAAGCTTAACACAAGAAGACGACACTTCACAAACCAAACTCAAGTCTCGAAATTGCTCAATCAAATCTAATTCTCGCACCATCGACATCGACATGTGCAAAGACTTCCTACTTAATGCATCAGCTACAACATTCGCTTTACCCGAATGATAATTCAAACCAAAATCATAATCTTTCAAGAATTCTAACCATCTTTTTTGCCTCATATTCAATTCTTTTTGATCAAACAGATACCTCAAACTCTTATGATTGCTATACAATTCAAATCTTGAACCAAATAAATAATCCCTCCAAATCTTCAACACAAACACAACTGCGGCTAACTCTAAATCATGTGTCAGATAATTCCTCTCATGAACTTTAAGTTTCCTCGAAGCATAATCTACCACTTGCCTATTCTGCATCAGCACACCTCCTAAACCCATCAATGAAGCATCACAATACCCCACAAATGGTTCTTCCAAATTAGGCAAAATTAAAATAGGAGTGGTTGTTAACCTTCTCTTAAGCTCTTGAAAATTAGCTTCACACTGCAACGTCCAAACAAAAGCTTGACCTTTCCTCGTTAACTGCATCAACGGTAACACCAACTTAGAAAATCCCTCAATGAACTTACGATAATAACCAGTCAAACCAAGAAAACTTATAATCTCAAAAACAGCTTTCGGAGCTTCCCATCGAGATACAGCCTTAACCTCAGAAGGATCCACAAAAATACCACCACTCGAGATCACATGCCCAAGAAAAATCATTTCCTTCAACCAAAACTCACACTTAGAAATCTTAGAATACAACTTCTTCGCTTTCAACACCGATAATACAATTCTCAAATGCTCAACATGATCTTCTTCATTCTTAGAATAAATTAGAATATCATTAATGAACACAACCACAAATTGATCTAGATACACATGAAAAATCAGATTCATATATTTCATAAATACACCCGGAGCATTTGTTACACCAAACGGAATTACATAATACTCATAGTGACCATATCTTATTCTAAAGGAAGTCTTCTGAATATCCTCAACTTTCACACGAATCTGATGATAGCCAGACCTTAAATCAATCTTACTGAAAACACAAGCACCAACTAACTGATCCATCAAATCATCAAGCCTCGGAAGTGGATACTTATTCTTAATTGTCACCTTGTTCAGTTGCCTATAATCAACACACAACCTCATAAAACCTTCCTTCTTCTTAACCAGAAAAATAGGTGCACCCCACGGAGATACACTCGGACGAATAAACTTTTTCTCAAGCAAATATTCGAGTTGACTATTCAACTCTTTTAACTCAGAAGCAGACATCCGATACGGAGCCATCGAAACAGGACTAGTACCAGGAACTAAATTAATCGAAAAGTCAACCTGACGCTCTGGCGGAAAATCACTTACATATTTAGGAAATACCTCAGAAAAATCACAAACAATAGACAATTCACCCATAGCTTGTTTCTCACCGAGATCCAACAATGCCAACAAAGCAAACAACACCACACCATCTTTTAAAGACTCATCCACTTGCTTAGCAGACAAAAACAAATCATTCTCGACACCAGAATCAAGAAAGATAACTGACTTGTCAAAACATTTGATAAAAACATGATCGTATTCCAACCAGTTCATACCAAGAATCACATCCAATTGATCTAACGGAAGACAAATTAAATCCATCCGAAAATCTCTACCAAAAATACTCAACGGACAATTTAGACATGCAACAGAAGTACAAAAAGAACCCATATCAAGAGTATCAATAATCATATTTCCATGCATATCAGACAATTCAAGATTCAACCTCTTAACACAATCCGAAGAAATAAAAGAATGTGTTGCACCAGTATCAATGATAACAATCAAAGGTGTACCATTAATAAAGCACATACCTCGGATAAGCTTATCCTCAACCGGAGTCTCATCCCCAGACAATGCAAACACTTTCCCTCTAGCTTGCTCCTTCTTCGGCTTCTCACACTTAGTACTAACATGACCTTGTTCACCATAATTATAACAAGTCACATACGCACTAAATCTACAATCATTAATTTTGTGACTTGACTTGCCACACCTAAAGCACTTTCCAACATCATTTCCACCATCCTTTACACAATCAGAAGCACGATGTCTTTCCACACCACACTTGTAACACTTAAGCGGAGTAGATGATCCTCCCCCACTTGGCTTCTTGCCACCACCAACTTTCTTGTTATCATCACACGGTTTCCCACAGAATTCACTTTTTCCTTTCCTATCATTCACATTCTTATAGTAATAAGCACTCTCCCTACTATCCTCATCATAAATTCTACTCTTGTTCACCAACTCAGAAAAACGAGTAATCTGCTGATATCCAATAGCCTTCTTGATATCAGGTCTCAAACCATTCACAAACTTCAGACACTTAGATCTTTCAGCATTCATAGTATTGTAATGAGGACAATACTTAATCAACTCTCGAAATCTTGCAGCATACTTAGCCGTGGTTCCATTACCTTGATTCAACTCAATGAATTTTACCTCTTTCTTTCCACGCACACCTTCTAGAAAATAGTTCTCCAAAAATGCATCACAGAAAAGAGCCCAAGAAACTTCAACACCTTCCTCATCAAATCTCTGAACAGTCTTGCTCCACCAATCTTCAACTTCCTTCTCCAGCATATGTGTACCAAACTGCACCTTATGTGCATCAGTAAAATTCATAACTCTGAAGATCTTATCAATTGCTTTCAGCCATGCTTGAGCCTTGTCAGGTTCATGCTCACCCTCAAATATATGAGGATTGTTCCTTTGAAACTTCCCTAAAGCACAAAATTCATCTTCCTCTCCTCGGTGTCTAGCATTCTCTTACGGAATCTGCCTAAGAGATCCAGCCAAAAATCTCAAAGCATCAGCAATAGCATCATCATTCCTTCCTGCAACCATCGTCCAAAGACATCCAACAACAGACAACAGCATTGATCGTGTCAGATACACAAATCAAATACAACGGGAATTAAATCAATTAATAACCTGGCCAAATAAATCTGACCGACCATTGCTCTGATACCACTAATGTAACACACTCTAATTCCCCACATAAATATATTGCACAATCAAAGTAAAATAGAATACATATCAAGAGGGCATTACATATTTTTCTTTCAAATTAAAACAATATATACACTTGTCATAATCATAACACATAATGAATCTCATGCTTTAAAACAAAATCATGCATTTCACAGCGGATCATTTCTTATTCATAGATACTATCAATAATTATATCCCATACTATAACTATTGGATGAAAAGCGATGAATCCATAACATAATCAAGTCATCATAATTCATACATCGACACCAAGGCCACATCAAAATAGTATCTCAACATACACATCCAAAATATATGAGAATACATAACAAATATCTCACAAAAGCAGAAATTCAGATAATCCCCGTGTTACATGACCAGAGCAATGAATCTCTACCTAGTATAGGATAAATTAGCTAAGCTCCTCAACTAGTCTCGTGTAAATCCCCGCTATCCTCGGAACCTGCACGTTACCCACATAGAGGCAACATCACAACAGAAGGGTGAGAATTCACATCATATATATATATATATATATATATATATATATATATATATATATATATATATATATATATATATAATTGGAAGCAATATAGAAACAACATCTATTCAAGAATTCCACACACTTCAAGTGATATTCCAAAATAACATGATTATACAAACATTCCAAGTATAACATATTCACATTTATCACAAATAGCATAAATATCATCAATCCAAACAATTCAGTTATTCATATAATTAAATATCACAATTCTAATACACACAACACATATTCATCAATGACTCATGAGACAACAATGCAATGTGACTCAATATGCATGTGGTACAATTGGGAACAATCCGTTCACCTCGCTTCTGATTCATTATCTTAGAATCAAAGCCACGCTTCTGATCCGGACAAGACCAAAGCCATGCTACTTATCCATTCAAGGATCGAGCCAAATGTGAATCCAAAGTTTCACCGCTATTTATTCATTCAAGAATCGAGCCAATTGTGAACCCAAAGTTTCACCGCTACTTATTCATTCAAGAATCGAGCCAATTGTGAATCCAAAGTTTCACCACCTCAATTTTCAAGGTCAACCATGTATTCATGTGCAATTCAACAACATCATATACAAATCAAGATTATCCACCAACCTCAATTATCCAAACATATCACTATAATTCAACTCATGTGAATTATCCACCATTTGCACAACATCATGTTCCAACAACAACAAGTATTACATGTAGCATATACATATCACCACACATAACAAATAGCATATAGCTGTTCACAGTGATTTCTGGTGAAACAACCGCTAGTCTTCCAAACTATCGAATAAGCGTTATAACTGTTATGTTATTCAATCCCTCTGGTAACTTGCAGGATCGACTAGATTGATCCTAGGGTATCGCCGTTGGTATGAACTTAAGATAAAGATCCATATTTGAGACTTGTTTTTGGATGTTTTGTATAGGTTCAAATGCTTCGATTACTTAGTGATATGATCAAGTAAATAATGTATATTTGGTTCAACAAACAAGAACACTCAAATTAAATAACAAGAAAGTATATAAATGCAGAATATTCAAATAAACTCTTAAAGTGTACAAGATTTTCAAAGTAATCACAAACGAAAAGACAGAATGTAAACAAATGTATAAAAGTTTTCGGGAAATAATTAACGTAAAAGTTTTGGAAAAGTAAAGAACTTCAAAGAATGGTAGAAAAAACATTTAAATGAAATGACTTTGAAAGTAAAGAAACTTAAAAGACATTGATGCAAGATAAAGTTAAACCGAAGGATAAAGATACATTGTTGAATAATAAAGCTTTGGTGCAATCATACATCATTCGTGCATTCGCTTCCTAGCCATGTGGTATTTTGAATGTGACCAATTTTAGTACAATAGATATGACACACTAAATCCTAACATTAAGACTTATTTATACTAATTCGACCATAACGGTCGACCATAAGATCTTGCCACGCTTAGAACATGCAAGACACCATGCTTCTCTTGCTTCCACGTTGAACCTTCAGCTGCTTCAACTCCCTTTTATTCCGCTGCTTTGAATTTCAAATGTATCACTCACTTGATTTCAACCCATTTCCTCTCGATACAATTCTATTGCCCGATCAAGCTTGTTTTACACATATCACCATTATTTCGCTCGACACTCCTAACTCAATACATCCATTCAAGGGCTAATTCTTTTCTTTCCAAACTATGACATTCACTATGTTCCCCGAATACTTTAACATCATCTCATCTCGAGCTCCATGATCCTTCTTCAAACCACAAGATATCAAAATCCTCACTAACAAATGCCCCTTTAAAATATGTATTTTAACCTTTTTAAGAAATACTTATTTTAAATATATCCACAAGATTTTGATGTGACCCCGAGCAATTATGACCTGCAAGATTTCCATCATGTCAATCACGATGACCCCGGTTTCCGAACCGCTTTCACACAAGAACTACTAGATGGTGCATTTATTAAGAATAATGATCACTTTTAATCATGCTTATTACCAATACTGACTTCACGCCACCTCACCGTATCCAACCCACGCCTCCCACGAACTTGGCATTAGTTGATGAGTGTTTCCACTTCCCACTATAAAACCAAACAAATTTTAGTCTTTTCACTTTTTCCACACTCGAATCTTCTTTTTCCTCTCTTCTCGTAAAGAACCCTAATCTCTTTAATCAAAACCCCAACAATGTCTTCATCAACATCCTGTAAAAGATTTCTAAGAAGAAGAATAAGAACACCGAACAATTTTGGAAAGCAAGGTTGGCACTCACCAAGGTCAACTGCACTTATACCCTGTGGAATCTCCAAAGAGCAAGAGCTCTTATACTCCTCTCGTATTAATCCCTACTAACGCTCGAAAGAGATTTGCCCTAATGGGTCCTCTTATGGTTTTTGAGATTCTTAAGGATACACGGACCATATTTCCGCTTGTTATGATTTCAAACCTTTATTCAATACAATGGAAACCCCTAGGGTAGGAACCGATAACGCCAATGATCCTGTTGTCCAAAGGAAGTAGAAACCCTATGACTATCCCAAAAGATCCTTTCATTCGACTATGTTAAAAACAACTTTAAACCATTTCGATCCCGTCCGATCGCCGATGTAGCATATCGAACCGGTTCGCCAAAGTGGAAGTTAAGAAGTCGATCGCTGGGAGGAATTAGGTATCTATAATCTCCTCGAAATTATCCAAACCAGCTTCACATACAATCATCCTCTCGTTATTCGCATCCCCGTATTTGGATAACACCTATAATACCTTCCACCTCCCGAGGGATGATCACACCCACATTCTTCGACATAATCGCCATCACCGACTAACACCAAGGGGAAACATATGTTCTCGATGTCGAGGAACATTCAAGTATTATTGATTTCGATATCAAACTAGCCGCTTCTCCAAATTCATTAGTCATTACCATACGTAACGTGATAGTGTCTCCGATGTTGAACACATTGCCTTCCTTACTCTTTGGCTATCAAGATACGTCGCAGCAGTCACTGTAGCTAGTAGGTTCATTCCCCAGCAAGAGATTTGCATGAGAACAGGAGGATTAACTTAATGAACTCGCTAGTCGACCTTTACGAGCCCGAGATCACCGCTTTGAGCTTGAAATCTCATACTCCAAAACATCTTGTTAGCTGGTCCTTCTCGTTGCTCCAGCTATGGTGAATGCTATGTTCGAGTCTTCGCCTCCATCGTAGATACTATTAATGAGCAAGATCCGAGATAGTCGATCGCAACATCGAGGGCACGAGGTCGAGGAAACCGACCCTAGTGATGACAAGGCCGATTTCCGTGTTTCATTTTCAAAGTACATTATGCTTCTCTCCAAACAACATGAATTTACAAAACTATGGCGCCTTTTGCTTCGAGAACTCATGGACCATCATGGTTCACTATGTCTCTTTCGAGGTGCTAAATGCAAGGAAATCCAAGATATCCGAAGGCCTTTTATTACCAAGACTAATCTCCTCAAGAATTACTCCGACCAAAACCGATCCTCTTATTTGCCTATCAACCTAACTTCGCTTCGAGACAATTTGTCTGTAATACCCAACCCTTGTTCCAAACTCAAAGCGCCATTACCTCCGGTCGAACTTTAAAGCCGTAGATGCCAAGCTTCAACAAGAACAATATCAAGAGTTCGCCCAATTCAATTTAATCCTTTCGAACCGCTCCCTTATCTTCAAAGAGTTTTCTAGATTGGTGGATTAAATTCTATCAATCTTATATGTTCGACACTCTTACCATTCAAGCTAAACCGACCGCGCTCGATGTGCAGTACATAAAAGAAAGGTATGTTGACCCACGCCAAGAGATTAAAGCTTTTCGACTTACTCAAACTACTTATGATCCCACGCTACCGCAAACCATCAGATATCGAGCACTCAAACCTTGAGGAAAAATTTAAAGAAAAAATTTCTAAGTTCCAACTTCCTTCGTGGTCACACCAAGATAGGTATAGGTTGGCACCAAATGCATCCACCTAGATTTCCAAAACTACCTACTTTAATTGGCTCGCTTGGTTTCCTCCATATCCTGGTGGTTAATTTGCAATAAATGCTCAAATATAAATCCCACAAGAAACCAAAGCCATCCGAGACCGTGACACGGGCTCGACATCGGCTTCATAATTTCCCGTGACATCTTCGCATGACCTTTCCGCCATGTCGATTCTTTCGAATGAGGGCTAGGAATGATTGGGAAATCCCAAATATTTGTTACTTTTGTTTTAACTTTCGCTTTAATGGTTCGATTTCACTCGTGATCAAGACTACCGCATCAAGACCAAGGCAGAAACAATTCTCAACAATCCCACGAGACAAATGATGGTGTACCAAGTGACTCCAACAATCAATCCCGCAACTACAACAACGAACACCGCCGCACCCACTCCAACAACTACTCAAATTACACCACCCACAACAATCGCTCCGATTCAAGGTAAAATTACCCGGTATTTCAAATAGGTCGATTTTTTTAACTTAAGTCTAAATTATGCTTGTACCATTTCGCATTTGAGTAAACTTCCTCCAACTACTCCAAAAAGAGAAAACTAGCACCATTGGGAGGACTCTTAAAGTCGGAGAAAGTTCTCCAACCTTGAAGAAATGTAAGAAAACGATACCGACGCCTCGGACTCGACTCAAGAGATGTTGCCTCACACCAATCCAAAATTCCACCTTCGACCTCCAACGTAATGTTGGAACATATAGACAAGAATATATCTACGGACAACCCAGTGAGTTTATCAATTTTAAATGATTATTCGCACTTAGTTATCGCTTAATCTTTCTTTATCTATGTAGGATGATTCACCTGCATCCCAACCACTCGACTCCTCCGCAAGCATCCGCCTCCGATTCACTCTTCTCCTCATGGAGATTCGAATAATCCAAAGGCAAAATGCAGGCTCTTCTAACATGGCCTCTCAACCGGAGCTTCGATCGACCGATGATCAAGGCAATGCTCTCAGGAGACCCATGCAACAATGCTAGTACAGCTCAGGCTCTTCACCCAAAATCCCTCCAGAATCCTCAAGAGTGTGAACAAATACCTCCAATCAAGAGGAAAGAACCATCGCCTCTCAAGAGAGTGAAGATTCTAGCGAGGAAGGTCTAAGGGTGAAGAAGGAGAAGACGCCAAGAAGGTTCGAGGACGACAGGTCCGATGTCGATGGTGATCGTAATGATGACATCGAGGTGGTGGATTTGTCGATGATGAACAAGATGATGGGAACGTTAATAATGACGGTGATGGTCTTCGTCCTAATGAGCAAATGGACTTAAATGGATGTTACTCCATTACGTATGGAACTTCCAGGTCTTCTCACCCAAACAAAAGAAGAATTAGCCAATTTGAAAAGAAATGACCCTATTGGGTACATGAAGGCTAAGTCGCTCAAAGGGATATTCCACTTTCTACAACCGTGCCGGTTCGACCTCTAATGCAATGCCCTCGATGATAGGTTGTACTTCTTCAGAATTAGAAAACAATCCTTGATGTGGATCTATTCAAGTGCTTAAACAAGATAACCACTGCTTCATCATGAAGGATTATCGAACCAAGTCGACCTCACTACCGCCTCCCGAAGTTAGTACCATCCTGCTCGAACTTTTGTCTTTGTTGGATAATGTGACCGGATGCCTCCTCCGTGATGAATCCGCAAATAAAGTCCAAGAGAAAGAGCTTCAATGGATGCCGCATGAACATGCTTCAAGCTTGAAGAAGTCAAGAGCAAGCCACGATATTAAGCAAGCTAGAGTCGACTATGAGCTTCGATCTCAATCCATCCTCCGGGAGAAACAGATTCAAGAACTTCGTGCTAAGATCAAAGAGGCCCAGAAGAACAAATTGCCTACGAGTCCAACACCTTTGAGAATCGATTCAAGAACTTCTTAACAAGGGCCTAGTGAAACAACCGAGCAACTCAAAGGTGAAGTTGCCATCCTCAAGGTGCCAGCGCCACCCAACAAAGACTTGAGTCCTTCAAGAATATCTTCGACCTACCGAGGAACAATCCCCATTTCGAATCTTGTTTATTTTGTAACTCTTATATTTTGATTACATGTTTATTCGTAACGCTGAACAATGCCATTTTGGCAATTATGTTACCATTTTGGCACTTCATTATAATATTATGACTACATTAGTATTCGAATCTCCGCAGTATGGTTTATACTTCTTTAAATATTTCCCATTTACCTTTAGGATCTGCTTATCATCCGCCAGCTTCTATTTCATACGCATTGCTCGAAAACTTTTTGCTATTCGGGCCTCCCAATGAGGTGACCATTTACCCAAGGCTTTATTCTTTTGTCCATGGGCAATATGACTTTCCATACTAAGTCATTAACGTTGAATGTCTTACCTTTACTCTTTTGTTATATGCCCGCCACTCTTTCCTTTTGCCTCATTAGGATTTCCAACGCATGTAGTCTGACTTCATCTAACTCAACTAACTCATTCACCATCATCTCCCAATATAATGACGAGGGGAGTTCATGTTGTCTTTGGATTCGAACCGATCAGATGAATTTCTACAGCAAGACCGCATCATGGCCAAATGTTAGTGGAAAGGTGTAGTATTGGTAGCTTTAGAGATGTTCTACAGCCCATAGTACTTGGTCTAAAGTTTTATGCCAATTCTTTGGCTTTTACCAATGTGTTTTTGATCAAACCAATTATTACTTTGTTGGTCGCTCGACCGACCATTTGCTCGAGCATAATATGGTGTCGATGTCAATAGTCTAAATCCCATCTCCGAGCGAACTCTTGCATCTTTCTTTCAAGAATATGCACTTGGTCCGTAGTTATGCTTTCCGCAATCCGAACCTATAGATTATTTGTTTCGTATGAATTCAATAATAGCTTCGATCGCAGCCTACTAGTGGTATCGCTCGATCCACTTAGTAAAATAATCTATTCCTACCAAGATGTACTTCGACCTTTTGAGGCAGGTGATTGATTTCACCTATTAAATCTAACGCCCATCCTAAAGGGCCATGGTTTAATGATCGAATGCAGCTCACCGCAGAGCATGTTGAATCCTCGCATGTTTCGACATTCTTCACATCCTTTAGCGAAGTCTATACAATCTTTGAGCATGCTAGGCCAAGACATACCGTATCGAATAGCAACCACTTCATCTGTGGGCTCGCTTGACGTGCCCCACATGCCCCATTATGAACTTCGATAATGCTAGATACACCTCACTTTCTCCTAGGCATTTGAGCAATACACCTTCGGGTCTTCTTGAACAATTCATTTCCATAAGGACATATGATAATGCTCTATATTTCGCTTTTTCTATCCGTGTTTAAGGTTGGGTCCTTTAGATAGCTTACAATTGGGCTTCGCCAATCTACATCCGATACGGTGTTTATGGCTAACACTCAATCTATCTTTACCACTACAACCCAACTTAATATTTTCTAACCGATGGTGTTAGTCCGTAGCCATAACCCTACCTCTTATTTCGATCAACTCTTTAAAGTTTTTGTAGAGACTTTATATCCAAGCCAAATAGGTCATTTGCTTTTGATTCTCTATTCTTGGTATATGTTGATATTCATGTATTCGAATTTTTGAGCAATGTTAGCTATGACGGTATGTCATCAAATTTTCCTTTATGCATTTATATTCCTTTGTTATTTGTTCGACCACTAACTCGAGTCACCTTTAATTTCGACTTCGCTTGCCCCAATTCCAACAAAGCTTCAAGTCCAACAATAAGCGCTCAGATTCACTTCATTGTTTGAGCAACGAGGGCCATCCAATTTATACTTGAATTTTGTTGGAATTCCTTCAGAGAAATTATAAGAACTCCAACACCACTACCTCTTTGTGAGTCGAGCCATCAAAGTATAATTTCCAAGGTCAAGGTCCCAACATAACCCATAATGGTCTTTTCGACAAAGGAGTGATCCACAATGAAGTCAAGAATTACTTCCTTCCTCAATGGCATGAAGGTTAAAGAATATTCGTTAGGGCTAAAGCCCATTTACCCACTCTACTATGCATAATTGGTTTTGACAAAGATGTGTTTGATAACATCGAAATAAGAGGAGACATAAATATCAACAAAGCTTTATATAATATTTAAGTTTCATACAAGCGAAGTATAAACATAGGCATAACTTTTCTATGTTACTATATCTAGTTTCATCATTTAGCACCCTACTTAAATAGTATATAGCTCTTTCGATGCCATTACTATCTTCTTGTGCTAACATACTACCTATAGTAAATTGTAGCAGATATGCAGCCTCATGGGCTTTCCCATGAAGGTGGAGACAAGATAGGAGGTGAGAGAGGTATCTCTTAATTTCGTCAAGGCCTCCCGATGTACTTGACTCCACCGGCTTGGCCTTGTTTTGCCAAGTAGGGAGAGAATGCTTGAGTCTTTCCACTTAGATTCGAGATGAATCTTCTAAGAAAATTTATCTTCCACAGCAGACTCCAACTCTCTTTGATGTGGGTTCTTTAGTCTCCATGATGGCTTTTGTCTTATTTTGGTTGATTTCGATTCCCTTTATGAACCACAAAGCCTGTGAAGTCTCCCGCCTACACAAAAATGCACATTTAGGATTCATTTTCAAGCCATGTTTTCATTCTTTCGAATGATGGCTCGATGGTGTATGAGTTTCAAGAGATGTACTGATGACTATGTCATCAATATACACCGCATAAAAGTCTCAATAAAATCGTGAAAATGGAATCCATTGCTCGCTGGTAAGTGGCCCCAGATTTTTCAAGCCAAAAGGCATCACTACCCACTCATAGGTGCCTAAGGCTCCTGGCAACTAAATGTCTGTCTTGGCAACATCCTCTTCAAGAATAAAAATCGTTATAATATCCATCTAGCATACTTAAGTTCAACCCCGCAGCAGTAGTCTATTAACATTTCGCCACTGCATGTAGTATCGTCTGGGGTGTCGATTTAAATCCCTAAAGTCTATGCATATTCTCGTGGAACCATTTTTCTTAATAATGTGCACTATATTAGCTAACCATTCGACATACCTGTGGTTCTGATGAACTTGCAACGCAACAACCTTTCGACTCGCCTTTAATCTTCGTGGAGCATCCGCGAACCTCCTAGGAGTTTGCTTGATGGGCTTCTTGCCATCCTTAATTGGAAGTCTGCTCTACTAACTCTCTTTTCAAACCGTACATTTCGTCAGTAGTCCCATGCGAAGCAATCTTTATTTTGCTTGAGGATTTGATCACCTTTGCTGAGACTGACCCACCGCACTTATATAAGTTATTCTTTGTGTTGTCATCTCCCAAATTTACCTCTTCGAGTCGGTCCTGTACAACATCTTAGCACCTATGTTTGTAGGATCCTTCTCAAGCCCGTGGGTTCTGATCATATATGGCATCTAGCCTTTGTTTTATTTCATTTTCTTCGCAGGTGACTTTTCGAACCAAATTTCGTGTTATTTTCTTCAATTATACGCTCATTTCAAATCAAGTCGCTATCCATTTGTTCTCACCATGTAGGTAATCCTTTCAAGAAGGAGGACTCAATCATGAGCATGTTGTCGAACTCCCACTGGCCGCCTCTCAAGTACCTTCGAGTCCTTCGCTCCTTTAATTATTTTTCTGTCCCAATACATGCCATCATGGCGAAGCGGTCATATAATATTGTGCATCTTTGGCTTCGCTCATCTCCTCATTCGAGCACAAGGGCTATTCGTGCTAGATACTTGTCATAGTTTCTTTTGTTGACTAGGTCGACCGTAGTCATGAAGTAACTCTAATCGCCTCAATGTTCTCCACTATCCCATCTTCTCTCCATAGCACTAACCTTCGTGCATTGACGAAGGAACCGCCCCACGCCATGAATCCATTCTCTTCCTAACAAAGAAGTTGTAGTTGGCCTCGCTTCGACACCATGAACATGGTGGGCCCGCAACCAACCAAAGCTAACTCCACTTGCACCACTCCCAATGTTTGACCAACTTTCCTTCATAATTTGATAGAACCATGTTATGCGGTTTGACATCACTTTCTTGTATTCCCTTTTTAACATAAATGAGGCATTAGATTAACCGCTACCCCATCTACCAGACCTTATTCACACCACGGTATTAACCTTTGCTCGAATGAACAATGGCTTCGATGATTCTTCATTGTGGCTCGGTGTTCAAGAATGCATTCTCTTCGACGCCATTATCCATGACATAATAGCAAACCGCCTATGTTTCATCATATCAATGGTATCATCCTCTTCCTGTTTTCGATTTCGCTTCTTCAACTCGTATAGACATACACCACGCTTAGGTCGAGTGAGGATTCTCCTTCCGATTCAAAGTTATCCGTCAAGATATCCTCATCTTCCTCTCGCCCCGAGTATATTCTTTTGATTCATCCGGTTTTGTGTCGCAAAAGTCTCCTACTAACGAGGTTTGTTGGCCGCTTGTCATTGGTTTGTTTGCTTGGTCATCTCTTTTTGCTGGTCGAAACTACCTCTTCAATCGCCAAAGATTTTTCTCACCTTTCGCGTTGTCGCCATCGATCTTGACACGGGATTCTTCCCTTTATAGTTTTTCCAAATTTCAACTCTTCTTTTGTTGTTGAACTGCCTCGACACCATGGCGTGACGCGCGATTTCGCTTTGCTTCTCCAATTATCTTTCCCTTATTGGTTTTGACGCGCAACCATCTATCACCGGTACTTCAAATAGGATTCTCAATGTTACTCGAGCACCTTCGGGGTAAGGACTATCGCTTTGATTATGATTGCCATGGAGGTGCCGACTTTTCCGACCCATCTCCTGTGATTCCAACATGGCGCGAAGGAATGGTTTCAATGCTCGCCATGTTTTGGTCATACCGAACACCTTGGGCAAATCAAACACTGCCCCTTTATGGCATTAAGAATTCCAACACACTCTCTCCGTGTCGAGGATAAGATCTAAACAATTGATTGTCTGGCGCCGCCGACGCCGACGAGCCTTTGGCTCCTTTTGAACTCGCAGAATCCTTTTCTGCATGATGTGCATCCGGGGCAAAGCAACATCTCGCTTCCTTTGTGGCACACCACGAGGTAATTTTTAAACCGGTATCTACAAAGATGTCCTTCCTCCATTTTGTATTTTTCCTTCTCAAGATATTTCTCCATTTCTTGCATCTCGTAACAAGGTTTCTCCATGTCCACCATATTAACATCCACCTTTCCATCTTTTCATCATCTCCCAACCCGACGGTTCGATGTCTTTGAGTTGTATTTCAACCTCCGCGTAGTATTTCACCTGTAGTCGAATCTGCCACTAGGCTCCCCTGCAGTGTCCCAAACTTCCTTCTGGGCTTCAGTGTGCTTCTACCTCTCCATCTTTTCATCATCTCCCAACCCGATGGTTCGATGGCTTCGATCGATTTTGCACTCCGCTAATATTTTACCGATAGTCGAATCTTCCACTGGTTCTCCCAAAGTATCCCAAATCTCTTCTCAAGGAAAGTTGCTTTGTAATTGACCTTTCTAATTGGCGCCTGCACCTTCAAGAGTCTGCACCAATCTCGTCCCCGATTCTCCGGCCCTCAGACTCGGATATCCTTCAAACCAATGATACCGGCTTAGTCGGCCTCCTTGTTGGTGGACGCTTCATGACTCCATTATTGACTCCGATCAATTCCCAACTCTCATTCTCGTTTTCATCTTCAATGTATCACCCTCGGTCCTGTTACCACCATATTTATTTCTCCCACCGCAGCTCTGAGTAGTTGGTGTCCGCAATATCCGAGGATCATCGCTCACCTTCATCTTGGCTTATCAAAACTTTAGTCCTTCTTTGATTGCATTCTCAATTAAGTCCCCGAAAAGAAAACACCTGAGGTTTCAGGCCTAAGAAACTATGATATTTACAAAATCCTCTTTTCTTTCTTTGATCTAAAGGAGGTATTTTAACATTCGATGGCACAATCGCTGACCATCTTTGACAAGCAGTCAAAATCTCATCACACTTTGTCACATCAAAGGTGTACACCTTCTTTGGGAATTTGTCGCTTTTTTCATTTTCAACAATTTCTTTCCTTTGTGGGAACCAACAGTTACAAGAGTAGGAGGCCTGCTTTAACTCGCTAAGTCCACTTCGACCTCGAATCGGCTTCACTTTCGCTTCGATAGGAAATTCTTTCTTCTTATTACTTTTGAAAGCTCGGCCTTCTCGGCCTTTAGTCTTTCGACTTGTCGAACCCTATCCGCCAACCGAGTCATATCTCTTAAGTATCAGATCTAACTTTTCGAATCGAGTAGTCAAGGCCACCAGCCATTTCGACTAATTCATGTTCGGGACCACTGTGAAACATCCGGATTTCAAATTCGAACCTATTCAAGTATTCGCTATGGGTTCAAGAACTTCCTCTTAACACTAGCTAGTTCCTTCAAACTTATCTTGATTGTCCCATGTAGAATTGTTCATGGAACAATCTTTCTAAAAGGCCTGTATCTATGGATCCGTGGTAATGTGGTGAACCTGTGAAATCATTTTCGTGAGGGAACCTGGAAATACTTAATCCTAAGGTTCTCATTATTGGCTATATCTCCCGCCTTGAGATACTTGCTATGTGTTCAACTGCTGATTCGTTAGTATCTCCAAATAACTTTGTAAACTTAGGGATCTTGTGTCCCCTTGGTAAGTCCGTATGCATCACATAATCTGCTATGGAGAAGCATAATTTGGCCTCCTAATCCTCATAACACGCTTTGGGCCATTATTCTCTATCATGGTGGTTAGGTTATTTTCCGCCAAGATATTATCATTTCAATTCTATGGACCATCACACAAGATCTTGGTTTCTACCTACCATAATTACTCCTCTAGGTTGTTCTTCTTGAAACGCTGGGCCTCTTTTCGAGCCCGGCCCTCGTTCCCCAACTCCTCTCGTGGTTCCTCTCGAACCACCGAGCATCATATCTTTCGATCCTCGCCATCGGTTCTACAAATTCCTAAGTGGTTCTTCTCGAATCACCGGGCACTTCCTCTTGTGCCCTTGCCCTCGTGTCAATTCTTCTCTAACCGCCTATAGTGGGTGGCTTGTTCGATGATAGGTGCGCTTGCTCAACCATAGCCCGGTTCTCGCTTCACGCCTCTCATGGAGCAAAGAAATCGCTATTCGACTCATATTATCTCGCATTTTCTATTCGTCACATACCACGCTCGAACTATCGGGGCAAAATTTCTTGCATAGTTTGTGCTAACACTCCTATCATGTTATGGTTACTATCATCCATCAATTGCCTAAAAGCCATTTGGTTTTCGTGGTTAAGACGGGTAAGGCGCTATAACCCCCTGCACCTTGGTTATTCGTAGGAAATTGATTAACCCGCATCCGCATCCTAATGGGTGATGCATTTGACGTCGTTTGCAAGCCCGCCATAAAAGATGTTGGCATCCCATAAGAATTTCGGGTCTATTACCCTCGAAACCAGTGGTCTAGTTTGTAGGGTGGCGAAATGGGCTTCAGGTCCTCGGTCAGGACGAACTCTGTGGTAACCAAAGGGTTCCCGTATTGCCCAAGATCGAATTGTTTGTTGACATGCCACTTGTTCCATTCGTGGCTATATTACTAGTCAAGATGCAACCGATCGCATTCAAGGGATCGACGACGTTGCAAATAAAATGCATTAGTGCTCGCTCCATGTGGGGCATTTTGTTCCCTTGTTGATTATTTGATTAGACATTCTATTATTTCGTTTCTTCCGGGTAAAGGTTGGTTACTATTAGTTATTCTACCACTCCTAAGGTTCATATACCAATGAACTTTGTTTACTCAGAACGAATTCTTTATAATAATTATGGTTATAGTTTTCTTAATTTATAACGGCCAAACTCTGTCCCACCGGGTGTGCCATTTTGTTCACAAGTGATTGGTGAAACAACCGCTAGTCTTCCAAACTATCGAATAAGCGCTATAATTATGTTATTCAATCCTCCTCGTAACTGCGGATCGACTAGATTGATCCTATGGGTATCGGCCGTTGGTATGAACTTAAGATAAAGATCCATATTTGAGACTTGTTTTTGGATGTTTTGTATAGGTTTAAGTACGTTTCGATTACTTAGTGATATGATCAAGTAAATAATGTATATTTGGTTCAACAAACAAGAACACTCAAATTCAAATAACAAGAAAGTATATAAATGCAAAGAATATTCAAATAAACTCTTAAAGTGTACAAGATTTTCAAAGTAATCACAAACGTAAAAGACAGAATGTAAACAAATGTATAAAAGTTTTCGGGAAATAATGTTAACGTAAAAGTTTTTGGAAAAGTAAAGAACTTCAATGGTAAAAAACATTTAAATGAAATGACTTTGAAAGTAAAGAAACTTAAAAGACATTGATGCAAGATAAAGTTAAACCGAAGGATAAAGATACATTGTTGAATAATAAAGCTTGGTGCAATCATACGCATATCATTCGTGTATTCGCTTCCTAGCCATGTGGTATTTTGAATGTGACCAATTTTAGTACAATAGATATGACACACGAAATCCTAACATTAAGACTCCTATTTATACTAATTCAACCATAACGGTCTGACCCATAAGATCTTGCCACGCTTAGAACATGCAGACACCATGCTTCTCTTGCTTCCACGTGAACTGCTTCTTCAAGCGCTGCTTCAACTCCCTTTATCCCGCCGATTTTGAATTTCAAATGTATCACCACTTCGATTTCAACCCATTTCCTCCGACAATTCTATTGCCCGATCAAGCTTGTTTTACACATATCACCATTATTTTCGCTCGACACCTAACTCAATACATCCATTCAAGGGCTAATTCTTTTCTTTCCAAACTATGACATTCACTATGTTCCCCTGAATACTTTAACATCATCTCATCTCGAGCTCCATGATCCTTCTTCAAACCACAAGATATCAAAATCTTCAGCTAACAATAGCATATCATTCCATCAATGTTATTTACAACATTCCATCAAATAAGATTCACACATACTATACTCAAGTAATCTAACATACATTGAAATAGTATTCAAACCAATCCAAAACGCATTTAATTTAATCGAAAATTAATCACATATATGAAAATACTACCATAAATATAATCATATGAGATTTCATGTCAAAAGATCCTAAAATTAACATTTTCATTCCAGGTCACGCTAAGCCCTGCCTATCGTGCTAAGCGCCCTTTCATGAATAGACAAACCCAATCTTACAGAACATTTCGCGCTAAGCCCGGCCTTACGGCGCTAAGTACGGTCTACAAAACAACACTTTTCTGCTACGAACCATCTTCTTTCTTCCACGAAATTACCACACAAAATCCATTCCAAACAGCCAAATAACATCATTAAAGGGTATCTTAACATGTTACTAGTTATGGGTCATCATTCTAAGTTGAAAAACACAATTCTTCTTCAAAACCTAACATTCAAAGATTCTCGAAATTGAAATTAAACAACCTAGAATGTTACTAATCACTACCCAACAACATACAAGTAAATAATAACATGGATTCTACCCTTACCTCTTAAAGATTCCTCTTCTAGGGTTTCCTATTCATTTTCCTCTTTCATCGCCTCTCTCTCTTCTTTCCTCTTTCTTCTTTCACCAAATGACAATTCTAATTATGATTTCCTTCTAACACTTTACTAACTAGGATTGTCTTATTGGGCTTAATACTTAACACCTCTTCATTACTTTTATTCATAATCTTAGGCTCAATACCAAATAACCACAATTCTACTCATAAAAATCAATTATTTAACTAACATACATATTCAAATAATTCAATTTTCATTTAAATCACTCAATTAAATTAATTATCACATAATATAATATATAATAACAATTAATAATTAGCTATTTAAAAATCGGATGTTACACTACCAAGCAAGGAAGGAAATCCACTATGATAGTATTAGTTCAAATCTAAACCAACCTTAGTTTACAAATTCTCTTAATCACTATCTTGTGCAACTTCTACCTATAACCACTAGATATGGGATCCCTATCTCACTTATTATCACCGTAGTGATATACCCACCACAAACCTTGTGCCTATAATTAAAATTAAATGTAAGTTTACACTTCAAATAAACAATACTTAGTTTTGCTTAAAAGATTCAAATAAGAACAATACTCAACTCTTTGCTTAAAAGCTCATGAGTTGAGAACAATAGCTTGAAAAACAAGCAACAATCAGTCTACTAAATGGATCAAAATATACATAAGGGACATACAAAGAATACAAACACTAAGAACCTAAAATACTTTTAAAATCCTAATCCTTATGTTGCACACACAATTTCTTATTTGTGAATGCTTGCTATTTTAGATCATAACAAGTCCTTCTTTCTAGACTCTTGCAAAATGGGCTTGGAATCTTCAAATTAAATCCAATACTCACTTTTTAAATCAGTTTCAAGATCTTCACATAAAAATAGGAACAAATCTTTTTAAAGTTTCCTATAAAGTCTCCAAGATGATTTTTAAGGAAATAAATCAAATTTGCACATGTTCCCAAATAATTTCCTCGACCACATAATGTCGAGGTATATCCAAAAGGATATCATCAAATAAAAAATGTCAAGAGATATACAACAAAGAATACTACGGACACATGCCAAGATGTCATGACATTTGTCTTATACATCTTGTCAAACACATAATAGTAAAATGTTATAACTTTTAATGAAGATGTTACAACATCTTGCTCAATATTAGTATAGAACCAAGTTTTTCTAAAATTTAGTCAATCATAAAACCATGGAACTAACAACTCCCACTTTAGCAAATTTTGACTAAAACAACCAATGCACAAAAATCCTGGAGAGAGAAACAACACCACAACACAAGATACATGCAAACATGTAAACTTCGCAAGTCAGAGAAAAATACATCGAGAATACATGCAATTACAAATCACCATCTTCAATACTTTTAGAAGGCAAATGTTATACGTGGTCCGACATCACGCATATGTACAAACTCCCTCACACATGATTAAGACTCTATGGAAAATCCGATCACCAAATATGAACTAACCAAGTTTGCAACAACATAGAAGATAAAACTATGTTCACATCTGGATTTCCTTACATCGTGCAACATATCAAAACATCATATAAGACATCATACACAAACGCTACAAGAAGCAACAAAACTCCTAACCAACATGACAAACTATCATGCTCCCCTTAATAGTTACATCCAACAAGCATCCAAAATTACTACTTTCTCCTTAGCAGTAGTACAGTCCTATAAATATGCTAATTAACATGTTAAGACATGTTTAATAACATCAGAACACAAAGAACACACTAACACTTTACTCCCTATTTATAGCCAAAACTTGACAAAATATAGTAAATATACACACAAATGAAACACACATATTGCACATAAACAATAAACACAAATGGAAGCACAAATGGAAAAACACAATAGGTTATGGAAACACACAAACTTCGACAACTTTATGTGATTATCCACCTCTTTCCCCTGTCAAAGATTCGTCTGCACTCCTTGGTGTTGTCACCAACCTTTTGTAGAGAGCCTTTGTTCCATCTAATAGAAACTCTCTTAGGCTTCATAAGCATTATAACATAGAGGAAAGATGCAGAATCAGTTGCACACCTCCATAACTGTAATTGTTATAACTCCGTAGTAATACAAGTTCCAATCTTACTGCTTACAACAGTAAGTTATTCCTTGTTGTCCATACGCTCGAGAGTAATAACCTTTCCTTCACTAATATTTTTGATAAGTTGCTTATGACTATCAAGGTTCTTGTTCCATCCATCTTCACCAAATAATTTCATGACATCATGTTAGACATTATTATCCTTCAACATATGGTCAATTTATACCGCTGAGAGAAAACTCTCATTGTTCCATTGCACTCGATATAATAGTATTTCCAAAGGAAAATGATTGTCTTTAGACATAAATACCCTCGAACCACTTTGAACCAATGATAACTTTCAATATCCTTCTTCTTGAAACGAGAACACAATCTTGGTTCAAGCTTAGAAACAAGACATGGATTTGATATTTCTTTATTGAATTATGTAATGTTTACTTCATTAGAGTATATTGTATTGATATCTTTGAGTTTTTATATCGTAACTCTAACTTCGTGAGCCATTTGGATCAAAACTTATAGACTCACATATAGCTTATTTTCCCTCTCTTCGCTTCACAAAAGATGTTCCAAGATTATCTTCGACATTGTTCTCCTTTTTAGGAAAAATCATTAATTATCATACTGTGGATTCTATAACAACTTTAGTTATGGAGTTAAACACTCTATAACTTGTTCGCTTTAAAGAGTAACCCAAAAATATTCCTCCTTCTTTATGATATTTTCCTTATCTTTTTATCTTTGTTCACTAGATATAACATTTAATTCCAAAGGTATGAAAATACTTGTCTCAGACTTTCTTCCAGCCCATATCTCATAGAGATTAGTTAAGTACCTCCTCTTCAAGTAACCCTATTATGAATATAGAAGGAAATACTCATAGCTTCAGCCCAAAACTCTAATGGTAATTATTTGGTAGAAAGCATAACTCTAGCTGATTCATGTAAATCAGTATTCTTTTGCTCAACCATTCCATTTTGTAGAGTAATGATGGAATGATAAAACGCATGACTAATCCTTCAGAATAAAAAAATTCAAATAATTTTGCATTCTCAAATTCCATGTCCTGTCCACTTCTAACTTTGACAATCAAACTTTTTTTCTCTTGAATGTTTTGACACAAATTTTTGAATATTTCAAAAGCATCTGATTTTTATCTAAGAAAATTCATCCAAGTATATCCATAAAATTCATCTATAATCATATAGATATTTGGTCCCATTAATTCCATATGAAGAAGTACCAACACTTTGGAAGTAGTCTGATGTTGCAACATTGGATGTATGAAACAACCGGCTGAACATCATCCGATAACTATATCAATGAAGTCGCCATCGAACGTTTTTTATCTCGCAAAAGGAGAAAGGTGAACGCATCGCGAAAACCTGAAAGGGATAAGGCACGGTCTTGCGACCGAGAGATAGGGTAAGTGAATCTATTACGCGAAGGGAAGGTATTAGCACCCCACACGCCCGTAGTACTCACGGTATCCACTTCTAATTTTCTGTCTAATGGATGTGTTTATATCTATTTACTGCTATATTGCTACATCCAGATGCTAAAAGAGAATGCATGTGAAAGAAAGTAAAATAAAGAAAACACGGGAAAAGAAGGAAGTATTTACAAAGTTTGCTCGATCGAGCCCCGTGACAAGATGCCTACGATTCACGCAATGGAAAGTCGTGAGCACCGTAGTTCGCTCACATGTTTTTATGGGTTATGTGTTTTTACTTATGAAAAGAATTTTAAACACAATAAATAAAACCCGTAGGAAAAAAGGTTTGCATTGGTTGGTTGTTTTACCTTGAAAAAGGAGTTTGAACCATTATTAAGTGTTTTGTTTAAAAGAAAAGAAAACAATTTTAGTTTTATTATATGCATGGATGGAAAAGAAACCAAAAACAACAAGGAAACTATCTAATGCTATCCCTAATGTCATCATGCATGGATTACATCCTAAGGTCTAACTCGAATCACTAACTAAGGTAGAGTCGAGAATCCTAAAGGAACATGCAAAGGTTTACCGCCTAGATCTATGTCTATCTCGAATCACCAAAGTAGAGTCCAAAAAGGATGGAAAAGGTTTAAAACCTAAGTCTATGTCCATCTCGAATCACTAACTAAAGTAGAGAAGACGATACAAACAAATGCTTTGGCAAAAGCACACAAACAATGCAATGCAAACAAACAAATGGCACACAAGCGCAGGAAAAGGAGGAAGTCCCATAGCCTCGACAGTAACGAGCATACCGTGAGTCAACCAGGAGCCGACACATCCAATTCGCTGAAGAGCAATGATGCGAGTTCTCGCAATAAATGCGAACCCCATGACTGAGTGGAGAGTCGAATAGGGGACTTTGGCCACTTTTTTATTGACTCGATAAAGGAAGCAACACGATTCGCGTGTGGAGTCGACACTGACTAGAACTCATGGGGTGGTTACGGACCCTACCTTCCGACTTGCCCATATATCAATGACTCGATAACAGAAATATAAAAGCGGACTTTGCTTAGTGGTACCACGCGGACGTCCTAACCACTCGACCTATGCAAGCACAAATGTAAACACTTATCGAGAATTACCTCCCTATGCGTATGGAGGATTTAAAACAAACCAAACACAATTAGCAAATGTAATTGCCCTAAACGGGTCTTTAAATAAACCGTAGGGGTTCCCGAACATGCTCCAACCACGAAGCCCTTCATACATCTCTATTCCTACTTCTCATGGCAAGGGAAAGAAATCCTACTTCTCATGCTCTAGAAAAGCGGTAAAGAAATGCGATAAATAAAGTAAAATAAATACCGACGGACATTAAACCAAGAGCTCGAGTAAACCGCCATCAACAAAGCAATAATAAGAAACAAACGATCAACATAATCCACAAGGTGATATCGCAACATGTGCAGAGCAAACAAGTCCTCATAACAACCTAACACCCGCACAAAGGTACATATCCGCACTAAACAATGTAATATGTGTTTCTGAAATATGAGAAAACACAAAGCAAAACGCGATAAAACGCAAATGTAACCATGGGAGAAGTGGTATGTTAGTGTACCACAATTAGGTACCTAACCAAAACATCCTCAATGTACCTTGCACAAGTCAACAAACATGTCAAAATAACAAGGAGGCAACAATATAATTGCATATTCACATCACATGTCAAAATATGATCCAAATGTGAAGAAATGGAATGTAAATGTGTATAGCAACATAAGAATGGAAAACCGGCAGCAACACACACATAATGCAAAACAACTCATGAACAATATCAAATCGAGCTAAGTCCATTACAATAGTTCTCAAATGCAATTATATTAGTTCTACCATGAGATGCTAATTATATGACTCAATTAAGGGTTCTAAACCAAAGTGCCAACTATCTAAACATGCCAACATATTAGTCAAGAGGTTAGTTGAGGTTAGAATAATTATTAGACATTATATACAAAGAAAATCAACACAAGTGTATGTGCGTAGTGTAAAAAGGTTCACTCCGACACCTTTCGAGTCCAAAAATCACCATTAAGGATAAATATGAAAAGTGAACCAAAACACAAGGCACAAGCTAATGAAAACAATCAAAATAATTTATCAAAATATCGGAAGCTATGCACACGCCAAGACGGTCTCAAAATGCGAACGTTCGATCAAATCTGCTCAAAATACAATTTTCACAAAAGTCAGCAGCTCCCAGAATTGATCGAAACATGTCCAAATCAAGAAATCGTCGTGGAGAGCTTCAGATGGCTCGAGAAACATGATTTACATTAAGAAAAGTCGAAAAACTCATTACGGATCAAAAGTTAGAGCCAAAACAAATATTATGTCCAACTTTATCAATTTTCAAAGTGTCATGTTATTTTCCGCCAAACTCAAATAAACTTGTTTCCAATGTGTTTTAGTGGTATTTAGATGAATAAAATGCAAGTGTATGTGATATCATGTGCAAGTGATACATACTCAATGCAAATACTACCTAAATGCTATGCAAACATGTAAGAATGTTGAGAGGAATTAGATGCTCAAAGTGTCAAAGTGTTGTGAAAAGTGAAATTTCATCATATTTTCATGTCATCAAAGTTGAACAACACCACATCAAATTAATTCAACTATCCTACATGCAAATGCATGGATATGCAAAGATGCAATTTATGTCACAATGTATGAAAATTCAAGTGTGTATGTGAGTTGGTGCAATGTATAGGTGTAGCAAGTGTACCTAAAAACTATGTGTTAGTTCTTACATTTCAACATAATTTTAATGCACAAAATAAGCCTCAAATTAATGATTCAATGCATGTCAAAGAATTTACATATTACTTGATGCATGATCATATAATTAGTGATGCAAATGCTCACATCAAGTACCTAAATACAATGCAAAGTCACAACACGTGTGTGTAGTGTAGAAAGTTTGACACCGACACCTTTAAGGCTCCAAAACGGATCATGATCAATGAATTACAAAACAAATGCTATAATCGAATCCACACGAATTTGTAAGGAATCTCAATATTCAATTTCAAGAAATTCAACAATTGAAAATCGATTGAAATAAGCACTTGAGTAACTAAGCACTTACTTGTACTTGAAGCTTTGAGTTGAAATTGATGAGGAAAATCTTGTAATTTCCAAGAAAATACCAAATCAAAGTTGAATTGATGATAATAAGAGAGGAGAATCTTGAATCCTTGGAGAATTGATGAAGAGGAAAACTTCAACTCTTCACTGGACACCATAAACGCCTTCAATGTTCTTGATTGATGAAAACTTGATTTGATCCTTGAGAATTGGGAAACAAGAGTATGGGCAAAAGAAAGAGAGAAGAAGGAAAAGAAAAAATAAGAAAATTTTTCCGCGGTGCTTTTGGAATCTGGTGGTGGTTAATAAGATTTTGATATCTTGTGGTTCAAGAAGGATCATGGAGCTCGAGATGAGATGATGTTAAAGTATTCAGGGAACATATTGAATGTCATAGTTTGAAAGAAAAGAATTAGCCCTTCGAATGGATGTATTGAATTTTGGAGTGTCGAACGAAATAATGGTGATATGTGTAAAACAAGCTCGATCGGGCAATAGAATTGTATCGAGGAAATGGGTTCAAATCAAGAGTGATACATTTGAAATTCAAACGCGAGCGGGATAAAAGGGAGTTGAAACGCTACCAAGAAACGGTTCGAAACGTGGAAGCAAGAGAAGCATGGTGTCGCATGTTCTAAACGTGGCAAGATCTTATGGGTCGACTGCTATGGTCGAATTAGTATAAATAGGAGTCTTAATGTTAGGATTTCGTGTGTCATATCTATTGTACTAAAATTCACCACATTCAAAATACCACATGGTTAGGGAAATGAATGCACGAATGATGTACGTATGATTGCACCAAAGCTTTATTATTCAACAATGTATCTTTATCCCAGCTTAACTTTATCTTGCATCAATGTCTTTTAAGTTTTTACTTTCAAAGTCATTTCATTTAAATGTTTTTCACCATCGCAAGTTCTTTACTTTTCCAAAACTTTTACATTAACGCCGTTATTTCCGTAAAGCTTTTATACATTTGTTTACATTCCCGCTTTTACGCTTTCAGCTACTTTGAAAATCTTTTACACTTTAAGAGTTTATTTGAATATTGTCGATTTATATACTTTCTTGCCTTTTCAATTTGAATGTTCTTGTTTGTTCGAACCAAATATACATTATTTACTTGATCATATCACTAAGTAATCGAAACGCTTGAACCTATACAAAACATCCAAAACAAGTCTCAAATATGGATCTTTATCTTAAGTTCATACCAACGTCGATACCCCATAGGATCAATCTAGTCGATCCGCAAGTTACCGAGGGATTGAATAACATAACATATAACGCTTATTCGATAGTTTGAAGACTAGCGGTTGTTTCACCAATCGTGAACAAAATGGCACGCCCATGGGACAAAGTTTGGCCGTTATAAATTAAGAAAATTATAACCATAATTATTATAAAAATTTTTTCTGAGTAAACAAATTTCATTGGTATATGAACCTTAGAGTGGTAGAATAACTAATAGTAACCAACCTTACCCGTAAGAAATCGAAATAATAGAATGTCTAATAATCAACAAGGGAACAAAATGCCCCACATGGAACAGTGCACTAATGCGTCGCTTCGATCGCAACGTCCAAAGGCGATCCCTTCAATGCACAACAATTGATCTTCGACTAGTAATATAGCCACGAATGGAACAAGTGGCATGTCAACAAACAATTCGATCAATACAGAACCACCGTTACCCCGGGGATCCGTCCCACAACCGGGACACAAGCCCATTTCGCCACCCCACTACAAACTAGACCACCTAGTTTCGAGGGTAATAGACCGTAAACCCTTCTTATGGGATGCCAACATATTTATGGCAGGCTTGCAAACTTCGACGCCAAATGCATCACCCCAATTAGGATCCGATCCGGGTTAATCAATTTCCTACTTAATAACCAAGGTCCGGGGTTATAGCGCCTACCCACCCTAACCACGTAAAACCAAATGGCTTTTAGGCAATTGATGGATGATAGTAACCATAACATGATAGGAGTATTAGCACAAACTATAAGAAATCTTCCAATAGTTCGTAACGGACCGTGACGAATAGAGAAAATGCGTATAATATGAGTCAATAGCAGATTTTGTTCGCCAGAGGCGATGAACTGTCCAGTGGTTCGAGCGAACGCACCTATCATCGAACAAGCCATCGACCCACCCTATAGGCCGCTTAGAGAAGAATTGACCGAGGCAAGGGCACAAAGAGGAAATGCCCAAGTGATCCGAGAAGAACCACTTAGGGAGTTGAGAACAAAGGGCGAGGATCGAAGATATGATGCTCCAAGATTCGAGAGGAACCACAGAGGGGAGTTGGGGAACCAGGGCCATGCTCGAAAGGCAAGAGGCCCTGCCGAGAAGAACAACCTAGAGGAGTAGTTATGGTAGGTAGAAACCAAGATGTGATGTGGTCCATAGAATTCAAATGATAATATCTTGGCGTAAAATAACCTAACCACCATGATAGAGAATAATGGCCCAAAACGGTATTAATATGTGGATTAGGAGGCCAAATTATGCTTCTCCCATAGCGATTATGTGATGCATACCGACTTACCAAGGGACACAAGATCCCTAAGTTTACAAAGTTCACTGGAGATACTAACGAATCAACATTGAACACATAGCCTGTATCTCATCAAGCAGAGACATAACCAATAATGAGAACCTTAGGATTAAGTATTTCCGAGTTCCCTCACGAAAAATGCTTTCACCGTTCACCACATTACCACCTAGATCCATAGATACTGGGTCTTTTAGAAAGATTGTTCCATGAACAATTCTACATGGGACAATCCAAGATAAGTCCAAGGAACTAGCTAGTGTTAAGAGGAAGTTTATCAACCCATGACTAATACTTGAATAGGTTCGCACTATTGAAATCCAGATGTTTCACAAGAGTCCCCTAACATGAATTAGTCGAAATGGTCACCGGTGGCCTCTGACTATTCGATTCGAAGAAATTAGATACGCAATACTGAGATATGGCTCTCAGATAGGGTTCGACAAGTCGAAAGACTAAAGGCCGAGAAGGCTTTCAAAAGTAATAAGAAAGAAAGATTTCCTATGTCGAAACCGAGGAAGTCAAGACTCCCGATTTCGAGGAGGTCAAGTGGACCTAGCAGAGTTAAACAGCCCCACCCTACTCTTGTAAACTATTGGTTCCTACAAAAGGAAAGAAATTGTTGAAAATGAAAAACGACAAATTCTAAAGAAGGTGTACACCTTGATGTGACAAAGTGTGATGAGATTTTTGACCGCTTGTCAAAGATGGTCAACTGATTATGCCATCGAATGTTAAAATACCTCCTTTAGATCAAAGAAAGAAAAGAGGATTTTGTAAATATCATAGTTTTAGGCCACAAAACCTCACAAGTTTTTTTCGTGGATTTAATTCGTAATGCAATCAAAGAAGGCACTAAAGTTTGCCGATAAGCCAAAGATGAAGGTAGACGAGGATCCTCCGATATTGCGACACCAACTACTCCGAGCTCAGCAATGGAGAAATAAATATGGTGGAAATACCAAGGGTCAATACATTGAAAGATGAAAACACCGAGAATGAGAGGGAACCGATCGAGTCAATAATGGAGTCATCAAGACATCCACCAACAACCGAGGCTTCGACTAAGCCGCAAGCATTGGTTTCAAGGACATCCAAAGCATCGAGGGCCGTGAGAGTCGTGATGTAAATTGGTACAAAGCATCAAGGTCCGAGGCGCCAATTAGAAAAGGTCCAAATTACAAAGCAACTTTCCCCGAGAAAGAGATCTGGGATACTTGGGAGAACCCAGGAAGATTCGACTATCCGTAAAATATTCTCGCGCCGAGAGTGCAAAATCCCAATCGAAGCCATCAAACCATCAGTGGGAGACGAGGATACAAAAGATGGAGAGGTAGAAGGACACAAGCCCAAGAAGGAAGTTTGGGACACTGGGAGCCTAGTGGCAAATTCGACCACCGGTGAAATACTCACCCGAAAATACAACTCAAAGACATCGAACCACGGGGAGATGATGAAAAGATGGAGAGGTGGATGTTAATATGGTGGACATGGAGAAACCTTGTTCGATATGCAAGAAATGGAGAAATATCTTGAGAAGGAAAAATACAAAATGGAGGAAGGATACCGCAGATACCGCTTAAAAATTACCTCATGGTGTGCCACAAAGGAAACGCTGAGATGATGTTACTCAGATGCAAAGATCATCCGCAACGAGAGGATTGCCGCAGAGCTCGAAGGAGCCAGGGCTCGAATCGCCAATCGCGCCAAGACAATCAATTGTTTAGATGCTATCCTCGACCGAGAGTGTGTTGGAATTTTAGTACGCGCCAAAGGGCAACAAAGTGTTTGATTTGCCCAAGGTGTTCAAAGAAGATATGACCAAAACATGGCAGGGCATTCAAACCATTCTTTCGCGCTATGCCGGAATCACAAGGAGACGTCGGTCAGTCGCACTCCACCGCAATCATAATCAAAGAAAGCTCGATAGTCCTTACCCCAAAGGTGCTCAAGAGTAACATTCGTAATCCTCGTCAAGTACCAACCGATAGATGGTCGCATCCAAAACCAATAAGGGAAAGATAATCGAGAAGCAATGAGAAATGCCGCCACGCCATGGTGTATGGAGACAGCTCAACAACAAAAGAAAAGAAGAGTCGAGGCTGAAAACTATAAAGGAAGAATCCCATGTCAAGATCCCAATGGCGAAGGCAACAAGGTGTTGGCGAAGAGGTAGTAAGAAGAAAGAGATGTCCAAAGACTAACCAACGACAAGCAAGCAGCCCAAAACAAACCTCTAGTTAGTAGGAGACTCTTTGTCGACACGAAACCGATGGATCAAAAGAATATACCTGTACCGAGGAAGACGAGGATATCGATATAACTTCAATCGGGAGAATCCTCACTCAACCTAAACCGCAACGTAGTGTCTGATCACCGGGCAAGAAACCAAATCAAAGAACAGAGAGGATGATATATGATGAAACATAGGCCGCTTTGTGTCATGGATAATCGAAGAGCGTAATGCATTCTTCAACACCCAGCCAGCGAATGAAGAATCATCCAAGCCATTGTTCATTCGAGCAAAGGTTAATGCCCATGGTGTGAATAAGGTCCCGTAGATGGAGGCGCAATGTTAATCTAATGCCTCATTTTATGTTAAAAAGCCGAATACAAGAAAGTGATGTCAAACCGCATAACATGGTTCTATCAAATTATGAAGGAAAGTTGGTCAAACATTGGGAGTGCAAGTGGAGTTAACCGCTGGTTCGAGCCGCAGCCCACCATGTTCATAGTAATCGGCCAAGGCCAACTACAACCCGTTAGAAGAGAATGGATTCATGGCGAGGGCGCCTTCGCCAATGCACCAAAGGTTAGTGCTATGAGAGAAGATGGATAGGAGAACATCGAGGCGCATCGTAGTTACTTCATGACTACAACAACCTAGTCAACAAAAGAAACTATGACAAGTATCTAGCACGAATAGCCCCAGGCTCCAAATGAGGAGATGAACGAAGTCGAGATGCACAATATTATATGACCCTTCGCCATGATGGCATGTATTGGGATAGAAAAATAATTAAAGGAGATTAAGGACCAAGGTACTTCGAGAAGACGCCGTAAGGCCGAGTTCGACAAGGTTTCATGATCGAGTCCTCCTTCTTCGAAAGGATTTCGCCTACATGGTCGAGAACAAATGGATAGCGCTTCAGTGCTGAAATAGACAAGATAGTTGAAGAAAATAACATGAAAGGGGCTGGTTCGAAAGACTCACCGCAAGAAAATGAAATAGAACAAAGGCTAGATGCCATATATGATATGTAACCCCTGGCTTCGAAGGATCCTACAAACATAGCTAAGATGTTGGCACAGACCAACTCAAGAGGTAAATTTGGGGATGACAACACAAAAAGAATAACTTATATAAGTGCGACCGGGTCCAAGTCTCAAGCAAGAGGTGATCAAATCCTCAAGCAAAATAAAGATTGCTTCGCTGGGACTACGACGAAATGCCCGGTTTGAAAAGAGAGTTAGTAGAGCACGACTTCCAATTAAGGATGGCAAGAAGCCCATCAAGCAAATCCTAGAGGTTCGCGCCAGAGGCTCACGAAGATTAAAGTCGAGGTCGAAAGGTTGTCGCTGCAAGTTCATCGTAACCACAAGGTATGTCGAATGGTTAGCTAATATAGTGCTCGTTATTAAGAAAATGGTTCTCGAGAATATGCATAGACTTTAGGGATTTAAATACGGCAACCCCAAAGACCAATATTTCATGCCCAGAGGTAAATGTTAATAGACTCGCACATGTGGTTCGAATACTTAAGCATGCTAGATGGTTATTCGTTATAACCTTTTTATTGTCAAGAGGATGTCACAAGACAAGATTTCGTTGTCCAGAGCCTTAGGCACCTATGAGTGGGTAGTGATGCCTTTGGCTTGAAAAATGTCAGCCACTTACCAACGAGCAATGGATTCCATTTTTCATGATTTTATTGAGACTTTTATGTGTGTATATTGATGACATAGTCATCAAGTCTGCTCTTCGTAAACTCATCCGCACTATCTCGAGCCAATCATTCAAAGAATGAGAAAACATGGCTTGAAAATGAACCTTAAATGTGCATTTTTGCAGGTGAGACTTCGGCTTGTGGTTCATAAAAGGAATCGAAATCAACCAAAATAAGACAAAGCCATCATGGAGACTAAAGCACCCACATCAAAAAGAGAGTCATAGTCACTGGGAAGATAAATTTTCTTAGAAGATTCATCTCGAATCTAAGTGGAAAGACTCAAGCATTCTCTCCACTACTCGCTTAAAACAAGGCCAAGCCTTCGAGTGGAGTCAAGTACATCGTGAGGCCTTCGATGAAATTAAAAGATACCTCTCTCAACCTCCTATCTTGTCTCCACCTTCATGGGAAAGCCCATGAGACCATATATCCCTCAATTTACTATAGGTAGTATGTTAGCACAAGAAGATAGTAATGGCATCGAAAGAGCTATATACTATTTAAGTAGGTGCTAAATGATGCGTAAACTAGATATAGTAACATAGAAAAGCTATGCCTATGTTTATACTTCTTGTATGAAACTTAAATATTATATAAAGTTGATGTTTATGTCTCCTCTCATTTCGATGTTATCAAACACATGTCAAAACCAATTATGCATAGTAGAGTGGGTAAATGGGCTTTAGCCCCACTGAATATTCTTTAACCTTCATGCCTTTGAGAGTGAAAGGCCAAGTAATTGCCGACTTCATCAGGATCACCACCGTCGAAAAGACCATTATGGGTTATGTTGGGACGCAACCTTGAAATTATACTTGATGGTTCGACTCACAAAGAGGGTAGTGGTGTTGGGGTTCTTATAATTTCTCCCAAGGAATTCCAACAAAATTCAAGTATAAATTGATGGCCTCGTTGCTCAAACCATGAAGTCAATACTAAGCGCTTATTGTGGACTCAAGCTTTGTTGGAATCGGGGCAATCAAGTCGAAATTAAAGGTGACTCAGAGTTAGTGGTCAAACAAATAACAAAGGAATATAAATGCATAAAGGAAAATTTGATGACATATATCATAGCTAATGATTGATCAAAAATTCAATACATGAATATCCAACATATACCAAGAATAGAGAATCAAGAAGCAAATGACCTAGCACAATGGCTTCGTGTTATAAAGTCTCTACAAAAACTTTAAAGAGTTGATCGAAATAAGAGGTAGGTTATGGCTACCGACTAACACCATCGATTTAGAAAATATTAAGTTAGGTTGTAGTGGTAAAGATAGATTCAAGTGTTAGCCATAAACACCGTATCGATGCAGATCAAGCCCAATTGTAAGCTATCTAAAGGATCCAACCTTAAACGTAGATAGAAAACGAAATATAGAGCATTATCATATGTCCTTATGGGAAATGAATTGTTCAAGAAGACCCAAGAAGGTGTATTGCTCAAATGCCTAGGAGAAAGTGAGGCGATCTAGCATTATCGTAAGTTCATAATGGCACGGGGCACATGTGCCACAAGATGAAGTGGTTGCTATTTCGATATGGTATGTGATCGCCTAGCATGCTCAAAGATTGTATAGACTTCGCTAAAGGATGTGAAGAATGTCGAAACATGTGGATTCAACATGCCCGCGAGTGAGTGATTCGATCATTAAACCATGGCCCTTAGAGGACGGGCGTTAGATTTAATAGAGAAATCAATCTCGCCTGCCTAAAGGTCAAGTACATCTTGGTAGGAATAGATTATTTTACTAAGTGGATCAAGCGATACCACTAGTAGTCGCAGATCAAGAAGCTATTATTGAATTCATACGTAAACAAATAATCTATAGGTTCGGATTGCCGTAGCATAACTACGCACTCAAGGGTCCAGATGCATCGGTAGAAAGATGCAAGAGTTCGCCAGAGATGGGATTTAGACTATCGACATCAACACCATATTATGCTCAAGCAAATGGTCGTCAAGCACCAACAAAGTAATAATTGGTTTGATCAAAAACACATTGGTAAAAAGCCAAAGAATTGGCATAAAACTTTAGACCAAGTACTATGGGCCCTAGAACATCTCCTAAAGAAGCTACCAATACTACACCTTTCCAACTAACATTTGGCCATGATGCGCCTTGCTCAGAAATTCATCTATAGTCGGCTCAATCCAAAGACAACATGAACTCCCTCGTCATTATATTGGGAAATGATGGTGAATGAGTTAGTTGAGTTAGACGGTAAGTCGACTCATGCATTGGAAATCCTAATGAGGCAAAAGGAAAGAGTGGCTGTGGCATATAACAAAAGAGTAAAAGGTAAGACATTCAACGTTAATGACTTAGTATGGAAAGTCATATTGCCCATGGACAAAAAGAATAAAGCATGGGTAAATGGTCACCTCATGGGAAGGTTTCGAATAGCAAAACGCGAGCAATGTATGAAATAGAAGAACCGCGATGATAAACGAATCCTAAAGGTAAATGGGAAATATTTAAAGAAGTATAAACCATGCCCAGGAGATTCAATACTAACGATGTAGTCATAATATTATAATGAAGTGCCAAATGGTAACATAATTGCCAAAATGGCATTGTTCAAGCTGCTATTAATAAACATGTCAATCAAAATATAAGAGTTACAAAATAAACAAGATTCGAAATGGGGATTGTTCTCACCGGTCGAAGATATTCTTGAAAGACTCAAGTCTTTGTTGGCAGAGCGCCTGCACCTTCGAGGATGGCAACTTCACCTTTGAGTTGCTCACCGCTCGCTTCAAAGAAGGCCCTTGTTAAGAAGTTCTTCGAATCGATTCTCAAAGGTGTTGGACTCAGAGGCAATTTGTCACTGGCCTCTTTGATCTTAGCTCAAGTTCTTGAACTGCTTCTCCCAGATGAGGATGGATCGAGATCAAGCTCATAGTCACTCTAGCTTGCTTAATATGGCTTGCTCTTCACCTTCTTTCAAAGCTTCAAGCATGTTCATAAGCAAGATCCATCAAGCTCTTTTCTTGGACTTTATTTGCAGCAGATTCATCCCGAGGAGGCATCCAATACATTATCCAACAAAGATAAGTTCGAACAGATGGTACTAACTTCCAGAGAGTGTAGTGAGGTCAACTTGGTTCAAGAATCCTTCATGATGAAACAAAGTGTACTATCTTGTTTAAGCACTTAATAGATCCATATCAAGGATTGTTTTTCTAATTCTATGAAGAAGTACAACCCTATCATCGAGGGCATTGCATTAGAGGCTCTAACCAAAGACCAATGTAGAAAGTGGAATATCCATTGAGCCAACTTAGCCTTCATGTACCCAATAGAGTCATTTCTTTTCAAATTGGCTAATTCTTCTTCAACTTCAATGAGAAGACCGTGAAGTTCCATACGTAATGGAGTAACATCCATTTCAAGTCCATTTGCTCATTAGTACGAAGACCATCACCGCCATTATTGACGCCCCATCATCTTGTTCATCATCGACAAATCCACCACCTCAATGTCATCATTCGATCACCATCAAGATCGACCCCCTTTCGCCGAACCTTCGAGGCCTTCTCCTTCTTCATCCTCACCTTCCCTCGCTAGAATCTTCACTCTCGAGAGGCAAGTGGTTCTTTCCTCCGCCTGAGGTATTTGTTCACACTCGAGGGATTCTCGAGGGATTTGGGTGAAGAGCCTCCGAGGCACCTTGAAGGCCTTCAGCATTGTTGCATGGGTCTCCCGAGAGGAGGCGAAGTGCCGATCATCGTGTCGATCAAGCTCCATTGGAGTGCCATGTTAGAAGAGCTCTGCTTTGAATCGATTATTCGAATCCCCATGAGGAGAAGAGTGAATCGGAGCGGATGTCATGGAGGAGGAGTCAAGTGGTCGATCCGGTCTAATCATCCTACATAGATAAAGAAAGATTAGAACCGATAACTAAGGTAACGAATAATCATTTTAAGAATTCAAGTAAACTCACCGTGGGTTATCCGTAGATATGTTATCGTTTATATGTTCCAACATTACGTGGAGGTCGAAGGTGGAATTTTGATTGGTGAGGGAGCAACATCTCGAGTCAAGTCCAGACGCCGATCCTTTGGTACGCTTTTTCTGCTTCTTCTTCAAAGCTGGAGAACTTTCTAGCTTTAAGAGTCCTCCCAATGGTGCTAGTTTTTCTTTTTGGAGTGGTTGAGGAAGTTTACTCGTCTCGAAATGGTACAAAACGCAATTTAGACTTAAGTTACAAAAAATCGACCTATTTCAAATACTGTGGTAAGTCGCTTACCTTAATCGAGGTGTGGTGTGATTTGAGTAGTTGTTGGAGTGGGTGCTGTGTTCGTAGTTGTAGTGCAGGAGTCATTGGTCACCACATTTGTCTCGTCATTGTTGAGAACTGCTTCCGCCTTGGTCTTCGATGCGGTAGTCTTGATCCCGAGGGTGGAAATCAAGCAATTAAAACGAAAGTTAAAACAAAGAAAGTAACAATATTTGGGATTTCCCAATCATTCGCACCGCGCCTCATTCGAAAGAATCGACATGGCGGAAAGGTCATAGCGAAGATGTCCGGGAAATTATGAATCCAAGACGAGCCCATGTCACTCGATGGCTTTGGTTTCTTGTGGGATTTATATTTGAGCATTTCAACGCAAATTAACCACCAAGGATATGGAGGAAACCAAGCCGAGCCAATTCAAGTAGGTAGTTTTGGAAATCTAGGTGGATGCATTTCGAAAAGCAACCTATACCTATCTTCGTGTGACAAACTCAAGGAAGTTGGAACTTAGAAATTTTTCTTTAAATTTTTCCCTCAAGGTTCGAGCCGCCGATATACAAAGGGTTCGCAGCGGGATCATAAGTAGTTTCAAGTAAGTCCGAAAAGCTTTAATCTCGAGCGTGGTCAACATACCTTTCTTTTATGTACCGCACATCGAACGCAGCAATGGCTTTAGCTTGAATAGTAGGAGTGTCAAACATATAAGATTGATAGAATTTAATCCACCAATCTAGAAAACTCTTTGAAGATAAGGGAGCTGGTTCGAAAGGGATTAAGTTGAATGGGCGAACTTGATATTGTTCTTGTTGAAGCAGCATCTCCGCTTTAAAAGTTCGACCGCAGGTAATGGCGCTGAGTTTGGAACAAGGGTTCGTATTAATTGACACATACCAAATTGTCTCGAAACGGTTAGGTTGATAGGCAACAAGAGGATCCGTTCTTGGTCGGAGTAATTCTTGAGGAGATTAGTCTTGGTAATAAAAAGGCCTTCCGATATCTTGGATTTCCTTGCATTTAGCAGCCTCCGAAAGAGACATAGTAAACCATGATGGTCCATGAGTTCAAGCAAAAGGCGCCATAGTTTTGTTAAATTCATGTTGTTGGAGAGAAGCATAATGTACTTTGAAAATGAAACCGGAAATCGGCCTTGTCATCACTAGGAGTCGGCCTCCTCACCGTGCCCTCAACGCTTCGATCAACTATCTCGGATCTTGCTCATTAATAGTATCTCGCAGTGGAGAGCGAAGACTCGAACATAGCATTTAGCCATAACTGAGCAACCGTAGGGACCAGCTAACAAGATGTTCTTGGAAGTATGAGATTTCAAGCTCCGATCTCGCTCTCAGAAGGTCAACTAGCAGGAGTTCACTTAAGTTAATCCTCCTGCTCATGCAAATCTCTTGCTAGAGGAATGAACCTACTAGCTACCAAGTGACCGCATAAAACGATCTTGATAGCCAAAGAGTAAGGAAGGTAATATGTTCAACATCGGAGACACTATCACCTTCGTATGGTAATGACTAATGAATTTGGAGAAGCTAGTTTGATATCGAAATCAATAATACTTGAATGTTCCTCGCATCGTGAACATATGTTTCCCATCGGTGTTAGTCCGATGGCGCTATGTCAAGAACGTGGTGTGACTTCCTCCGGGAGGTGGAAGGTATTATAGGTGCTATCCGTAAATACAGGATGCGAATAATGAGGACGACCGTGAAGCCCGGTTTGATAATTTCAGAGATTATAGATACCTAATTCCTCCCATCGATGTGACTTCTTAACTTCCACTTTGGCGAACCGCCTGATATGCTACATCGCACTGGACAGATCGAAATGGTTTAAAGTTGTTTTTAACATAGTCCGTAATGAAAGGATCTTTTGGGATAGTCATAGGAGTTTCTACTTCCTTTGGAGCAACAGGATCATTGACATTATCGCCCTACCCTAGGGTTTCCATTGTATTGAATAAAGGTTTGAAATCATAACAAACAGAAATATGGTTCGTATCCTTAAGAATCTCAAAACCGTAAGAGGACCCATTAGGCAAATCTCTCTTCCGTAAGCTTAGTAGGATTAATACCGAGAGGAGTATAAGAGCTCTTGCTCTTTGAGATTCCCGGGTATAAGTACGATTGACCTTGGTGAGTGCCAACCTTGCTTTCCAAAATTGTTCCTGTTCTTATTCTTCTTCTTAGAAATCTTTTTACCGGATGTTGATGAAGACATTGTTGGGTTTTGATTAAAGAGATTAGGTTCTTTACGAGAAAGAGAGGAAAAGAAGATCCAGAGTGTGGAAAAGTGAAAAGACTAAAGTTTGTTTGGTTTTATAGTGAGGAAGTGGAAACACTCATCAACTAATGCCAAGTTGGGAGACGGGTGGATACACGTGAGGTGGCGTGAAGTCAAGATTGGTAATAAGCATGATTAAAGGTGATCATTGCTCTTAATAAATGCACCATACCGTGGTTACTGTGTGAAAGCGGTTCGGAAACCCATGGGTCATCGTGATTGACATGATGGAAATCTTGTATGTGGTCATAATTGCTCGTGGTCACATCAAAATTAGGATATATTTAAAATAAGTATTTCTTAAAAGGGATTCAAATACATATTTTAAAGGGCATTTTGTTAGTCAAGATTTTGATATCTGTGGTTCAAGAAGGATCATGGAGCTCGAGATGAGATGATGTTAAAGTATTCAGGGAACATATTGAATGTCATAGTTTGGAAAGAAAAGAATTAGCCCTTCGAATGGATGTATTGAATTTTGAGTGTCGAACGGAAATAATGGTGATATGTGTAAAACAAGCTTCGATCGGGCAATAGAATTGTATCGAGGAAATGGGTTCAAATCAGTGAGTGATACATTTGAAATTCAAACGCGAGGGATAAAAGGGAGTTGAAACGCTCAAGAAACGGTTCGAAACGTGGAAGTAAGAGAAGCATGGTGTGTTGATGTTCTAAACGTGGCAAGATCTTATGGGTCGAATGCTATGGTCGAATTAGTATAAATAGAGTCTTAATGTTAGGATTTCGTGTGTCATATCTATTGTACTAAAATTCACATTCAAAATACCACATGGCTAGGGAAACGAATGCACGAATGATGTACGATGATTGCACCAAAGCTTTATTATTCAACAATGTATCTTTATCCTTCAGTTTAACTTTATCTTGCATCAATGTCGTTTAAGTTTCTTTACTTTCAAAGTCATTTCATTTAAATGTTTTTCTACCATTGTCAAGTTCTTTACTTTTCCAAAACTTTTACATTAACGCTTATTTCCCGTAAAGCTTTTATACATTTGTTTACATTCTCGCTTTTACGCCAGCTAGCTACTTTGAAAATCTTTTACACTTTAAGAGTTTATTTGAATATTGCTGCATTTATATACTTTCTTGCCTTTTCGAATTTGAATGTTCTTGTTTGTTCGAACCAAATATACATTATTTACTTGATCATATCACTAAGTAATCGAAACGCATTTGAACCTATACAAAACATCCAAAACAAGTCTCAAATATGGATCTTTATCTTAAGTTCATACCAACGGTCGATACCCCATAGGATCAATCTAGTCGATCCCCAAGTTACCGAGGGATTGAATAACATAACAGCTTATAACGCTTATTCGATAGTTTGAAGACTAGCGGTTGTTTCACCGTAAATCACGTGAACAAAGTTGTTGGTGGTTTGAGGTGGTTGTTGGTGGTTGGAGGTGGTTGGCAACTTTGAGTCGAGAGAATTGAGAGAGAAAAGTGAGAGCTCTTGGATCAAATTTAACAAATGATTCTCTCTACCAATTTTGTGAGTGGTAAAATATATTTATAATATGAAAAATTGGGCTTTGGAGTGTCGGATCCACAATTAAGTCCTAATCGCAATTATCAAAATGATTTTCGTACACAATCCAAAACAGCCTAATCCGTGCGGAATTTGAAGTCGGAATGTAAACGAAAAATGTCTAGAACGCGATTTTGCTTGCGTGAATCAAAATTTCGACGCAATTAGATGAACGGTCAAGGTGATATGAATTTTTAAAGTTTCAGCACTATTTTCGGGCGTCCGACGCATGCAGAATTCTCAATGCGCTCTTCGGGGAAAATGTCTCGAACGAGGATCTTCTGATCAAAATTTGCAATTGAGTGTTTCAGAGACAACCGAAGCTAACAAAATTTGTGAACTTTTGGCACTGGTCCCATCTCGTTTCGATAAAAAACAAGCGAGATATAATTTTTTGAAGTTCGCGTATCAGATGAAAATTGCTCGGTCCAGCTCAACATTGTGTCCGAAGAATAAACAAATGGTCTTAAACGGTGAGGAATCAGCTCCCGAGTTGTAAATGAAAGTTGTAGAAGGATTTGATACGGAATTTTAGAAATTAGTCCCGCTCAGTTTCGAGTTTCCAGCTAAGAGATATGAACTTTTTAGTGGGCAGAACACACGGGTCAGCACTAAAATTCAGTTTAATCCTCTTGAGAAATTGAGTTTTTCGGGGATCTTCCTCACATAATTTGTTTCTGGCTTTCAAACAAAAATTGTAGATAAAAATGAGAGGGATATGCCAGTCAAAATTCATCAGAAAATACTTGACGAGTTGTGAGATGCACTCTCTGGAGTGCCCGAAACACACCGAAAACCCAAAATCCACTTTATTGAGAAATAAGCGAATGAATTCATTTTCTTGACGAAATGACCTCCAACCTGAATAGATAAACTGGAGGAAATATTGATATGATTTCAAAGATTGTGGAACCAATCCAAAATAGCTTCCCGACCAAAAAATCTTGCAAATAGCCGTACGAACCGAGAAACATTGATTCTTGGCTCAAAATGATCTGAGATAGCTGAAACACGCCGTTTCTTTCGTACTTGAGATGCTTTGAACCTAGTAACCCCATGATCAATAATATGTATGCACCACATGTATGTTTATGCAATTAAATTATAAGCCAGAAATACGAAAAAGAAGAGGGTGAATTTTGGGGTACAACAATGTGACATCATGGTTTCCTTTCTAATTTCACACTCAACACAAACTTTACATTCTCCAATCTTGAGCTCTGGCATTCCTTTGATAGCACCTTCAGATAAAATCTCCATCATTCCTTTTATATTAAGGTGTCCAATCTTTTTGTGCCATAACTTTACTTCTTCTTCATGAGATATTTGGCAAGTGGAAGAATAAGTTGTTATCCGAGACTCACATAGATAACAATTATCTTTAGATCTAATTCCATTCATCAGAATAGAATCCCTTTTATCTTTGACCAGATAGTCTAACTTTTTTAAGTGGACTAGAAGACCTTGGTCACACAATTGACTAATGCTAATGAGACTATCAGTTAATCATTTCACATAAATAACATATTCTAAACTAGGAGAACCAACACATATCAATTTTACAACTCCTTTGATTTCACCATTAAACTCATCACCAAATATGATTGAACCTGTGGGATAAGGCCTCATATTCACCAATAAATTATGAACCTCTTCCATGTGTCTAGAGCATGCACTGTCAAAATATCAGCCTTCTCTAATTGAGTCTCTTAAAGAAGTATGAACAATAAAGTTAATATCCCTATTTTCAATATTTTTCTTTTTATTCACTAGATCAGTCTTAAGATGAACTGAATATTTTTTATCTCCATACAGTTTTTAACATAAAGGCTTGATATGACCATGCTCACCATAATAATGACATATCCAAGAGGATAATTCGAATTTTGATAAGGTTTCATTATGTCTCTAGCCTCCAGGATGTTGTAACATGTTATTGGACATGTTGATCATTCTTTTCCTTTCAGAAGGAAATAACTTCTTCTCACACAATCTTCTTTTTTTTTATCAGACTAACAATCAGCTTTTGTATCTCCGTCTTCTTTCACCATACTATCTCTACTATTCACTTTCTTCAAGGCATCTGACATGTTATTAAGTTTGAAATTTATGATAAATACCTCATTTTGAAGATGTTAAACAGAACATAGAGGTGTCTCAGATACTGTCTCTACTATCGTGAGTCTTGTAAATGATATTTATGATTTTTTTTAATAATTAATTATTATTATTAAATAAATTTAAAAGCATCGAATTTCATGTTGCTATTGCGAAAGTGACCGATTAAAAATTAAAGATGATGGTTATGAATTTGTTTATTTTAAATTATAAATAAAATAAAAAATAAAGACCGTTAGATTAATCCAAAAGATAATAATTACACATCCTCATTTAACACCGGGTCTATTTCAAAGATATTTTTTTTTTAAAATTATCATTTTTACAACTTCACCAAAAAAACTCTCCTAAATAATTTCTCTGTCCAACTTTAATTAATTAAGAGATGGGAATGTTCAATAAAAAATGATAAATTAACGGAACATAGAATAATTGCGGCTGTCCCATTCCTTCCATTTCTTTGAGAAAGTTCGACAGTTATCTGGAACCAAACAAATATTAATAATAGAGAAATCAACTCATGCCACGTAAGCAAGCAGTTAATCTTATTCTTCTCTTTGCTTCTATTCGATTCTCTTCTTCTCGCTTCATGCAACTTCTCAAACATTCATATTCATTCTTCCAAAACCAACAACGTCGTATCCATTATAAATTCACCTCCATGTTTCTTCCATTGACATAACAGCAACGACCGAACGAACAACATTAATTTTCTCAACAACAAACAATCATAAACAAAACATGATGCATTTTAACAACAAGACACCATTCTGGAACCCAATGGGGTGCTCCTCGTTACAACAAGACACCGTCAAAGGTTGTTTCGATTCCGGTTCATTTTGTTGGGTCTGAAAAAAACAGAAGTGATTCAGTCACGAATATTCAGAGGGTTGCCAGAGGATATCTTGTGAGGGAGAGTGTGAAGAAGATGTTGAAGATGAAGATGGAGTTGGAAGAGATTGAAAAGAAGGTGAATAATGAAGAAACGGTGAAGATGATGAAAAAGGAACAAAAGGAGAGAATAAGAATCGGTGAAACCATCATGAATCTTCTTCTTAGGTTGGATTCAGTTAGAGTGTTTCATTGTTGTGCTCTTAGAGATTTGAGAAAGTCACTCATTAAAAGGGCCATTTTTCTTCAAGAATTTGTTGATCAAATTCAAATGGTGAATCCCATAGATGATGTTGAAGAGAAGTGTTTGGAAGAACAGGAGAGTGGTAAGAAAATTGAAGCATTGGTGAATGAAGAAGGAGGGTGTGAGGTGGAGAATGAGGATGATGGTAAGGGTATATGTGTAAAAGAAGATGATAATTGTTTGATCAAGGTAAAAGAGGATGGTAAGATGATGGAGGAAGAAGAGAGTGTGGGATCAAGTTTGATGGAGGATAGTGTGGATGTGAAAGAAGAAGAGGGTAGAAATGTAAATGTATGTGAGGAGGAGGAAGAGGAAGAGGATGAGAATAGGGAAATATTGAGAAGGATGATGAATGAGAATGAGAAGATGATGAATATGATGACACAATTGTTTGAGAAGAATGAGAAGCAAACATCACTTCTCACATCTCTCACACAAAGAGTGGAACGGCTTGAGAGAGCATTCACTTGTGAGAACTTAAAGAAAAAAAGTAAGAGGGGGAGACATGTTGATGCCAAACATAGATACAATGGTTGCATATAATAAATATGATGACTTTTGCTTTTGTATTATTCTTTTGTACTGAATTTTGTTGTCTCATTTAGGTGTCTATTTTGATTCAATGAAGTTTCTTATCAGTTTCTTTATTAACATTTGGCCTTATTTTGTAAGTTCTCATTTGATTCTAAAGAACATTGATCAAACAATTTTTTCTATGTCTAATTAACAAAGTTATCAAACTGTGATTTCAAAATTTTCAATCTGTTAGGCTCGACTTCTTTTCAGCCATACACATATTTTGAGGCTTTTCAATTTCTTTCAAGAAAAGTTACAAGCGAGGTATTTCACAAAATTACATACACTTATCATTTTCAATAATGCGTTTCCTAATGTGAGGTGTGGCCAATGTAGTTGCGGAGATTACGGTTATTGACCATAATTTAAAACTATGAATATAGTAAAGAAAGGGTCAGAAATGATGATGTTGATGCTTTGTCTAGAAAATCAAGAGTTGAACTGTTATCCATATTATTCTACAATACACAAGAGGATTTACTTGACAAATTAAAAGTTTCTTGGTCTAATGACTCAACTTTACATACTTTAATCAAGAACTGCATAAAGATGCAAAATCTCATTCTAAATTCACTTAGAATGAGCTACTTGTTGGAGTTTACTCTGTATAAGGCCTGTTGGGCCTAAATAGGAAGAGGCTCACTCTTCTGTATTATGAGATTGTCTTGTAGCCCATATATAAGGCATAAGGAATAATGAATGCAAAGAGTTGGAACCCTTTTAGATAACAATTAGTATTAGTAAGACCCGGTTCTGATCCCCTGCCATTCATCACTACCCAAAATATACAGTTCTCCGATATTCTTTCTCCGTTCATCGTTTTTCCTCCGTCGTAGCTATGACGGATTCCACCAATTTCACTCATCCATCTGTCCCTAAGTTCAACGGCTACTATGAACACTGGTCTATGCTCATGGAGAATCTCCTTCGTTCTAAGGAGTATTGGAGTTTGATTGAGACGGGAGTCATCACCGCACCGATTGACTCTACGTCGGGTCAACGCAAATCTGCAAAAGAAAGCAAGTTGCGCGACTTTAAAGCCAAGAACTATCTGTTCCAATCCATTGATCGCACGATTCTTGAAACAATCTTGGTTCGTGACACGACGAAGGATATTTGGGAAGCAATGCGAAGGAAATATCAAGGCTCTACAAAGGTAAAACGTGTTCATCTACAATCTTTACGTCGCGAATTCGAGGTTCTTGCAATGGGAGAGGATGAATCTGTTAATGACTACTTTGCAAAAACTCTTGCAATCGCAAATCGAATGACTGTACAAGGAGAAAGAATGGAGCAGGTTGCAGTGGTAGAGAAAATCTTGAGATCCATGCCTGCAAAATTCAATTACGTAGTGTGCTCTATAGAAGAATCCAATGACGTCACGACCATGTCAATTGATGAGCTTTAGTAGTCTTCGTACATGAGCAAAGAATGCAAAAGGAGCATGTGAAGAATGTGCACTCAAGATGAGTAATTCGGAGGTAGAGGTAGAGGAAGAAACGCTTTGAGAGGTCGGGGTCAAGGAAGACAAAGCAGAGATTCTGTGGAATGCTACAAGTGCCATAAACTTGGACATTATCGCAATGAATGTCCAGAGTGGGAAGAAAATGCAGATTATGCTGAGTATAAAGAAAAAGAGATTCTTTTGATGGCACATTCTGAAGAAAAAAAGGAGGTTCAAGAAGAAACGTGGTATGTTGATAGTGGCTGCAGCAACCACATGGTGGGAAACAAAGAGTGGTTTTTCCAGTTTGATGACAAGTTCAGGGAATCTGTGAGACTTGGAAATGATTCAAAGATGGATGTTATGGGAAGAGGTAATGTCAAGTTGTGCTTTGAAGGATGGATACATGTATTCACAGATGTGTATTACATATCAGGTCTGGGAAACCACTTACTCAATGTTGGGCAATTGAAAAATATCACAGTTATGTTCAAAAATAACAAGTATCAACTGTTTCATGGAGAGAAGGGCTTGATTCTGACAACATAAATGACAAGCAGCAAGATGTATATTGTTAGAGCATCTATGATGGTGCCCAAATGCAACCAAGTATCCACGTTGGAAGAAGCATATCTGTGGCATAATAGATATGCTCATCTCAACATCAAGGGTTTGAAGACATTGCATCAAAAAACAAATGGTTGATGGGCTGCCAGAGTTGAAGGACTTTGAAGAAAAGTGTGATGATTGTCTAGTTGGGAAGCAACATAGAAACAACATACCAAAGCAATCAAACTGGAGAGCTTCCAAGAAGCTTGAACTAATTCATTCTGACATCTGTGGACCTATCACTCCTAAATCAAATTCTGGAAACATGTACTTAATTACCTTTACATATGACTACAGTAGAAAAACATGGATTTATCTTCTGTAAGAAAAATCTGAGGCTTTAGAAGTATTTAAGAGATTTAAGTCATTGGCTGAAAATGAATCTAACTGCAAGATCTTATGTCTCAGAACTGATAGGGGAGGTGAGTTCACTTCAACTGAATTCAACAATTATTGTGCTATTAATGGGATTAAGAGGCAACCGACTGCAGCATACACCCCTCAGCAAAATGGGGTGTCTGAGAGGAAAAACAGAACATTGCTTAATATGGTAAGAAGCATGATGTTAGCTAGGAGTGTACCTAAGCAATTCTGGCCTGAAGCAGTAAAATGGGTTGCACATGTAATGAATAGATGCCCTACTCATGCACTAAGGGATGTTACACCTGAAGAAGCTTGGAGAGGGTTAAAACCCTTTGTGCATCACTTCAGGGTCTTTGGATGCCTAGCCAATGTCCATATTCCTGATGTCCACAGAAGAAATCTGGATAATAAGAGCATCAAGTGTGTCCTATTGGATATTAGTGAAGAGTCAAAGGCATATAAGCTCTATAATCCAGTTGAGAGAAAGATAATTGTCAACAGAGATGTAGTTTTTGAAGAATCCAAGGGGTGGAATTGGAAAAATTCAAGGGCAGCCAAGCAAATAGAGCATGTGAGTGAAGATGAAGAAAATGATGAGGTTGAGATACAATCTGAGACATAAGAGAGTTCCAGTGATGATAGGATGTAAAACAATCTTGAAGACAACCCTAATGATGACCATTCAAATGAAGTTGAGCAGATTGTCTCATTTGTTCCAAAAGAAATATGCCTGGATATCTAAGAGACTATGTGACAGACCTGGAAAATGTGGAGAACCAAACTGACCCCATATTTCAATGTTTAGCTCCAATGAAGATCCAAGTTCCTATAAGGAAGCAGTGAAATCAGGCACCTGGAAGAAAGCTATGGATTGTGAAGTGCAATCAATTGAAGACAATGATACTTGGGAATTGACAACTCATCCACAAGGTGTGAAGGCTATTGGTGTCAAATGGATTTTCAAAACCAAATACAATGAAAAAGGGGCAGGTAGAGAAGCATAAAGCAAGACTGGTGGCACAAAAGTATGGAATTGATTATAGTGAAGTCTTTGCTCTTGTTGCAAGGTGGGATACTATCAGAATAATTCTAGCTCTAGCTGCACACAATCAGTGGAGTGTATTTCAATTAGATGTAAAAAGTGCCTTTTTACATGGAGAGCTAACTGAGGATGTATATGTGGAACAACCATTGGGGTATCACAAGGGTGAAATGGACTAAGTTTACAAGCTTAAGAAGGCTTTGTATGGGCTGAGGCAGGCACCTAGAGCCTGGTACAGTAAGATAGAGCTATTCTTTTGTACTGAAAAGTTTGACAAATGCTCTCATGAACCCACCCTGTTTATCAAACATGGAAACAAGGGAAAGATACTCATTGTAAGCTTGTATGTAGATGATCTAATCTACACTGGAAATGATGAAGAGATGACTGTAGCCTTCAAGCAGTCTATGAAAGAAAAATTGTCTATGACAGATTTGGGAAAAATGAAGTATTTTATAGGAATTAAAGTAAATCAATGCAGCCAAGGAATATTCATTCATCAGCAGAAATATGCATCAGAAATTCTGGCAAGGTTTGGCATGGAAGGTTGTAACAAAGTGTGCAGTCCAATTGTGCCTGGCTGTAAACTTGTGAAAGATGAGAAAGGGAAAGCCACAGATGCTACACTTTACAAGAGGATGATTGGATGTCTGATGTATTTGTTAGCCACAAGGCCAGACATGACCTTCTCAGTCTGCTTAACTGCAAGGTACATGGAAAGACCTACTGAGTTACATGTTGCAACTGTCAAGAGGATAATGAGATACTTGAAAGGAACACTGAATTTTGGCATGATGTACAAGAAAGAAATTGGGGGTAGCTTGATAATGCAGGGTTGGACTGATTCTGATTATGCAGGTGACCATGATGATAGGAAAAATACCTCTGGATATGTCTTTACAATGGGATCAAGTGCAGTTTGTTGATCATCAAAGAAACAGCCAATTGTCACTTTGTCCACTACTAAAGCAGAGTTTGTATCAGTTGTATCTAGTGCTTGTCAGTGTGTCTGGATGAGAACTGTGCTACATCATCTGCATGTAAAGCAAAGTGACTGCACTATCATAAACGGTGACAACAGTTCTTCCATCAAGTTGTCAAAGAATCCCATCATGCATGGTAGATGAAAGCATATCGATGTAAGATATCATTTCCTAAGGGAACTCAGTAATGATGGAGTCATTGAGCTGAAATTTTGTAGGTCACAGGATAAATTGGCAGACATCATGACCAAGGCCTTAAAAGTTGAAACCTTCTTCAAGTTAAGGGAGGGCTTGGGAATGTGTGACTCAAGCAACATCAATTGACTGTTAATGTTTTTCTGCACTAGTTTTCTTTTTGTTCTTTGATGCTATAGTTTAGTTGATCTATTGTTGTATAGGGATCAACTTAAGGGAGGGTTTGTTGGAGTTTACTCTGTATAAGGCCTGTTGGGCCTAAATAGGAAAAGACACACTCTTCTGTATTATGAGATTGTCTTGTAGCCCATTTATAAGGCATAAGGAATAATGAATGAAAAGAGTTGGAACCCTTTTACATAACACTACTTCAACTACAAGTGATATAACCTATAAAGTCAAGATAAACAAATTCTGTTATATTGAATGTAAATTATGAGCTTGAAGCTCTTACAATGATAAGCCAGAGTTCTATGAACTCCTAATCAGAGCATAATTGCTCCTGGACCAGAGATTAACTCTCCTAACAACTTTCTAATAATTCCATAATCCCTTCCCCCCTACAAAATAACTCAAATAAAGAAAATATTATAACTAACTCTTAATAGGATCAGGGTCTTATCACAAGGTTTATCTTTAAACAAATCCACTACATAAGACCCTTAATGAGAAAATGAACAACCTATGCATATGATGACGGTCGTCTAGCTCCTATGTAACTTTATCGGGTGCGATTCTTCCCACAATATTTTTATCAAGGGTATTTCCTTCTTCCACAATGATTTAACCGTGAAGTCAACAATATGATTGAGGTAAGACTTAAAGGAAGGGTTGATTCTCCTCAATTGAGTTTGGAAGGGTGGATCAAGGGATCTAACATGAACCTTCTTAATTGAGACACATAGAATACATCATGAAGACCGAATAGAAAAGATGGTAATGCTAGCTGATATGCCACCTTATCTACTTGTCTTATGATTTGATAAGGGCCAATATATCTCGAGCTCAACTTCTTTGCCTCGGAAAATCCTTTCACTTGAGTCTAGGAATAACTATCAAGACTACATAATCTCCCTCCTCGAACTCTAAAAGTCTCCTCATTGTTCACAGTGATTTCTGGTGAAACAACCGCTAGTCCTCCAAACTATCGAATAAGCTTTATGATTGTTATTCAATTCCTCTGGTAACTTGCAGGATCGACTAGATTGATCCTATGGGGTATTGGTCGTTTGGATAGAATTAATAACAAAATAAGTGTTCGTGTTTAAGACTTGTATTCAGAGTGTTTTATATATGTCCAATGTATTTCAATCACAATGTTAACTGACTTGATGACATGATCAAATAAAATAACATGAAAACTGATTTGAACAAGTAAAACACGTAAAGGTTCGATTTTCAAAGAAATGTATAAATGCAGGAAAACGTAAATGGTTTTTAAAGGTAAAAGACTTTTAATGTAAAAGCATGAATATAAAAGCATGAAATGTAAAAGACAAGAATGTAAAAGATTTTCTGGAAAGTAAGAACGTTAATGTAAAGAGTTTCTGAAATGTAAAAGACTTTGAAATAAAAGAAACATTTAAATGCAAGGAAAAATTAAATGACTTTGAATGTAAAGAATTTAAAAGACATTGATGCAAAGATAAAGGATAAACTGAAAGATAAAGATGTTTATCGAATAATAAAAGTTTCGTGCAATCATACGTACATCATTCGAGCATTCGCTTCCTAGCCATGTGGTATTTTGAATGTTTATGAATTTTTGTACAATAGATATGACACACGAAATCCTAGCACTAAGACTTCTATTTATACTACTTGACCATAACGGTCGACTTATGAGATCTTGCCACTCGTAACATGCAACAATGCGCTTCTCTTGCTTCCACGCTTCGAACCGCCTCCACAGATATTTTCTAACTTCCAATTATCCCGCCGCTTGAATTTCAAATGCTTTGGCCACTTGTTTCAAACTCACTTCTCGATACAATCCTACTACCACTCCGAAGCTTCCTTTATATGTATCATCATAATTGTCATTCGAAGCTCCAAGTTTCAGTACGTCCATTCGAAGAGCCAATTCTTTCATTCCGAACTGTGACATTCACTTTGTTCCCACGAACACTGACATCATTTTGTTTCGAGCTCAATGATTCCATTTCGAATCATATATATCAAAATCTTCAGCCAACAAAATGCCCCTTTAAAATATGTATTTCGAACCTCTTTCTGAGAAATACTTATTTTAAACATATTCACAAGATTTTGATGTGACTTTGAGTAATCATGATACTGTGTATGACTTCCAATACGTCAATCACGACGTCTCTTGGGTTTCCGAACCGCTTCAAAACAGTTGCCACAGCATGGTGCGGTTATTAAAGACAATGATTATTTTTAATCACGCTTGTTACCAATGTTCACTTTACGCCACCTCATTCCGTATCCAACCCACGACCTCCACGTATCTGGGCTTTAGTTGATGAGTGCTTCAACTTCCTTACTATAAAACTAAACAGCTTTAGTTTACTCTTTTTCCACACTCTGAACTCTTTTCTTCTTCTCTTCTTGTTAAAAACCCCAAAAGCTCTCAACAATTTCCAACAATGTCTTCAACAACATCCCAAATAAAGAAGATTTCCAAGAAGAAAAGCAAGAACACTGGACCGATCATGGAAAGCCAAGTCGGTATTCATCAAGGTCAATCCGTACTTATTTCCCAAGGAATCTCCAAGGAACAAGAAGTCTTGTACTCTTCTCAGATATTAATCCCAACCAATGCTGCTGGAAAGAGGTTTGCCCTAATGGGCCCTCTTACGCCTTTTGAAACTCGAAAGATACTAGAACAATATTCCTGTTGCTATGATTTTAAACCATTGTTTAGTAAGATGGAAACCCCTAGGTTAGGAACCGAGAATGCGAATGAATCCTCTGCTTCAAAAAACATAGAAACCCCTGATGTTCCCCCGAAAGACCCTTTCATTTTGGATTACGTTAAAATCAATTTTAAGTCGTTTCGATCTTGCCCTACCCCTGATGTAGCTTACCAAAACTGGTTTGCTAAGGTAGAGGCTAAGAAATCCCACCAATGGGAAGAGCTAGGAATCTACAATCTAATCAAGTTGTCGAAACCAGGCTTCACCTATAGCCATCCCTTATTATTTGCGTCTTTGTACTTTTGGGATAGTACCTATAATACCTTTCACCTTCCTGGAGGAATGATCACACCCACATTCTTCGATATAGCAGCTATCACGGGCTTATCACCAGTAGGAGAGACATATATTCCTGACTCTGAAGAACATTCAAGCATCATTGACTTCGACGTCAAGTTGGCCAGCTTCTCAAAATTTATCAGTCATTATCACACTGAAGGTGATAGTGTATCAGATGTAGAGCATATCGCCTTCCTCACTCTATGGTTATCGAGATATGTGTTTTGCAGTAGGTCACTACAAGTAGCCAGTAGGTTTATTCCTCTAGCCAGAGATTTACACGAAAATAGGAGAGTTTGTTTGAGTGAGCTCTTACTTGTTGATCTCTATGAAAGTTTGAGATCAGCTGTTTCGAGTCTGAAATCTCACACTCCCAAGAACATCTTGCTAGCTGGTCCTTTCTGGTTACTCCAGTTATGGCTTAATGCCATGTTTGAATCTTCGTTATCCACCGTTGATACCAATGTTGAGCAAGATCCAGAGGTAGCGGATCGAAATGTTGAAGGCATAAGGCTGAGAAGACTGACTCTGAATGATGATAAGGCTGATTTCCAAATTCTGTTCTCACAATACATCATGATCTTTTCTAAAAGGCATAAATTTGAGGAAACTAGGGAACCTTTTGCTTCGAGGACTCATGGACCATCATGGTTCACCATGTCCCTTTCAGAGGCTGCTAAGAGTAAAGAGATCCAAGACATCTGGAAAGCCTTCTTGCTCCCAAGACTAATCTCCTCAAGAATCACTCCAACCAAGAACCAAATCCTTCTGTTTGCCTACCAACCCAATTTCGTTTCAAGATAATTCGGTTTATGTCGCTTAATTCGAACCCTTTTTCAAATCCAAAGTGCCATTACTTCCTCGAACCTTCAAGGCCGAGAAGCTAAAGGAACAATATCAAGATTTTGCTCTTTAATTAATTTCTTTTGAACCAACCTATTTTTCATCAAAGGGTTTTCGGATTGGTGGACTAAATTCTACTAGTCTTATATGTTTGATACTCTCACCATCCAAAAGAAACTAACCGTTCGATGTGTACACAAAAAGAAAGGTATGTTCACTCATGCTCAAGAGATTAAAGCTTTTCAGAATTACTTCGAAACAACTTATGATCCTACGCGCCTGGAGACCACTGTGTATCGAGCGTCCCAAACCTTGAAGGAAAAATTTAAAGAAAAAGTCTCTAAGTTCAGACTTCCTTCAGGGTTGTCACCTGAGGATAGGTATAGGTTGGCACTCGAAATGCATCCACCTAAGTTTCCCAAACTACCTACCTCAGAACTGGCTCTGGCTTGGTTTCCCACATACCCTTGGTGGTTAACTTGCAAAGAGATGTTCAAGTATCAATCTCAAAAGAAACTAAAGCCATCTGAGACTATGACATGGGCTCGACACTAGCTCCATAATTTCCCAGGGCATCTTCGCTATGACCTTTCTGCCATGTCGATTCTTTCGAATGAAGGCAGTGCGAATGCTTGGGAAATCCCAAATAATTTTACTTTCTTTATTTTAACATTTCGTCTTAATTGTTTCGATTTTCACCATCGAATAAAGACTGCTCAAAGACCAAGGAAGGCGAGTTCCCAGAAACTATCGGTGATGACAATGTGCCCCAAGAAATTTCAAAAATTACTCCTGCAACAACAACAACAACAACAACCACCATCGCTCCAACTCCAACAACTGCTCCAACTTCAAAGGTAATCAGTTTATTCTGGTATTTCGAATGGACTTGAATTTATGATTGAAGTCTAACTCATGTTTGCACCATTTCAGACTAGTAAACTCCCACCAACCACTCCAAAGAAGCGAAAGCCTAGCACCAGTGGGAAGACTCTCAAGGCTGGGGAAAGTTCACCAACGGCTTCGAGAAAGAAGCAAAAGAAAGACATTTCACAGGATACTAACGTCTCTGGACTCGATTCCAGGGATGTTGCTCCCTTACCAAAATCCAAAAATCCACTTTCGACCTCCAACGTAATGTTGGAACATATAGACAGCAATATTTCTTCGCATAATCCACAGTGAATGAATTCAATTTTTTAACAAAGCTAGTTATTCGCACCTCGCAAGTTTTAATCTCTCCTTGTTTGTGTAGGATAATTCAACTCCAATCCCGACCACTTCGACTCCTCCATCCAAAGCACTGCTCCAATCCATTCTTCTCCGCACGGGATTCAAGTAACTGCGTAACAAAGGATCCTCCAATATGGCGGTTCCGACCGGGCCCCGAGCAACCAGATGATCAAGGCACCTCACCTCCTCTCAAGTATACAATCGAAACAACACTTGAAGATGCTGCAGAAGTGCCTCCAGAGACTTCTCATCCAAAATCTCCTCTCAAGATTCCTCAAGAAAGTGAAAAAGTCACCCAAGTTGAAGAGGAAAAGGCTTGCCCTTCTCAAGAGAGCGAAGATTCTAGTGAGGAAGGATCTGAGGACGAAAGAGTAGAAGAGGCTCAAGGTGGTTCGAGTGAAGGAACGGAGTCTGATGCTCACAGTAATGAAAACGATGACATCAAAGTAGTGGACCTGGTTGGTGATGAAGAAGATGATGAGGAAGAAAATAATGAAGGTGATGGTGTTCCTACCAATGAGCCAATGGAAGTCGAAATGGATGTTACTCCATTGCGTATGGAACTTCCTAAGTCCTCTCAACGTCAAACAGCTGAAGAAGAGTTAGCCCTCTTAAAATGAAATGACCCTATTGGGTATATGAAGGCTAAGCTGGCTCAGAGAGATACTCCTCTTCCTAAGGTCGCTGGTTCGACCACCGATTCAACGCCTCGATGATAGGGTTGTACTTCTTCACAAGATTAGGAAGACAATCCTTGATGTGGATCTATTCGAAGTACTCAAGAAAGATAGTACAGCCTGCTTTATTATGAAGGGACTTCTTAATCAAGTCGACCTCACCAACTGTTCCCTGGAAGTTAGCACCATTCTATTCGAACTTCAATCTTTGATAGACAATGTGACTGGGTGTTTCCTCCAAGATGAATCTGCTACCAATAAGGTTCAAGAGAAGCGAGCTGCAATGGACGCTTATGAGCATGCTTCAAGCTTTCTAAAGAAGTTGAAGAGCACGCCATGCATATCAAGCAAGCTAAAGCTGATTATGAGCTTCGAGCTCAATCCATTCTTCTCTGGGAGAAACAGATTCAAGAACTTCAACATAAAATTAAGGAGGCCCAAGAGCAACAGATGGCATATGAAACCAACACTTTTGGAAATCGATTCGAAGAGCTCCTTAATAAAGGACTTGCAGAGACGGAAGCAGCTGAGCAATTTAAGGGTGAAGTCGCTATCCTAGAAGGAGCCAAGCTTCACTCAACAAAGGCTTGAGTCTTTCGGAGTATTTTCGATCGATTAAGGAACAATACTCATTTCTAAAGATTGTCTGCTTATTTTGCTTGGAATATTAATTTGACTTTAACTGTAATACCCAAACAATGCCATTTTGGCAATTTTAACTTACCATTTTGGCATATCTTCACTATGTTTCGATTACGCTATTATTATTCGAATCTCCTGCAGGCGTGGCTTATATTTCTTTAAATATTTCCCATTAACCCTTAAGATTCGTTTATTATCATTTACTTCTTCAATATCATATGCATTGTTTGAAAATGTTTTTACTATTCGAAAAGGTCCTTCCCAATGAGGTGACCATTTACCTAATGCTTTATTCTTCTTGTCCACGGGCAATATAACTTTCCAAACTAAGTCATTAGTACTAAATGTTTTACCTTTCACCCTTTTGTTATATGCCCTGGCTACTCTTTCCTTTTGCCTCATCAGGATTTCCAATGCATGCAATCTAACTTCATCCAACTCAACTAACTCATTCATCATCATTTCCCAATATAAAGAAGATGGGATTTCATTTTGTCTTTGAATTCGAACTGATTGTAGATGAATTTCTACTGGTAAGACTGCATCATGACCAAATGTTAGTTGGAAAGGTGTGGTGTTAGTAGCTTCTTTAGGAGATGTTCTACAGGCCCATAGTATTTGGTCTAAAGTCTTATGCCAATTTCTTGGTTTTTTACCAACATGTTTCTTTATCAAACCTATTATTACTTTATTGGCTGCTTCGACCTGACCATTTGCTTGAGCATAGTATGGTGTTGATGTTAGCAATTTAAACCCCATTTCTTGGGCAAATTCTTGCATCTTTTTACCGGTAAACACAGAACCTCGGTCTGTGGTGATGCTCTCTGGCAATCCGAACCTATAGATAATTTGTTTCTGTATGAATTCAATAATAGCCTCTTGTTCTACAACTATTAACGGTATTGCTTCGATCCACTTGGTAAAGTAGTCTATTCCTACCAAGATATATTTCTGACCTTTAGATGAAGCAGGATTGATCTCTCCTATTAAATCTAATGCCCATCCTCTAAAGGGCCATGGTTTAATGATCGAATGCAACTCACTTGCAGGAGCATGTTGAATCCCTGCATGTTTCTGGCATTCTTCACACCCTTTAGCAAAATCTATACAATCTTTGAGCATACTGGGCCAGTACATCCCATATCGAAATAGCAACCATTTTATTTTATGGCTTGCTTGATGTGCCCCACATGCCCCATTGTGGACTGATAATGCTAAATATGCCTCACTTTCTCCTAAGCATTTAAGTAATTCTTGGGTCTTTTGAACAATTCATTTCCCATAAGGACATATGATAATGCTCTATATTTTATTTTTCCACAACATTTAATGTTGGATTTTCTAAGTATGCCAATGGGCTTCGCTAATCAGATCGATAAGGTATTTATGGCTAATACTTCGAATCCATCTTTATCACCACAACCTAATTTAATATTTTCTAAATCTGATGGTATGAGTCTAGTAGCCATAACCCTACCTCTTATTTCGACCAAATCCTCAAAGTTTTTGGCAGAAACTTTATACCCTGAAGCCAATTGTGCTAAGTCATTTGCTTCTTGATTTTCTATTCTGGGTATATGTTGAATATCCATGTATTCGAATTTCTTGAGTAGCCTATTAACTATGACAAAGTATGTCATCAGATTTTCCTTTATGCATTTATATTCCTTTGTTATCTGCTTGACCACTAACTCTGAATCACCTTTAATTTCGACTCTAGTTGCCCCCAATTCCAACAAAGCTTCAAGTCCAACAATGAGCGCTTCAGATTCAAATTGTTCGAGCAACGAGGACCATCTAAATTATACTTGAATTTTGTTGGAATTCCTTCAGGAGAAATTATGAGAACTCCAACACCACTGCCCTCCTTGTGGGTCGAACCATCAAAGTATAATTTCCAAGGTTGCATTTCGACGTAACCCATGAGTTTCGACCGTGAATGGTCCACAATGAAATCGAATTACTTGACCTTTCACAGCTCTTAAAGGCATGAAAGTCAACGAATATTCTGTCAAGGCAAAGCCCATTTACCAACTCGCTATGCATTATTGGTTTCGAGAGCATGTGTTTGATAACATCGAAATGAAACATAAACATCAACAAGCTTTATATAATACTTAAGCTTCATACAAGAAAAGTATAAACAAAGACACAACTTTTCTATATTACTATATCTAGTTTCTGCATCATTCAACACCCTACTTAAATAATATATGGCTCTTTCGATGCCATTACTATCTTCTTGTGCTAACATACTACCTATAGTAAATTTAGAAGCAGATATATACAATCTCATGGGCTTTCCCCAAGAAGGTGGAGACAAGATAGAGGCTGAGAGATATATCTTTTGATCTGGTCAAAGGCCTGATGTGTGTTCCACTCAAGGCTGGCCTTGCTTTAAGAGAAGTAGAAAGCTTGAGTCCTTCCACTTAGATTCGAAATGAATCTTCTGAGAAAGTTAATCTTCCCCAGCAGAGATTGCAGCCCCCTTTTCAATGTGGGTGCTTTAGTCTCCATGATGGCTTTGGTCTTATTCTGGTTGATTTCTATTCCTTTTTTATGAACCACAAAGCCCAGGAAATCTCCAGCCTGCACAAAAAATACACATTTAAGGGGGTTCATTTTTAAGCCATGTTTTCTCATTCTTTCGAATGATTGGCTCAAATGACGCAAGTGAGTTTCTGCAGATATAGATTTGATGACTATATCATCAATATACACCTGCATAAATGTCTCAATAAAATCATGGAAGATTGAATTCATTGCCCTTTGGTAAGTTGCCCCAACATTTTTTAAACCAAAAGGCATCACTACCCATTCATAGGTACCTAAGGCTCCTGGGCAACGAAATGTTGTCTTAGCAACATCTTCCTCAGCAATAAAAATCTGATTATAACCAGAATATCCATCTAGCATACTTAGGTATTCGAATCCTGCAGCAGAATCTATTAACATTTCTGCCACAGGCATAGAGTATTGATCTTTGGGGGTTGCAGTATTTAAATCCCTAAAGTCTATGCATATTCTCAGAGAACCATTTTTCTTAATAACAGGTACTATATTTGCTAACCATTCGACATACCTTGTGGTTCTGATGAATTTGCAACGCAGCAACCTTTCGACCTCAACTTTGATCTTTATGAGCACTGCTGACGCGAATCTCCTGGGAGTTTGCTTGATGGGCTTCTTGCCATCCTTAATTGGAAGTCTGTGCTCCACTAACTCTCTCTTCAAACCAGGCATTTCGTCATAGTCCCATGCAAAGCAATCTTTGTTTTTCTTGAGGACTTCGATCACCTCTTGCTTGAAACTTTGAGTTTGTGCTTATGTAGGTTATTCTTTTTGTGTTGTCATCCCCCAAATTCACCTCTTCGAGCGGATCCTGTGCTAACATTTTGGCACCTGAGTTTGTAGGATCTTTCTCGAAGCCCAAGGGTTCTGTGTCATAAATGGCATCAAGCCTTTGATCTATTTCGTTTTCTTCATAGGGTGAATCTTTCAACCATTCCCTTTCATTTCATTTACTTCAACTATATTATCTATTTCACCCTCGCCGCCATTCATTCTCACCATATAGGCCAAAATCCTTTCAAGAAGGAGGACTCACTCATGAGCAGGATTGTCGAACTCCCAGCCTGGTGGCCGTCTTTGCGAAGTGCCTTCGACTCCTTCGTCTCCCTTAATTATTTTTCTATCCCAGTACATGCCATCATGGCGAAGGGTCATATAGTAGTGTGCATCCCTTGTTTCGCTCATTTCGTCACTTGGGGTAAGGGGCTATTTGTGCCTGTACTTGTCATAATTCCTTTTGTTGACTAAATTGTTGTTGTCATAAAGTAACTCGGTCCGCTTCGATATTCTCCACTATACCATCTTCTCTCCACGAACTAACCTCGTGCATTGACGAAGGCCCTCGCCGTGGATCCACTCTCCCAAAGAGAAGTTATAATTGGCTTTCGATCACCATGAACATGGTGGGCCTGCAGCTCGATCCGACGGTTAAATCCACTTGCACCACCCCCAACGTTTGACCTACTTTCCCTTCATAATTGGATAGGACCATGTTGTGTGGTTTGACATCACCCTCTTGTATTCCTAACTTTTTCAGCATGAATTGAGGCATTAAATTAACTGCAGCGCCTCCATCCACTAAGACCTTGTTCACACCATGGGCTCCTGCCTTTGCTCGAATGAACAATGGCTTCAAATGATTCTTCATTGCTGGCTCTGGATGTTCGAAGAATGCGTTCTGCTCTTCGACCGCGCCGTTATCCATTACATAGTAGCAAACTGGTCTGTGTTTCATCAAATCTATGGTATCCTCTTCCTCATGCTCTTCGATTTCGGTCTCCTGTCCAAACTCAGAAGGTAGTACAGATACCACATTGCAGTTTAAATTGAGTGAGGACTCCTCTCGATTCGAAGTTATCTGTCAGCATATCCTCGTCTTCTTCTGGACTTGGAGTGTAGTCTTTCGATTCATCTGGTTGTGTTTCGGAGAAGAGTCTCCGACTAACTGGAGGCTTGTTTTCAGGTTGGTTGTTTATTGTTGGTTTGTTGGTACTTGACACTTCTTTATTGCTGGCCGAAGCTTCTCCTTTGTCTGCCAAAGCTTCCCTTTCGACTGTTGCCTTCGCCATTGTGATCTAGACATGGGGTTTTTTCCTTTGTAATTCTCTAGTCTCATTTCTTCCCTGTTCGCAGTGTTAAATTGCCTCCTATACACCATGGTGTGACTTTCATTTCGCTCGTTGCCTTTCCATTTATCCTTCCCCCTATTGGTTTTGACTTGCAGCCACTTGTCTGTTGGTACTTCAGCAGGGATTTTGAACGTCACCCTTCGAGCACCTTTTGGGTAGGGGCTATCAGGCTTTCGTTGAGTATGATTACCCTCGAAGTGTTGACTCATCTGACCAACCTCCTTGTGATTCCAGCATGGGGCGAAGGGAATAGTTTCGAACGCTCCAGCCATGTTCTGGTCAATGCTGCTGAGCACTTTGGGCAAATCAGACACTTGGTTGCCCCTTTGTGACAGCGAACTACGAACTCCAACAAACTCTCCCAAGCTCTAGGGTAGCATCTAAATAATTGGTTGTCTTGGCGCCAATTGACTCCAGTTCGAGCCCTTTGTTTCCTCTCGAAATTTGCAGCAATCCTCTGGTTGCAGATGATGCTGCATTTGGGACATAGCATCATTTCAGCATTTCCCTTGTGGCACAACATGAGATAATCTTTGAGGCTGGTATCTGCAGCATAGCCATCCTCCATTTTGTATTTTTCTTTTTCAAGGTATCTTTCCATTTCCGCATCTCGTGGTCTCTCCATATCCACCATATTGACATCTACATCTTCCCCTTTTTCGTCATCATCTCCCCATCCTGATGGTTTGACATCTTCGATTCGAATCTTTGAACTCTCGGGCGAGTATTTTACGTGTAATCAAATTTTCCACGGGTTCCCTAAGGTATCCTGACTTTCTTCCGAGGAATGCTACCATCTCCATCTTCCCCTTTTGTATCATCATCTCCCATGGGCTTGACATCTTCGATTGGGATTTTCGAACTCTCGAGCGTAATATTTCACCGATAATCAAACTTCCCACCGGGTTCTCCCAAGGTATCCAGTTTCTTTTGAGGGATCCTGGTTTTGTGATCTTTACTCTCTCAATTTTAGCCTTAGGCCTTGAGGGCTGTGTCAAATTTTGCCGGTCTTCGCCCTCGAGTTCGGATCTCTTCAAACACCAGATGGCATTGTTTCGGTCGAAGCCTCTAGTTGTTTGTGGACGTCCTCAGTGACTCCATTGTTGACTTTGACTAACACCCAGCTTTCACTTTCAGTGCTTACTTCTCCCAATGGAGTGGCCTGTTGGTCTGCTTCCACCATATTGATTTCTCCAATGCACGAAGGCTCAGAGTAGTTGGTGTCTGCCACATCTAGAGGGTCTTCATCTACTTTCATTTTTGGTTTGTCAGCAAATTTCAATCTTCCATCCTTAATTGCGTTTTGAATCAAATCCCTGAAAAGAAAACACTGTGAGGTTTTGTGGCCTAGAAAACTATGATATTTACAAAACCCTCTTTTCTTTCTTTGATCTAAAGGAGGTATTTTGACATTTGATGGCACAATTAACTGGCCATCTTTGACAAGCAAGTCGAAAATCTCATCACACTTTGTCACATCGAAGGTATATACCTTCTTTGGGAATTTATCACTTTTCTCATTTTCCACAATTTCTTTCCCTTTGTGGGAACTAATAGTTTAGGAGTAAGGTGGAGCTGTTTTAATTCATGAGATCTATTTCGACCTCTTGAATTCGGGATAGTTTCGACATAGGAAATTCTTTCTTTCTTATTACGTTTGAAAGCCCGGCCTTTTCGGCCTTTAGTCTTTCGAACCCTACCCTCGCTAACCGAGCCATATCCTCAAGTATTGTGTGTCTAATTTCTTTCGAATAGAATAGTCCAGGCCACCAGCGGCCATTTCGACTAACTCATGTTCAGGAACTACTGTGAAACATCTAGATTTCAAGAGTCTAAACCTATTTAAGTACTCATCTATGGGTTCAATAAACTTCCTCTTACACTTGCTAGTTCCTTTAGACTTATCTTGGATTGTCCCATATAGAATTGTTCATGGAATAACCTCTCCAAGAGGGTCCAGGTGTCTATGGATCCAGGAGGCAAAGTGGTAAACCATGTGAAAGCATTTTTAGTGAGGGAACTTGGGAAATATTTAATCCTAAGGTTCTCATTATTTGCTATGTCTCCTGCTTCGGTCAGATATCTGGCTATATGTTCGACCGTTGATTCATTGGTATCTCCAGCAAACTTTGTAAACTTAGGGATCTTGTATCCCTTGGCAAATCGCATTATTAATAATAGGAGAGGATAATTTGGCCTTCTAATCCTCATTAATACCGTTTGGGCCATAATCCTCTCTATCATGGTGGTTAGGTTATTTTTCGCCAAGATATTGTCATTTCGAATTCTATGGACAATTCAGATCTTGGTTTCGACCCACCATGACAACTCCTCTAGGTTGTTCTTCTCGAAACACGGGCTTCTAATCTTTCGACCTTGCCCCGGTTCCATCATTCCTTTGTGGTTCCTCTCGAATCACGGGGCATCTAATCTTCGACCCTTGCTAGTGGTTCTATCAATCCCCTTTGTGGTTCTTCTCGAATCACCGGGCATCTACCCTTTGTGCCCTTGCCCCAAATTAACCTCCTCGACGCCTATAAGGTGGGTCAAGAACTTGTTCGATGATAGGTATGTTCGCTCGATCCAATGCTGATTCGCCACGCCTCGGCGAAGAAAAATGTTATTCGACTCATATTATCTGCGTTTCCTGTTTGTCAGTTACATTTTGTACTATTGGGGCAAAGATTTCTTGCATAGTTTCGCTAACACTCTTATCATATTATGGTTACTATCATCCATTAACGCCTAAAAGCTATCGATTTTCGTGGTTAGGATAGGCAATGCACTATAACCTGCACCGTGGTTATTTGTCATGAATTGATTAGCCCCGCAACCACCCTAATTGTGGTGACGTGTTCAAGTCGAAGTTTGTAAACCCGCCATAAAAGATGTTGGCATCCCATGGGGATTTGGGTCTATTGCTATCAAACGGGTGGTCTAGTTGGTGGTGGGGTAGCGAAATGGGTTTGTACCCACTTTGTGGGACAGATCCCCCAAGATAACCAGTGGTCCCTGTATTTCCTAGGGTCGAATTGTTTGTTGACATGCCACTTGTTCCATTCGTGGCCATATTACTAGTCGAAGATGCAATGACGTGCATTCGAAGGGATCGTACTGATTCCCGTCGAACAGACGCATTAGTGCCTGTTCCATGGGCGTTTTGTTCCCTTGTTGATTGTTTGGATTAGACATCCTATTATTTCGTTTTCTTCTGGGTAAAGGTTGGTTACTATTAGTTATTCTACCACTCCTAAGGTTCATATACCAACGAATTTTGTTTACTCAGAAAGAACTTTTATAATAATTATGTCTTATAATCCTTATTTTATTTTAATTTGTAACGACCAATGATTGTCCCATGGCGTGCCAATTTGTTCAATGATTTCGGTGAAACAACCGCTAGTCCTCCAAACTATCGAATAAGCTTTATGATTGTTATTCAATTCCTCTGGTAACTTGCAGGATCGACTAGATTGATCCTACGGGGTAGTGGTCGTTTGGATAGAATTAATAACAAAATAAGTGTTCGTGTTTAAGACTTGTATTCAGAGTGTTTTATATATGTCCAATGTATTTCGATCACAATGTTAACTGACTTGATGACATGATCAAATAAAATAACATGAAAACTGATTTGAACAAGTAAAACACGTAAAGGTTCGATTTGCAAAGAAATGTATAAATGCAGGAAAGCGTAAATGGTTTTTAAAGGTAAAATACTTTTAATGTAAAAGCATGAATATAAAAGCATGAAATGTAAAAGACAAGAATATAAAAGATTTTCTGGAAAGTAAGAACGTTAATGTAAAGAGTTTCTGAAATGTAAAAGACTTTGAAATAAAAGAAACATTTAAATGCAAGGAAAAGTTAAATGACTTTGAATGTAAAGAATTTAAAAGACATTGATGCAAAGATAAAGGATAAACTGGAAAGATAAAGATGTTTACTGAATAATAAAAGTTTTGGTGCAATCATACGTACATCATTCGAGCATTCGTTTCCCTAGCCATGTGGTATTTTGAATGTTTACTGAATTTTTGTACAATAGATATGACACACGAAATCCTAACACTAAGACTTCTATTTATACTACTTCGACCATAACGGTCTGACTTATGAGATCTTGCCACGTTCAGAACATGCAGAACACTGCGCTTCTCTTGCTTCCACGCGTCTTCGAACCGTCTCCAGCGCATATTTTCTAACTTCCAATTATCCCGCTCGCGTTTGAATTTCAAATGCTTTGGCCACTTCGTTTCAAACTCACTTCTCAGATACAATCCTACTACCACTTCGAAGCTTCCTTTATATGTATCATTATAATTGTCATTCGAAGCTCCAAGTTTCAGTACGTCCATTCGAAGAGCCAATTCTTTCATTCTGAACTGTGACATTCACTTTGTTCCCACGAACACTGACATCATTTCGTTTCGAGCTCAATGATTCCATTTCGAATCATATATATCAAAATCTTCAGCCAACACTCATCTGATATGCCTAACTCTTTTGACGATCTTAAGCCTGCTTCATCTTTTCTCTAATTATTCAGATCTTCTTAGTAGTTTCTTGAATTAATTGTGGTCCAAGGGTTCCTCTCTCACCAATTTCTGCCAAACAAAAGAAAGTTCTACATTTTCTTTCATACAAAGTCATTCCAATGATGGAGTTGTAACAATTTTTGTAAGCAAATTCTATGAGTGGTGTGTGGTTTTTCCTGCTACCTCCACTTTCTAATACAAAAGCTCACAACATGTCTTCCACAATTTGAATGGTCCTCTCTGTTTGACCATCATATCAGGGGCGGTTTGAGGTACTAAGACTCAATTGAGTTTCCATCATTCCAGAATCTTGAAGTAAACTTTGAGTATCCATCTAATACGATACTAATATAAAGTATTGCATTGTATTAATGGGGACACCATGTAGCCGAACATTTTCTACGATGAAGACTCTTGCTATGTGGGTAACCTTGTAGGTGGTCTTAATGGGTATAAAGTAAGCCGACTTGGTCAGTCTGTCAACAATCACCCAGATTGAGTCATGCATGTTAACAGTACGAGGTAAACCCATTATAAAATTTATAGACATGCTTTCCCACTCTCATTCAGGTATATATAAAGGTTTCAACATTCCTCTAGATTTTTGATGCTCAATCATCACTTGTTGATACACCATACACTTAGCCACAAAATTAACAATGTCTCTTTTCATTCCTGACCATTAGAAACTATTCTTTAAATCTTTATATATTTTGGAATAACCAAGGTGAATAGTGAAATTACTCTTGTGTTCTTCCTCCAAAACTACCCTCTTTAATTTGGAGTCTTCGAGTACACACACTCTCTGATTAAATAAGATAATTCCATTTGTGGATCGAGTGAAACTCGTATATCCCTCCATCGATGTTAGCCATGTTTCACAAAGTTGAGTTTGTCTTATTCTTTCCCTCAATCCCATTTGACATTTATGCTAAGTAATACTCCTTTGGGTCCATGTGCATCAGTGGCAGAGAAAGACCTTGGCTCAAGTATAAACTATTCAAAATAATATATATATATATATATATATATATAGATATATTAATTTTAAATATTAATATAAATATTTTTTGAAAAAAATGTCTAATATATTTCTACGTTGAAACCGAAATATTGCATTATATTTGTTGGCTTTATTGGCTTAGTGTTAAAATTTTGGCCTTTAAGAAATTTTTTTGGTTTACTTTGATAAATGAGAGTGAAAAAGACTTGATGCACTTTACAGCATCTAGTGCAAACTATATATTTGAGGGAGTTCAAAAGTCAATAAGCTTAGTAAAATGGATGTAAAATGTAAAAGTGGAAGGTTGCAATTAAACCCTCTGAGCTACATGTAACTTCACCCATGTGTGCAATGGATGTCAAGGTTCCTGAACTTCTCCAATAACTCATACTCTAGTATCATTAATTTTGTTGCATGCATCCCTTTCCTATTCAATGCATCCGCTGCTTTATTGGATTTATTTGGGCGATACTTTAGGTCGAAATCATAATCCTTTAGGAACTTCATCCACCTACGCTGCCTCAAGTTTAATTCTTTCTAGAAAAATAAATATTTCAAACTCTTATGGTTGTTAAACATTTCAAATGGACTCCATAGAGATAATGTCGCCACACCTTGAGTGAAAATATAATCAATGCTAACTCCAGATTATGAGTCGGATAATTCTCTTCATGAGTTCTCAATTGACAAGACGCATAAGCCACCACATGTCCATTCTAGATTAACACACAACCTAAACCCTTCTTGGATGCATAACAAAACACTCATATCCCCAAGATGTTTCTGTAATAACTAGAACCAGAGCAGTAGTCAACTTCTTCTTTAACTTCAAGAAACCTTCTTTCACACTCGAATCCCATCTGAACGAAACTTCTTTCAGAGTAAGTTTGGTCAGGGGAAAGGCTAGTTGAGAAAACTCACGATAAACTTTTAGTAATACCCTGGAAGTCCTAGGAAACTTTTGACTTCTGAGTCATTCTTAGGTCTCTCCCAATTTGTACATCTTCTACTTTTGACGGATCTACGAAAACTCCTCCCTAAGAAACCATGTGCCTAAGGAATCTGACCTCTAACATCCAGAACTCATACTTGCTAAGTTTTGTTAATGACTTTTGCTTTCGCAAAACAAAAAGTATGAATTGTGCAAGTTGATGGAGGTGAAAATAGTAAATAACACAGAGAATTGGTTACCCCAGTTCGTGAAACTACACCTACGTTTGGAGGGTTGAATCCACAATCCAAAGAAAGAAAATTCACTCTTATTAGCTTAGTACATTTAGACTTACGAATAACAATAGTCCCAATTGTAAGGATCTGAAGAACGAAAGGGTCTAGAATACTCCATGGTCAACTTTCAGTAGAGCACAATCTTGTGGTGAGGGATCAAAAGGAAATGCTCCAAAGATTGGATTGTCTTCCGTCTGAGGGAGAGGAAATAGATTTTTAGTAACTTTGGTTGTTGTAAGAGTGGATTGTCGTTTAGCGGTGAATCAAGTGCTTTAAATGCCTCTATTATTGATGAATCTGAAGAAGATCTATCAAGGAGAAGGTTGAAACTAGAGGAGGACGATTGAGAAACAGAGATGTGATGCTCTAAGGAAAAAGATATAAATTTCTATATCGAAATATATCTGATTGAGTATATCGAGAAGCATATATCTGAAGCTATGAGAGAGGATGTTTGTATTTTTAGATCGAATGAGATCCAATCGTGAATATTTATGGGTATCAGATTTCAATTCCAATATTGTCACTATTTTGCGGAGGAACCAAAAGTATTTGTGCATTGATGAAGAATTGCTTGTTAAGGTGGACTTGTGTTTCTAGTGTGACGGAGAGGGGATGTCGTACAATGTTAGCACTTTGATGCTCCACTCAGTGAAAAAATAAGAAGTGTTATGGGAGTGACAATGAAATGAATACTTGAGAATGACATGATTTTTCTCTTTAATAGAGAGAACAATTCTCAACAAAAAGCGTGAAGTGACACGTGAATCACATATATGCATTAGATTGATTTGGACGACCAACAAGACTCTAAAGAATAGGATTGTCTATTTTCAAGAAAAAATTTATAATTATTATGTGCGCTTTAGTGCTTTCAGCCTATAATTCAATCATCCATCTTAGATCTTGCAAATCGTCCGTTGTAGTGATTCCGCCCTATCATTCGATTATCCATCTTAAATCTTGCATACGGTCCAAAACAATTAACATCATTATATATTTGCTTGAAAAGGCAAATAAATTTGTTTATTTTATATGTTAAAATATTTTGTTTGAAATGAATAGTTTTAACTCCTAAAAAATTATCTATTCTTTAAGTGTCTATCGCTCTAACTTATATATATTTAATAGTTTAGCTATATTTTGATTGATTGTTATAAAAATGTAGTATATGATTATTTAAAAAATAGAATCTTTAGCTTGTTTCCTTAAGAAATAAAAATGATAAATTAGCGGAACAATGAATCACACACACATATCACGTTTTTTTCATTCCATTGAGAAGAAGATTCGACAGTTATCTAGAACCAAACAAAAAAGTAGAGGGTCCCACCCATGCCCATGCCACGTAAGCAAATAGTTAATCTCTTTCTTCTCTTCGTTTCTATTCGATTCTCTTCTTCTCGTCTCATGAAACTTCTCGAACTAACAACAACCTCTCGTATTCATTACAAATATAATCTCCTCCATCACTTTTTCTTAAACATAACATCAACCGAACAACCTTAATTCTATCAAACCGAGCAACCTTAATTCTATCAAATATCAAAAATAACTTCCAAGTTAACAAAACATGATGCATTTTAACAACCGAAACAGAACAGCGAGACCTTTTTCATTGTATGAAACCCAATGGGGAGGTCCTTGTTACGACAAGACACCGTCAAAGGTGGTTTCAATTCCGGTTCATTTCGTTGGTTCTGAGAGAAACAGAAATGATTCAGCCATGGTTATTCAGAGGGTTGCAAGAGGGTTTCTTGTGAGGAAGTGTATGAAGAAGATTCTGAAGATGAAGGTGGAGTTGGAGGAGATTGACAAAAAGGTCAATACTGAAGAAACTGTGAAGATGATGAAGAAGGAGCAAAAGGAGAGGATAAGGATAGGTGAAACCATCATGAATCTGCTTCTTAGGTTGGATTCTGTCAGAGTGTTTCATTGTTCTGCTCTTAGAGATTTGAGAAAGTCACTCATTAAAAGGGCCATTTTTCTGCAAGAATATGTGGATCAAATTCAAATGGTGAGTCCCACAGATTATGTTGAAGAGAATTGTTTGGAGAAGGAAGAGGTGGACTGTGAGGAGGAACACCGGGGTGGTAAGAAAATTGAAGCTTTGGTGGATGAGGATGGAGAGGGAAATTGTGTGGGAGAAGAGGTGAATTGTATGGAGAAGGAAGAAGTGGGGTGTGAGGTGGAAAATGAAGGAGGTGAACAAATGGAATCTTTGGTGGATGAAGAGAAGAATGGGGGTGGTGGTGAGGATAAATGTGTAAAAGAAGATGTTAACTGTTTGATGAAGGAAAAAGAGGAAGAGGGTGAAGATGAGGATGGGAAGAAGATGGAGGAAGAAGAGAAGGAAGAAAGTGTTGGTACAAACTTGGTTGAGGAGAATAGTGTGGATGTGAGAGAAGGGGAAGAGGAGGAAAATAGTCATGAGGAGGGTAATGTGGATGTGATGGAAGAGGATGAGAATAGGGAAATGTTAAGAAGGATGATGAATGAGAATGAGAAGATGATGAATATGATGACACAATTGTTTGAGAGGAATGAGAAGCAAACATCACTTCTCACATCTCTCACACAAAGAGTGGAGCAGCTTGAGAGAGCATTCACTTGTGACAAGTTGAAGAAGAAAATGAGTAAGAGGAGGAGACATGTTGATGCCAAACATAGATATAATGGTTGCATATGATTGACTTTGCTTTTGTATAATTATTTTGTAATGAATTCTATTGTGATCAATGTAACTACTAAATTCAATGAAGTTGTCTATCAATTTCCATCAGTTTCATAAACGTTTTGCCTTTTCTTTAATTACTCTTGATAGCAAATCTGATTCTAAAGAACTAGTAGTATATAAATAAAATGTAGATTACATGATTACACCAAATCCACTGTGGAAAACAACAATGCTGCGCAAGTTTGGTTTGGAGCATCTATTAATTTGTAGTGAAAGTAGCACCATACACGCGGCTGACGGGGAAGCATGCTAAAAAAGTTTTGTAATGATCAACCAGAAGCAGTCAACTGGGTTTGGAAAAGTTGTGCAGCAGTCTTACCCATGATCCACTCTAAATCAGATGAAGACAGTGATATTTGATTGCCAATAAGTTGCACTGCTTCTTTGGCTCCTTTGTAGCCACATTCAGGAACAACAAATGGAAAATCACTGCAACAACATGGTTCATATAAAAAGCTTAACATGATGTTTTATCAACAGAAGTCCTTATACTCCTTTTGTTGTTTTTCCTCTATGGAATGGAAGTCACGTACCTGCCCCATATTACATGGTTAGCACCAAAGCTAGACACAATTTGGGATAAGACAGGAGATAAATCCAGATAAGGAAATTGTGTCCTTGATACTCTGAAGAGTGCACTAAATTTCACATATACCTGCCATCACAAATTCAAATTTTAGTATTTCCTAATGCTATAGTTTTCGCCTTTTAACAACGTTTTAAAAACCGAGCCAAGTCATCTGGTTCAACCAGTTTAATTGAAAACTAGACAGTTTGTCATTTGGTTCACTTACTTGTGGGAATCTAGATAAGTTTAAAAGCTTGGAAAATACAAGACCTTCTTCATCATTTCTGCAATAAAGTATTCATGTAAGTGTAACTATCTAGGCCTTTGAACCAATGAACACGGTGTGACTTACAATGGTGGTTTGCAGAAGGCCAAGTGATCCAACAATACAATTGTTGACGGAGATTCTGTGCACAGTTCCTCAATTTCAGAAATATGCAGATCAAGCCCCTGAAATTATTCATTCGTCTCTTATATTTTGATAAACTAATAAGGATAAAGTCAAACGGATTTAACAAAATGATATGGACTAATTAATCGGATATGACAAACTTTGAATAGTAATTACTCGTTTTGAGGGACAAAGTCAGAGAGAAGACCTTCATACACATGAAGCCCACTGGTACATTGAGTTCACCAGCTCTTTTGAAAATTGCCTTCCCTATTTCATTTGTCATCTGTAATGATCATTTAAAGTTAAACAAGTTAGTTCGATAAAGTTCCGTTTACTGATAAGAAGATGTGAGAAAATAAAACAAGTTTCCTACCTTTTCACCAGATGGCCATAAATAAGGGTTGAATCGAACAGCTCTGTAGCCATCCTAATACAAATTAAAAGAAAAACATCAATTTATGTGATGTGATTTATGAAGCACTGCCAAAGATACAAACACAATATCAACACGGATATATAGAAACTGATACTAATTTGAAATACTGGAAGTGATTGAATGTAACCACATGTGCTAGTATCGCATTAGTGTACGACTCCAACATGTGTTTGATACTGGATATATCTTCATTCTAAAGTATCGATGCTACATATTATGTGAAAGATAGAAATGAACCATTAGACCTTGAGGATAAGATGTTCAAACTCCTTAAGCCCATTTCCATCATTAGCTGGATTGGCAAGACAGCAACCAACGAATTTGTTCGGATATTTCTTCAAAACACTGACCAACCAACAATATTCATATTAATAATGATAATAACATGCATGTAAGATTATAAAAATTTAAAAGAATTCATTCATTACATTAAAGATGTACAGAACACATTAGAACAATCCCTATCTTAACAAATCTAGCATGTAATAAATGTCAAGTGAAGAGAAAAATTGAAACATTTATATACCTTGTGACATAAGTATGATCAAATTTATGATTAATCGGCTGTACAATGAGTGCACCATCTACTCCTGCTTCCTCCATACACTTCAAAAGTTTAGTACCAATTCCAATCAGAATCAGTTTTTATGTAACTAACTAAGAGGATTTTAAAAAATCAAACATTTAGGAATTATGTGACTGTATCAAACTATACAGCACAGACACCTCTGAAAAAAGATATATACACGTACACGACACTGACACTTGTGATTAAGTTCAAATTATGAGCAAAGAGTCTAAAAATACAAACCTGAAGCAAAAAATCAACATTTCCTGGTAAATTGGGCTCTTGTCCAGGAGAATAAGGAAATTCAGCAGCCTTATAACATTCAAAAACATTACAATGATATCAAAATTTAGACATAACCATATAAAATCGTTAATTAACCTATTTGTTACCTCTTGAGAGGAAGCCCAGACGTGGAGATGAGAATCGATGATTTTGGAGGTTGAAGTTGAATTTGGGGTTTGAGTGAAAGCCATTGTAATTGAATTTGGGGCAGAAACAGTTTTGGTTGTGAATCTGAAAGTGGGTTTTGCTGAAGAATGATTTGAAGCTATAACTGAAATGGAATGTAAACTGCTACTCAATCTTACAGCCATTTCATATGATAAATTACCTATCTCACTATTGGACTGAATTTCTTTATAATTTATTATTACTATTATTAAAGGAATTTACACTCTCCTCATGTGTCCTAAAATTCCTAAAATCACATCAACATCCCTTCAAATTTTAAAATATGTATTAACTTCCTCTAAGGTATATAAATGATGTTAACCTGTAATTTTTAGTGTATGTATGTTAAGGGAAGGTTAGTAAATATCTATAATATAACAAGATACAATGTTCACTTCCATCTTATTTGCTTTTTATGTGCCGTCTCCCGAATTAGAGGTTATTTCCAATCTAAAATTTTCTTTATTCAACTAGCTTTTATTTCTTTCTCTTTTGTGCGACCGTCATTCTCTTATTATTCTCTCATTTTTCTTATCATTTTTTATTCTTGTACCCTACCAAGTTGGTATCAAAGCTTCGTTTAGAAACACAGGGAAACACGAGTGAAACGTGAGTTTGTGTTGTGTGATTGATTTTGTTTCTAGGTTCGTGCTGAATCTTTGAACAAAATTGTAACAGAATCACATTTTCTGATTCTATGGGATTGGGAAACACTGTGTGAGTGAAGATCTTAGTGTACTGTACAATGTTGAAGATGAACGGAAACGGTAATATGAGTACCAAACTTCCAGTTTTTGATGACAAGAACTAGAACAGATGGATGATTCAGATGCGCGTTTTATTTGGAGCTCAAGATGTTCTTGAGTTTGTTACTGATGGGTATATATCGGTTGCAGCAGATGCGATAGAAGAAGAGAAAGAGAGAGGTGCAGAGAAACAAGAGGAAGAAAGATCAGAAGGCGTTGTTCTTCATCCATCAGTGTGTGGATGTGAACGTGTTTGAGAAGATTCAGTGGTCAGATGTTACGGTGGTGATGCATCAGTGAAGAAGGTAAAGCTTCAGTCCTTGAGAAAGCAATACGAGAATCTCAACATGAAGAACAATGAAAAGGTTTCAGAGTATATCTCCAGAGTGATTCTGATCACTAATGAGATGAAGGCTTGCGAGATGAAGGCTTGCGGAGAAACTCTTTTTGAGCAAGTAATCATACAGAAGTTATTGAGATCACTTACTCCTCAATTCGATTACATTGTTGTAGCAATTGAACACTTTAAAGATCTGGAAACCGTGAGAATAGAAGAGCTGCAAAGTAGTCTATAAGCGCATGAGTTGCGTCTGACTGAAAGAACTTCTGAGAGGGGAGTTGAGCAGGCTCTGAAAGCTTCTTTTATCAAGAAGGAAAATAAGCATTCTTGGTTAGAGGCCAAGAACAGACGTGGTGATAGATTCAAGAAGTCAGAAACCTCAACTTCTGATGAGAAAAAACATCAGAAGGGGAAGGAGAACTCTGACAAGAAGAAAGTTTAATGTTACTGTTGTAAACAGTTTGGTCATTTTGCTAGAGATTGCTAGTCAAACAAAGGAAGGAAATCAGAAGAAGCAAACATAGCTAGAGGAGATTCAGATGATGAACATGTGTTATTGATGGCTTCTAAGTCTAATGGAAGATGTTTGGCATATTGGTGGTATATGGACACTGGTTGTTCAAATCACTTGAGTGGAAACAAATAATGGATGGTAGGCTTTAACTTCAGAAGGAGGACAAAGATCATATGCGTTGATGATAAGTACCTTAATGCAGAAGGAATGGGAAATTTCAAAGTTAAAGTGAAGAATAAGAAGATTGTTCTGATCAAAGATGTTTGGTATGTTCCTAGAATCAAAAGCAATCTGATGAGTGTGGGTCCACTCATTGAGAAAGGTTTCTCAATTGTTATGAAGAACAATCTCTTGAAGTTGTATGATTCCAATCAGAAGTTGATTATGCAATCTGAACAGGGAAGCAATAGAACATTCAAGGTGAATGTAGAAACAGCTGAAATAGAGTGTCTTAGTACAGAAGGCTCTGAAGGAGATAGTAAATTGTGGCACAAGAGATTGGGGCATCTGAACTATAGAAGCTTAGGGCATCTAAGTTCTAAGAAGCTCGTACGTGTCATTCAGAAGATTTTGAAGCCTGAGAAGTCATGTGAGGTATGTATGAAAGGCAAGCAACCCAGATTGCCATTTGTATAAAAAGTAGCCCCAAGATCAAAACATGCTCTGGGAGTAGTATATTCTGACGTGTGTGGACCATTTCCAGAACCTTCACTTGGAGGAAATAGGTATTTTGTGTTTTGTAGATGAGTTCACAAGAATGAAGAGGGTAACACTCGTCAAGTTTAAGAATGAGGCGTTTATTGAATTTCGGAAGTTCAAGGCGAAGGCTGAGAATCAAAGTGGTCAGAAGTTAAAGATTCTCATAACGGATGGTGGAGGTGAGTATAACTATAGAATTCCAGAATTTCTATGATGAGAATGGAATTGAGCATGAGGTTACTGCTCCTTATACTCCTCAGCATAATGGTCTTGCTGAACGAAGAAATCGTACTTTTCTTGATATGACGAGAAATATGTTAAAAGAGAATAAGCTTCCTCACAAATTATGGGGACAAGTTGGTCGTAATGCAGCATATGGGCTTAATAGGTGTCCAATGCAGAAGCTGAAGGGAATTGTTCCTTTAGAGAAGTGGACTGGAGAAAAGAAAAGTGTTAATCATCTGAAGGTTTTTGGTTCTGTGTGTTACAAACATGTTCCATAAGCTAGAAGGAAGAAGTTGGATGATATAAGCAAAGTGATGTTATTGGTGGGGCACCACAATATAGGTGCATACAAGCTTTATTGTCAAGAAACTAACAAAGTTGAAGTCAGCAGAGACGTTATTGTGAAAGAGTCAGAAACTTGGGATTGGAGTAAATCTCAACCCATTTCTGGTGTAGAAATAACTTCTGAAGATGAGTCAGAAGTTGAAAGTTTTGGAGAAGAGTCAGAGTCAGAACATAATTCTGAAGACTCTGAAGATGAAGATGATGAATTTGATTCTGATCCAGATTCTGATGATGATCCAGAATCTAGTGGAGGTCATGTTTCTGGAAGGGAAAACTCTGAAGACATAGATTCTAGAGGAAAAGCTACTAGAGATGATCATGTTTCTGATGGTGGTAATTCTGAAGACAGGGTTTCTGGACAAGGTCTAGAAGCTAATGTTGTTCCAAGTTCTGGAGAATATTCAGAACAAGTTCAGAGGCCTCAAAGAATTAGAACTATATGTAGAAGGTTTGCAGATTTTGACATGTTGCAAGATACTAAAGTTGACTCAGAGGGAGAAGTCATTCAGTGTGCCATGTTAGTAGACTTTAAACCGTTGGGTATTGAAGAAGCACTCAAGAAGAAATTCTGGATGAATGCCATAAAAGAAGAACTTGAGGCTCATAGAAAGAAATAAAACTTGGGAGTTGATTAAGCTTCAAGAAAGATCAAATGGTTTTTCATTGGATCAAGCTTTATAGGCACCAGCTAGATTACTTTAATTGCCAGCTGACATGAAACAATCGAATTGCTTTAGCGTGAACCCAGAGAATCGGATTACATATCAATCAAGATGATATTCAACCAATGGAATGATTCTAAGATAATTGCAATAGATAATAGATGAAAAGTGATTAAATTGCAGCAATAATGAACAATGGATATTATTCAAACAAAGAATAGATGCGACAAATTTTGATAGGATATCTCAAGGTTATCAAGTTCAGACCTTGCATTGAAAATATGAATTATTGTTGATGGAAGAAAACAAAAAGATTATAGAGTATGTGTCAAAGGAACAAAAACGTGTCCATCTGATGAAGGGTTGTGGTGAAACCCTAACTAATAAGATGATACTTGATAAGGTAATGCATATATTGACCTCTCACTTTGATCATGTTATCGTAGCTATTCAAGAATCCAATCAACTTGAAACCCTAAAACTGGAATATTTGGTTGGTTCATTAGAAACGCATGAGATTATGATTGTCAAAGGGAAATGAGTTTATGACCAAGTTTTCTAGAATCTGGATTCAAAGACCTGGCAAGAAGTCTTGGTTGAATCCCCATAATAATAAGGTCGATGACATGGCTTCTGAATCTTCGAAAAAAGGAGAAGGAAAATCCTATTAGAAAGACAAAGAAGAGAAAAAAAAGGTGTGTAGTGTTATAATTGTGAAAAATGGTGTCACTTGGCCAAGCATTTTTAGTACAGGAAAGACAAAGGATCGACAAAAGGCAAGGAAGAATGAGAGAACCTTGCATGCCAAGATTCAGATGACTATGAAAGTATGGTGGTTATGGTTTAAATTACAGATAACCATGTCGAATCCAAGATCTGGTTTCTCGACTCTAACTGCTCGAACACATGATTTTTCAAAAAGAGTGGTTACTGATTTCGACGAGTTGAGGAAGAGCAAGGTCAAACTTGCTGATATTAGATCATTGCAAGAAGAAGGTACTAGTGACATTGTTATTCAAAGGAGTAACAAAGCGAAAGCTTTAATCAAATATATACTCTATGTACCTGGAATTAAGTGCAATCTGCTAAGTGTTTGACAACAGGTAGAAAATGGGTTCTCAGTGGTTATGAAAGATGGAGCATTAGAACTTTTCAACATCCAGAATAACTTGGTCTTGAAATATCCTCTGTCGAAGAATAGGACATTTAAGACTATAATCAGTTCGAATGAGGTACAATGTCTGAAAACAATTATCGACCACAATAATATATAGTAGTTACATTTGAGGTTTAGTCACTTGAACTTTAGGTCACTCAATCAACTGATTACTAAAGAGATGGTAAATGGTATACCAAGTCTTGATATGCTCGACAAACTCTTATAAGGTTGTTTAGTCAGAAAGCAATTCAGAAATTCTTTCGTTTCGACTATGTCAATGAGTTCCTCATGCATACTTGAAGTTGTACATTCAGATTTATGTGGCTCGTTCGAAGAACAAACCATTAGTGGAAACAACTATTTGGTTTCGTTTATTGATGAGTATAGTAAAAAACTTTGGACTATGTGATCAAGCGAAAGGGCAAGTGTTTAAAATATTTAAGAGATTCAAAAAGCTTGTCGAAAACCAGAGTAAGAAGAAGATCAAAGTTCTACGAAAAGATAGAGGTGGTGAATACACATCCAAGATGTTTGAATATTTTTGTTCAGAACATGGTGTCGATCATTTTGTAACTTCTTATACGCCTCATTCAATCACTAAGAAAATTTTGATAAGTCAGGACATTGTGATTGATGAGAATTCTGTCTGAGATTGGAATTATGTTGATGCAACTAACAAGCCATTGATGAGCTATATACTCAACGAAGAATCTAATGAAGTCGAAGTCAAAGAAATTGCAAATATTTTAGTCTAAGTAGTTGTTGACATTCCTAACACAATCATAGTCGAAGAGGATGTGGCTATCACAAGATAAATACCCCAAAGAACTAGAGTTCTTCCAGCAAACTTCATGAATATGAAGTGGTTGGGGATGATGAAGTCACACCAGGTGGAGAATTAGTACATTTTTCTTTATTTACATGTGTTAAACCAATCAACTATAGTGAGGCTTTGAAGATTAAAAAGTGGAAGTTTGCGTTGGTCAAAGTGTTACAAGCAATTGAAAGAAATAATGCATGGGAGTTAGTCGATTTGTCAACAAAAGCTATCACGGTGAAGTGTGTTCTCAAAGTTGAAACACAATACAGATGGGTCGACAGAAAGACATAAGGCAAGATTGCTAGCTCGAGGTTTTCTTCAAAGAGCAAGACTCAACTACTCTTAAGTATTTGTTCCATTAGCAAGATTGGAGGTTGTTCATCTAGTCTGAATTATCACCTTAAGGTTTTGGATGAATATGTGGTGTCTCTCTCACTTGTGTATTGCTTTTGGCCCATTGTTATATGCTCTTCCTCATTAACCAACAGAAATAAGGTGTTTACGTTGACTTTAAAGGATGGTGTGTCATATAATCTACTACGGGGTCATCTTTGAAAACATATAAGAGCATCCACATTGTCTGTTTTTCAACGTTTCTACACAATAATCAAAATTTTATTGTCAGAGTTTTGAGATATTTGAGACTTAAAAAACGCTTCTAAATAAATAAATAAAACGTTTCTCTGCCCACAAACGTTTCTTTTTTATTTTGTTTGATTAAATTATAATATTAAAGGCATTCTCTATGTAATTTTAGTTATAATATGTTTGATTAAAATATAATATTAAAGGCATTCTCTATGTAATATATGTAATTAGTAGGATCCATTTTAGGGGTTTTTATGAGTTGGAGGGATATTTAGAAGTTGTGAATGAGTTGTTTAAATAAGTGAAAAGTGTAAAATAATATAAAATAATTAATAGAACTCATTTAAAGAATTAAAATGGATTCTTTGAATGTGGATGCTCTATGCATATGAATCAGACATTGATAAAAACTATATGAAGCATTTTTAAACCAACTAAGTATCATTGCCTATCTCAAAATCGATTACAGTAATAAAGTCTCGTGTATCTATTAATGATATCAGAGACCACTTTAGTGGGAATAGCAATTGCATTGAGTGCATACAAGTGCATACACTCTGTAAATATGGACTTCACCCATCAAGTGTAGTCAATCAATCAAATTATTTTCACTTATTATCTGCATAAACTTAAACTTAGTTTGGAATTATAGTGTCTTTGCATGTACAAGTTTACACTCAAATAAGGGACATTTAAGGAGATTAAGAAGCCACACCAATAAGTTCACATAATCATTTCCACCCACCGTGGGGCACCACACTAAATATACCCAAACCTCAAAGTTTAATTATCAATGTGGTAACCATATGCTTTTTATGCTTTCTTATCATATGTGTTATGGTGAGCTCCTTTTAATTTTTAAATCTTACCGATTCCCATTGGTTGGTTTTCAAATTGAGTTTGATTGTATTTTGTTGTGCCAAATGTGCTTTAATGCATTTGAGAAAAATGCGGACGATAGGATAAATTTGTTCCCAACGATGAATTTTTTACTTAATTACTTTTCATGTATGTTTGATGATACAACATTCACGTTTTTATTGTATCTTATGCCGAGCATTCCATTTCTAAAGTTGAGCTATTAAGAGTCATGAGCATGCGGAAATAGTGGCTGCTAATTCATTTAATTTAGAGTTGACACTGTCGTGAATCATCTATTAATTTCATGCGTGATGAACTCGGATATGCTGAAGTTAAGAAAGCTGAAAGCGCCATCGAGAACATGGGTGCATCTTTATTGCAAGTATGATCATGTACACAACTCTAAACCTCTGAACTTAACTCTTGCCATATATACTTTTGTTTCCGGTAAAATTTCTAACATAATTAATTACAAAACAAATAAAATTTGTTGAAATATTAAATTAAATTTAATTAGATTTGTTATTTAAATATAATCTAAGTTGTGTATGTTCAAACTCAATTTTATATATATATATATATATATATATATATATATATATATATATATATATATATATATATATATATATATATATATATATATATATATATATATGAGAAGGATCAATTACACCGAAAAGTTACACCATGAGTTACATCCGTTCAAAAACGCCACTTCGGATTACTATTTTTTAAAATCAACCGTTGGATTGAAACATATCATCATATAGATCATACCTACAAAGTTTGAGATTAATCTATAATGTTTTACTATACGATCAAGATATCCAAAAATTAACGTCAAAATGGACTTTCATATAACGTTAATTTTGATGTAGTTCAATTACATAGTAAATCACTATAGATTAATCTCAAACTTTATAGGTATGATCTATATGATGATATGTTTCAATCCAACAGTTGTTTTTAAAAAATATTAATCCGAAGTGACATTTTTGAGCGAGTGTAACTCATGGTGTAACTCTTCGGGTGTAATTTGATATCTCTCTCTCTCTCTCTCTCTCTCTCTATATATATATATATATATATATATATATATATATATATATATATATATATATATATATATATATATATATATATATATATTTCTTAACCCACCCCATAAGGGTGGGGTGTACTCCGTGAAAACTCAAAAATGCTTCTGGAAAACCGGAAATATACTTCCGGTACGCATCACATTTTGGAATATTTGGATGAAAACCGAAAATATATTTCCGGTTCCAAATTTGATCTCACATACACGCTTTATTGAAATATTACATAGAGTTTAAAATCGAAAATATACTTTCAGTTCACACCTAACTCTTTTCAACGTGATTTTCATGATATTTGGGTGCTAATCGGAAATATATTTTCGGTTCCAAATTTATTTCAACTTTGGTCTCACATACACACTTAATTAAAATATTACATAGAGTTTAAAACCGAAAATATACTTTCGATTCACACTCAACCCTTTTCAACGTGATTTGCATGATATAAGGTGTTAACCGGAAGTTTATTTTCGATTTCCCGGGGCAAAAATGGAATTTCTTAGGGGTGGGTAAGAAGGTCATGGGGTGGATTAAAAAATCCACTATATATAAATAGTCATAGTATAGTATGTATCTTTATTTTGTACCATACAATTTCTAGTGAATAATAGAATCCTTATGTCCTTTATTATTCTCTCTTTCTCTCCTCATTAAAAGTGTCTCAGTCACTAACAAATTGGTATCCAAAGCTTCTAGTTATTGTTCTTGATTGATTTTTCAAGAATTTCACGTTAGAGATCGTGTTTCTAGGGCAAGTGAATCAACCGCTACGAAGATGGCTAGTGATAAGGGCATTCTGAGTTCTCTTCCAATGCTTGACGATAAGAATTGGATTTGATGGAGAACACAGATGCAATCTTAGTTTGGCTTTCATGAAACCTTAGAAGTGGTTACTATTGGAGTTATTGCGCTGGCTGTAGATGTAACCAACGCATATAAACCAGCCCACAGTGAAGCCAAGAAGAAGGATTGCAAGGCTCCTTATTTCATTCAGACGACGGTCAATGTTGCTAATTTCGACACAATATCTCATGCTGAAACGGAGAATGAGGCATGAGATATTCTGGTGAAGTATTACAAAGGAGGTGAGAAAGTCAAGGTTGTCAAGTTACAAACCTTGCGTCGACAATATGAGTTGTTATCGATGGGAGAAGACAGAAAAGTTGTAGAATATGTATCAAAGGTTCAGAAACTCGTTCATCTTATGAAGGGTTATGGTGAAACCATAATAGATAAGATGATAGTTGAGAAGGTAATGATAACGTTGACCTCTCACTTTGATCATGTTATCATAATCATTCAAGAATCCAACAATCTTGAAACCACAAAAGTAGAAGATTTATTTGGTTCGTCGGAGGCGCATGAGATGAGGATTGTCGAAAGGAATAGAGTTCAGGACTGATACAAGCGCTGCAACCTCACCCATGGAAAAAGAATGATGATTCTAACAAATTTAAAGGAAAAGTCGACAAGACTCGTGGAAGGAAGTCTTGGTTGAATCCTCACAAGCATCAGATTGAAGATAGAGCTTTTGAATTCCCAAAAATAGGAGGAGGAAACTATCGAAAGGACAAAGAAGATAAAAAATGTGTGAAATACTATAACCTTGAAAAATGAGGTCACGTAGCCAAGAATTATTGGTATAGAAAACGACAAGGGATCGACAGGCAAGCACGAAGGAGCGAACCTTGCACGCCAAGGTTCAGATGATTTTGAAGATGGTAAGGTGGTTATGGCTGCAGTTGCAGATAACCATGTCGAATCAAAGATCTGTTTCCTCGACTCAGGCTTCTCGAATCACATGACTGGTCGAAAGAAGTGGTTGGCAAACTACGATGATTCGAAGAAGAGCAAGGTAAAACTTGTTGATAATAGTTCATTGCAAGCAGAAGGTACTGGAAACATAGTCTTTCAAATTAGTAATGGAGGGAAAGTTATGATCAAAGATGTGCTCTATGTACCTTGAATGGAATGCAACTTGCTAAGTGTTGGGCAACTGGTTGAAAAAGGTTTCTCAATTGTTATGAAAGATGGAGCTTTGAAATTGTGTGATACCAAAAACAATTTGGTCTTAAAATCTACATTGTCGAAGAATAGGACATTTAATACTATGATCAGTCCGACAAAAGTTCAATGTTTGAAAACTGTTGTTGACCACGAGGATATTTGGTTGTGGCATTTAAGGTTTGGACATTTGAATTTTCGATCACTCAATCAACTGAATACTAAATATATGGTTACTAGTATTGCAAGTTTTGAGATTCCTAACAAACTTTGTGAAGGTTGTTTAGTCAGAAAGAAATCCAAAAATTATTTCGTCTCGACTACGCCAATGATATCATCCTGCATTCTCGAAGTGGTACATTCAGATGTATGTGGTCCACTCGAAGAACATACTATTGGTGGAAAAAAATATTTTGTTTTATTTGTCGATGAGTTCATTCGAAATCTGTGGATCTATGTGATCAAACGAATGGATGAAGTATTTGAAATCTGTAAGAGATTCAAGATACTTGTCAAAAACCAGAGTGAGAAGAAGATCAAATTTCTGCGAACAAATGGAGGTGGCAAATACACATCCGAGATGTTTGAAGATTTTTGTGCAGAACATAGTGTTGACCATGAGGTAACTGCTTCTTATACGCCTCAACATAGTGGAATTGTAGAAAGAATAAACATAACCATATTGGATATTGCGAGAAGCATGCTGAAGTAGAAGAATTTGCCAAAATATTTATGGGGAGAAGCTGTTTCGATTATAGTTTATATCCTGAACATGTGCCCTACCAAGATATTAAAGAACAAGGTTCCTGAAGAAGTGTGGTGTGGAAAACGACAATCATTAAGTCATTTGAAGGTGTTTGGCTCTATGTGTTACAAGCATGTTCCTGATGCGAGAAGAAGGAAGCTTGATGACAAGAGTGAACCTATGACTCTGGTAGGATATCATAAAACTGGTGCATACATGTTATTCAATCCAATGAATTAGAAGATTGTGTTGAGTCGATATATTGTGATTGATGAAAATTTTGTCTGTATTAGAATTCAAATGATGCAATTAATAAGCCATTGATGAGCTATGAATTCGACGAAGAAACTGGTGAAGAAATTGTTAATATTCTAGTCGAAGTTAAAGTAGTTGTTGACATTCTCGACAATGTTGAAATCGAAGAGGGCGTGGCTAGCACAAGCCATAGACCTCAACAAACTAGAGTTCTTCAAGCAAGACTCTATGATTATGAAGTGACTGGTGATGATGAAGTGACATCAGATGGAGAATTAGTTCATTTTGCTTTACTTGTATGTACTGAACCTATCAACCATAACTAAGCTTTGAAGATTAAACAGTGAAAGTTAGTTCTGGTCGAAGAATTGCACGCAATCAAAAGAAATAATACATGGGATTTAGTCAAATTTCCAGCATATACAAAAGCTATCAAAGTGAAGTGGGTGTTCAAGTTGAAACACAATGTCGATGGGTCGATAGCAAAACATAAAGCAAGACTAGTAGCTTGAGGTTTTCTTTACGAGCATAACTCAACTACTCTGAAGTATTTGATCCAGTATTAAGATCGGAGACTGTTCGACTAGTGGTAGCATTGACATGTAACCAAGGCTGGTGACATTTTATTTAGATGTGAAATTAGCATTTCTGAATGATCCTTTAGACGAAGAGGTCTATGTCACACAACCTTATGGTTTTTTGATTCAGAAGGAAGCGATTAAAGTATATAAGTTGCACAAATCGCTCTATGGTTTCAAGAAGGCACCTAGGGCATGGAACAAGATTTTTATCACTGCATGATAACGATGAAAAAGAAAAGAAATTTATGGACTAACAATTGGTGAATCATAAAGTGATTTTTATAATTCTTCTTCTCCAATTCTCTATGTTCATTTTCTTCATCATTGTAAGGATCTTCATTAAGCAGTTCTAACCCATCTTTTACAATATCCCAAAGACCTTGATAACAGAATATACCCTTCATCTATTTGCACCAATTCTCATAGTTATCACCTTTCAGAATTAGAAGACTTGCTGGAAAGTTCTCATTCGAATAATTCATCGCCATTGTGATTTTCTTCTTCTTCCCTTGATCACTTAACTAGAGCTCTTGATACCAAATGTTGGAAATCCAGCAAAACCTATGGAGAATTTCTATCAATTTTGATGAACAAGATTGTTATCACTACACAATAACGATGAAAAGAAAATAAATTTAAAGAAGAAAAAAGATTAGAGTTTCTGCAGAGTTTCTCTCTATCCATAAACTGTGGAAAATCTTTATTCACTTGCAACTATAAATTCTATGAATACTCTTTCTGAGTTATTTTCAAAATAGGGGTTAGTCCCTCTATTTATAATGAGTTTGCTTTCTCCCTAAGTCAAAAATCCCAAAACTTAAAAAGCCCAAAATACATATTTTAGACCTAAGTTGAAATCGTGTGTGAAGTAACCTGCTTTGACACTTCGACAACTATACAACTCGACATACTAATCTATTTGGACACACCTTGTGTAAAGCAACAACCTACTTCAACACGAGGAATTACACCTTCAACAAAAGTGAACGCAACAAACTTGAATGAGTGCTGCAAACACATGTTTGTTGTTCTTACTTCAGCTTCATCCTCCTTTTATTTCACTTTGGATTCTATTATGGAACATGTATGTTTTGTGTTTAAGGTTTGTTGTTGATGAAGGTTGTTGTTAATATTTGTTTTAGATTAGTTTCTTATATCTTATGTGGTTTACTTGTTTTTCCAACACCTTATCAAATATATAACCTTTTAGATTGCATTTGAAAATTATAATATGATAGATAAAGTTATATTTGAAAACAAGTTACACATTCAATTCTAGACAATAATCCTTCAGTCCATTATCTGCATTTTGCTCTTTAATAGTGAGAACTTGGTTTAATGCTTCTTATTTTCAACCTCTCTTTCTTTCACCTCTAGTATATAATATGTTTCAGATTCGTTGTTGTCATTGTAATTCCATATTTTGTTGCATATCGTGTATGCATCCAACTTCTAATCTTTTCAAAGATTTAAATTCCTTCTTTGTTTAACCTAAAGAAAGAATGATTTTCTGCACTTTTAATATATCATAGAGAACTTTCCCAACCTTCTTTAGCTGAGCCTTGTTCCAAGAATACAACAACAACAATATCAACATCATTATGTGAGATAGATTGGAAGGGCAGAAAAATATTTTGTTCAAGAATAAGAGAACATTGAAGACTTTTCCTGTCTTGCAATTCATCCAAAAGAATGATTCATACGAGTTTGGGGAAGCTACATATAAATAAGGATTAGGGTAAAATCTGTTTAACAAGTGCTTTTATAGTAAAATCTGATTATTTTATCCCTCGTTTATTATAGAAACCAAAGGGATAGATCATTTAGTTTACACTTATAAAGAAATAAAACATAAACTGCAATAGTTGTGATTCGAAGCATGTCCTAAATTGTTTTTCCCCTCGATTATATTAAAAACTGAGGGAATATGTGTTTTTTAAAATAAAACATGACGTGCCTTGACATTATACCTCATTTATTTTATTGCGGTGAAAAATTTGTCATGAAATGTATTATATGTAGTAGTTAACACTTCTTAATCAATTACATTTATGCGTTGATATGTTTTTAATAAAAATAAAATAGGGTTTGAAAATATTTTTGTGTCTATGTGATTGTCTTAGTATTTCAAGATGTACTCTTAATCTTTTACAATTTAGAGTGACCTCTTTAATATGTGAAGGTATGACCAGTCAAACTTACATATTTTTTTGAGACTTTAAGATCATCTACTTGATTCAACAATTAATTATCACTATAGTTTGAACATGAATCACATGAATGATGTTGTTTGAGATGTTTTTTTCTTGATTAGATGATATCAATAGTAACTACTAGATAATTGATATTATCTCCCCCTCTGTCAGGTGTCACAAAGAACTCTTGAAAATAGGTACCAACACCAAAGATTGTATGACTTATGGAGTAATCATCTTTAAAAGTTGCTTGATAGATATCATTTGTTGTCATCATCAAAACCAATTGACGGTTATACTTGCGTAGCACAACCGAGAACTAGAAAAAAATTAATTAAAAAAAAATCGCCTTAGTCTAACGCGGTGAAAAAATTAATCGAATTCGAATTTAGTCCAAGCGGTCGAAGTTATTAATGATCAAGTATCGCTTCACTATGATCAAGTATCGCTTCTAATGTGTATCAAAAGACTATTTGATTTCAATAATATTTGATTTCAATCCCTGTCCGGGGTCGGGGTATGACACCCGTCATGTCCCATGACGAGTTGATTGGCATATCTTCTAGTTTTTTCTAAATATTTATATAAAAAACATCCAACAATGAAAAGAAAAAATGGAAATAATATTTATTAATTAAATTATTATAAAGTAATGAAAAATAAATGGTATTAATAATTTAATTTTGGGATAAATGATAAAAATAAATAGGCAAAATATCCTTTTGGTTTTTAACTATACCTCGGTGGTCCCAAAGTGGTCCTTTGTGTTTTTACAACGGTGCTATGGCACATGCATCGGATCGCTTATCATAAAGGTAAGCATAATTTTCAAATTAATTGCCATATTTACCACCAAACCATTTCACTTCATGTGATATATATATATATATATATATATATATATATATATATATATATATATATATATATATATATATATATATATATATATATATATATATATATATATATATATATATATATATATATATATATATATATATATATATATATATATATCATATTTCCAAAAACTCTAAAATTGTTAAATATTCACAGAATGCTATTACAACAATATAGTTTTATTAAATAAAATATTTTATAAAGTTTGTTTAAAATAATAAATTCTAATTGGTTTATAAAATAATAATAAAATAATAATAATAATAATAATAATAATAAAATTTATTTTTTTTTAAAAATATTATATTATATTTTATGAATGAATTATTCAGTTTTATAAATATAATCTGTTTTAAAAATAATTATAGTATTCAATTTTAACAAATAATAATAATATTTTGTCAATTAAAATAAATAATATTCTATTTTATAAAAACATAAGAATACTTTGATTTCAAAAATAAAACTGTTTTGATATAATAATAATAATATTCTGTTTTTATAAAATATAATAATATTTTGATTTAAGAATAATAATAATATGTTGTTTTTACAAATATTAATAATAATATTCTGGATTTTTTTAAAAATAATATTAATAATATTTCGTTTTAAAATAATAATAATAATATCCTTATATATTATACCATTTTTAAATATATATTATTCAGTTTTATAAATATAATATTCAGTTTTAAAAAATATATTATACTTATTTATTTACTTTTTAATAATTTATTCAGGTAAAAAAATGGTAAAAAAAATTTTTATATGCAAAAACCGAAAGTAATTATTTTTAATAAATTTAAAATAAAATATTTATTATTTTATTAAAATAAAAATAAATATTAGTAATACTTTCTCACAATTGTACCTATACTAAAAACATATATATGACATCAATTATGAAGTGGCTTAGTGGTAAATGTGTTTTCCTTCTACCAAAATGGCATGCGTTTGAAACTTGCTTAAAATTAAAAATTTTCTTAGATTTTAATGACTTTCATGCGTAACACTAAGTGCCACATTCGATGTCACCCAAGTAAATTTTAACGTCGTGTACCTCCAATGTATAGTTAAAAGACTATAAAAGATATTTAGCCAAATAAATATTAATTAAAATAATTTAAAAAAATGATAAATTATAAACAATAAACTAAAATATAATTTAAAATAACGTCTAAAATATAATTTCTAAATTTGTGATAAAAAACAATGGTTAAACAAACCTTTTATCGTATAAATTCAAAAATATTTCATTTTAAATTGAATTAAATCTATTTATTGTCAGACCATTGGATATTATTAGTGATGATATTTTCTATAGAATTTCATAATATGATCATATAGATGAATTCATAAATAAGTTCCGCATGAAAACACAGTACATAGTTTATATTAATGAGTTCTTAATTAAGAAATTAAAAGCAATTAATACAAATTATCCACCGTTTCAATAACGAATTAACTGCAATCAATAACTTCATTCATCGAATAAATGAAGATGAAACGATTCATAAGAAACCCAAAATATCTCATTTCATAAATAACTTAAATAAAAAGTCATTCTAAATTATCACATTCCATGAATCTACATACTCAACTTGCATAACAAAACTAAAATTTTCAGTCACTTTGGATTATCCACGAACTCTTTGTGGTAAAACGAGTGATTATAATTTGTAGTTCAAGTTGCACATTTTTCCACACACGTTTGCCCTAAAGAAAGTGCAGTCTTGTTCTGAACCAACGTGTGGTAGCTTTAAGAAACATCACAATCAAACAACAAGTGTGTTGAAGATTCTATATGAGTTTTTACATATGGCAAAAAGACACGTGATAGTGGTACATCATGGTACCACATGACACCTTTGGTCTTTCCAGCTGGTTCCTAATGAAATGTCTATATATAGATTGACATAGGTCATTTGTTGTAGTGAAGTTTGCAGATTTAACATGCTGTGTTTTTGACATTATATGTTTTGTAAAATTGTGGTCCCCAACCGTAATAGTGGCCGCAATAGTGTAACTGTGACGGCATCAATCCATGGTATTTATCCATATTTTTGTTGTAACGTGAAAGTTTGCAGTATGATTCTAAATAGAATATTATGACGGAAATTGATTCATATAGTAATATTGTAAATATACTTGTCACTGTATCGATAGTATTTATTCATAACCACTTACAATCTAAGAGGGACGAAAATTACTCGAGCTGAACTTGTCTCCGCTCAACTCAAGAGACATAAGCACATACACATATTATATATAATTGAATTAATTTATGAAACAAAGAGTCAAAGTCAAACAATATATATAGGTCATTCATTTACTTAAATTCAATCCATTTAGTTTATGAATTAGTACATTCTATAAGTTAACTGTTAAATCGAGTTTCAAATTATGTTTGAGTTGTCTCGAGTCATTGTTAGATTTAGTTAAAAACATAAATTGGTGTTGGTTTGAATCCCTTATTAATATTGTTAGTAGTAAAAATCTTATGCATGCAATACATAAATCATATCTCAACTGACAGAAGTCAATATTATTAGGTTAGTCGTCATCACCATAATCTTCATGCACGAAAAATAAATATCATGCACGTAAATATTTTATATTTATGAGGAAAAGAGGATTGAAATTTTGCTGTCATTAGAAAGACTTTTTTTTTGGAGATGTGTTAACAATGCATAGAGACTAGAAAGATATGAAACATGAAAATTTAATATACAAATTTCCATTGAAACATGCCTAGAAAATAAGACTCTACAATCTAAAATCTGAATTCAACTGAAATTGAAACCAAATCTAGAAAGACCAAACCATAAAACACTACAATGAGGTTTCATACCAGTCTCTCTAATTCTAGTTGAAACTAAAAGCTACTATTTACAAACATAAACCATTATTGATACTTCAAGAACAAGACTTCATCAGACCTAAATTGTAAAGAAACTTCTCGGATCTAGATCGAACGATATCGCGTAAAGAAAATTTTCCGCGCTCTTGGGACAGAGAATTCGTGCACATGTCGTCGTCCTTTACACGCAGTATAGACAATCCAATCTCTTTTCGAACCGCCTCAATTGTTTCACTCTTAACCGGATTTCCAGACACGTCTGTCACGTAGAAAACATTCATGGCTTGTGAACCGCTTGTTGTGACCTCGGCGCGGGAGACCGAAAGGCCGTTTTCTCTAAAGATGCGAGTTACGTCGGACAAAAGGCCAACTCTGTCTTCACTGCAGAGTTCTAGTTTTATTCCCTATATCAAATACAAGTCAACAATGTCAAGAAAAAACTTCGATCCAATTTTTTTAAACGAGTATTAATTTGGAACGGAGAAAGTACCTCGGAAGTTCGCCTCCGAACAGCAGCCTCCAAACAGTGAATCACTCTTTGCCTTTCTGCTTCCGAACTGATAGGATATCCATCCACATGCCTTATGTAGTATTCCTGTAAAAAAAAAGTCGGGTCAAACGGAGCCGTGTGAAGTCAAACTCGAATGAACATACAAGTATCAAACTAACTAGAATCTAATGATAAGAATATTGATGAAAAACCTGATATGCTTCTGTTCCTTCGGCACTGACAGTTCCATGGTACACAACATACTGCATGTCAGTGAGTGTGCAAATAGTATCGAATAGTAACTTTGGTCGATCCGGACACCTCAAATTCACGACGGTATATCCCTTGTCAATGCAATCATCAACAGTTACATTGAGCTTGTTTCTATCACTTGTGGAACAAGAATAATCACCGTCATACATGTCGTAATCGCGATCAGCATACATCATCTGATGCAGCCTCCTCTCCTTATGAGTCGAACAAAACGAAACAGCGGTGTTTGCGTTCTTCTTGTCAATGTCTCCTCTCAGGACATAAAGCAGGAGATGCTTAATTTTGGCGAGACGGTCATGATTGTCTATCGGCAATCCTGTCGTATCGTCAGTGATGTAAACTACTGACGCCATTCTTGAATTGTGAGTCCAGACTTCCGCCGCTACGACATTGCATTTAAGGTCGGTGAGAATAGCAAAAACTTCTGAAAGCAATCCCGGCCTATCACGTCCTGTTAACTCGATCGTCGTATGTTCGGCCGCAGCCTGAACTCCAACCGACCTTCTCACGGATCGGAAACTCCGGATTCTTGGACCGAGTGACTGGAACAAACAAAGCAAAAAGTATTATCAGTACAAATGTAATCATTCTTATGCTGCAACTTTGTGATGCCTTTGTGGAGACATCTAAGGCCGCTTTATTTCGACCGCAATTGCAATTGCCAACCAAGAATCGTGGAAACTATAATATGATGACTCATAACTGAATACTCTTTGAATAAAATCTTAATTCCACTCCCAAATTACAATCATAACAAATTTCAAATCAAATTACACAGATCTATTACCTGTTGAATTCTGTCAGCAACATCTTCTTGAAGACACTTTTTCCCATTTTGATCAGTAACATGAAAAACTGAAAATTTTCAACACAAAGAACACATTTTTAATGAAAAATCAATGGTGATTAATCAATCAATTGATGAGAAATTAATGATTATATTATACCATCCATAAACCATTCACCATCAGAAGAAATATAAGCTCTTCTAACAATGAGATTCATATCAGTAAGAACTTGAACAACTTCCAACAAACTTCCACGCTTATTAGCACTATCAACCTACCACACAATTCAATTCAAAAAATTTCATAAAACAAAAATGACCCTTTTGAAATTCATCAAAGATTAAGACCTTAGAACGTTCAAATTTCAAACCTTTATCAAAGTGGTTGTTCTGTTTGAAGAATTATCCACAGTGACTCTGCAAAAAAAAAACATCACAAACATGAAATTCAATTAAGTTTCAAACAACAATAGTAAAAACAAAGTAAAAAACATGAAGATGAGATGAAGATGTTATTGTATTAACTTTGGAGGATTCATTCGAATTACAAGCTTTTGGAATTCATCATCAAGAGGGAGAGAAGAAGTCCAACAATCCATAGTTGTGTGTGAAACAGAACAGGAACAGAGGATAGAGTCAGAGAGTGTGTTTTTTTGGGGGTGTGAGTTTTTAGTATTAATTTTGATTTTCTGTCTCTCTGGTTGTCTGTTACACTTTCCTTGTACTGCCTTTGAAATTGGGATTGGTGTTTTTTTGGGGCTTTGGAAATTGGTTGGGAGATGGATTTGGTGAGATATGGTGGCTACTAAGGAGGACCAAGAGTTCCTCACAAAATAAGACTCACCAATTTGTAACTATAAAAATATTTCACAAATAAAGAGAGTTTAATAGTAATCATTTCACAATTATCTTTTCCTCTTAAATCAAATCGAAATTTAAATCAAATCAATGCGTTTGGATCAAATATTTGTATAAGTTAGAAAAAATCCCAATCAAATCAATAAAATTTGATATTAAATGATTCAGACAATGGATTTTAAAAATTCCATCCGCGTATACTCGATTCAACCATATTAATTAATAAAATTTATATTCTCGTTATTATAGAAATTAGTATAAAATATTCAATTTTAAGAAAAAATAAAATAAAATACCATTTTTTACATTCAAAAGAACCTATATGGTGAATAAAAAAAATTAAAGTTTTTATATTATTATAGAAATTTTTAAATTTTTTTGAACATTTGTTTCTAATTTATTTGAACAATTTAATCCAAACTAACCTGTTATTTTTTGGCTTGGTTCGATTTGAATTTTATAAAAAAATATGAAAATCCAATTCAAACTGACCCATATATTTTTGATCGGTTTAAATATCAAATTCTCTCAAAACCAAACCGACCCACAAACACTTTTAGAATAAATATAGTCCCTAAGGATATATAAGATGAGATACAACATATATTCTCTAATTTTTTAGGATAGGAGTAAAGATAAATAAGACTTCATAAAATAACTATCATAGCTAAATTATAATTAAATAAGATTAATATATATTTTGTTACGGTTGAACTATAATTGATTGTACTTGTTAAAAGTACAATATGTGAAAATTCCTAGTGATTAAAGGTTGTTACAAACTTTAAAATTTGTTGTAGGGTTTAAAACTAACTCACATAGATAGGTGAAAAGCTTTGTGTATATGGTATTATTGGGAATATGAGATTTTCTTTCTCGACCTCTAGGTTGAGGTATTTATAGGAGCTTTAGGTCTTGAATCCTGGATGCAGAGAACGTGTGAGCAAAAATCTAATTCGTTATTATTCAAGAGCAGTGGTTAATTTACTCAAGACTTCTCCCACATCGTTGTGGACTAGGGACGCGTCACCTCCCACATTTTCCCACATCGGACGAGTTATCCTAAAAGTCGACGACGTATTTAAGGAAGAGGATTCATATATGATAAATGGGTGATCGATAAAAAATACGGGCGATCAGGAAGCATAATGGACTAGGTGTTGCACTACTAAAAGTTGAATATACGGGCGATCAAGAAAGCATATGTGTGAATGCCTGCAAGGGATGGGCATAAGACTTAGACTTTGAAAAATTTAAAAGGTCAAATCTAAGCTTGACAAAGTCTAACTCGGCTCAGTATATTCTCACTCCAAAACCTCTAAAAATTTAAGACGGCTTTGAGCACAACATAGATTGAATACAAGTTTAAATCAATGACACTTCACTTATTTATTTTTATAAAACAAATTATTAGTGATTATATTATTAACTACAATAATAATAAAATTAATAATTAATAATTTTTATTTTAAAAGATAATTATAAAACTAAAAGAGTCTGTATTTTTTTATAAAAGAATTGTATATGTATAAATTATTATATATTGCCTTAAATAGTCTTTTGGTCCCTGTAAGTTAGCGTATTTTTAGTTTTTATCCTTGTATCTTTTTTTTCTTGGAAATGATTCTTGAATGTTAAAATCCATTTGATTTTAGTCCCTAAAGTTAAAATTCGCAGAAAAATTCAAAGGAAAATTCGTAGAAAACCTGCAGATTTTCCTGCGGATTTTTATTTTAGGGACTAAAACTAAGCGAAATTCAACATTTAAATACTTTATCCAAGAAAAAAAGATACAAAAATCAAAATCAAAAACACGCAAATTTATAGGGATCAAAAGACTATTTAAACCTTATATTTTTTTTATAAAATATCATGCTTTTATATTATTTTAACAAAATATGTATATAAATAATCAGAATTCCACCTTGTTAAAAGTGAATAATTGAGATGACACGTACTCGAGTCCTCCATCTATAGTCAATATCCTTAAATATATATTACTAATATTAGTTGAGTTGACTTAAAAACAATTATTAATATACCCGAGCCAGTAGTTTGAATTTTTATTTTATTAAAATATAAATATAAATATAAATAAATGTTGCTAGAGCTAATAGTTTGATATATATATATATATATATATATATATATATATATATATATATATATATATATATATATATATATATATATATATATATATATATATATATATATATATATAAACAAACTTTGCCATAAAAATTTAATTTTTAATTATAATATACACTCATTTAATTCACTTATATATTAATTATATTAACTGAACTACCGTCTCACTTTATTTTATCTTATTACAAGTTGTTAGAACATAGTTTGGTTCTAATCATATATTAGAGTTTTGATGATAACAAGTGAAATAAATTTTGTATAGTAAATATGATACTCTGATAAGTATTATTTTCATTTCAGATGATGTTCTGACTCAAGCACTCTAAAAAGTGAAATATCAAATTATACTGAGTAGATAAAGAATTAGAAGTTCTAAAGATGAATGGAATTTCTGAACACGCACGCTGAAAGCAACTTCTAAAAGAAGCATGCAAACACAACCTATGATAAGAGCAAGTTAAAGCAACCTCTATTAGAAGCTAAGATAACAAAGGCTTACAGAAGTTAAAGAAAAATGAGTTATCAAGACGTCGTCTTTTAAGACAAGTTCTTCTACAGTACCGTTAATTTATTAAAGCTAAGACGGCTAAAGTACTCAAGTGGAACAAAGTTCGAGGTACATGGAAAACACAAAGTACAAGCAGACAAGCAACATTAAATGCACTCTCTTTGTTCAAGACACGCAATGGATATATTTTGAAGCTATATATAAGTTCAAGCATTCAAAGAAATAACCAACGTGCTATCATTAGAAAACTTACGCTGAACAAAAATCTAGCAAAGAAATACTTTGAGTTTATCATTTTTGTATTGAGCTTAAACGTAATGTAAAACATCGCAGTTGTGATAAAGCTTTTTAGAAGCAAACTAATACACTGTTAGAAGTTACCTTTGTAATTGTTCCTTGAGAGACCAGTTGGGTCAGATTTCTCAATAGGGCTAGGACTAGAGAGTCTTAGAGGTGTTAGTCACTTGCAGTTGGATTGTGCACTGTATTGTTAGTCATGACAGTTGGTTGTGCAATTGTAATCAGTTTTGATTATAGTGAATTAAGTCCTCGTTGAGAGAGGAAAAATCACATTGGCAGGTGGACTGGAGTAGTTTGAGTTTCAAACGAATCAAGATAAAAATAATTGTGTTTTAGATTGTTGTTACGTAAAGGAAAATTAAAAAGAGGAAAAACTTATTCAACCCCCTCCCCTTCTAAGTGTTTTCTTAACCTTCACAAGTCTCATTTGAAAACCAGAGTTTTGTTAAAAAAGTAGTTGAAATATAGTCTTAAGAAGCAAGCACACATTCACAACGTGCTCGACCATATATCACCCATCCCTCTGATGAACAAGTAATACATGAAACAACAAGTATGAAAGCTAGCGATTATTCGTTGATGCAAATTTTAGATAAAAAATCGAAGAATCAATTATTCTTCAAAGGGTTACTCACGATTCTTTCTCATCCACACCATAGACGCTCATGGATAACACTATAACACTAACATATATGATCTCCTACATCCATCCGACTCCCTAAAAAAACACATAACATTGGAGATTTACTATCGTCGTTGTGGGAAGAAGAATAACTGCAACAACGACAATGGTCGAAAGTTTAGAAGAGGTGGCAAAACTGACGGTCGCGGACAACATCCACTATGGCAACGGTGGACTCATCTTAAATAGTTGGCTCCTTGGAACATTCCATCTCGTCCTTACCCATCTAACAATTAGAATCAATCCAATAATGTTTTCCAACAATGCTGAATTCTTGGATCAAGGCTACAAGTTTATCTCAATGTAAATGCACCCAACCCAACTGACATTGCGAATCATATTCACAATATCATTCTTAGTCAGCTAGACCAATCTTGGTATATTTTTCATGACCTCCTCGCAAGGTAATGTCTCGCCCTATTTCAAATTGAGCAAACATAATAAACTAATAATTGGAAATATCATTCTATTCCAATTTAAGGTCTTGGTAGTGAACACATACCCTTACCCCACCCTCCTTTTATCCTAAACAAATGTACCACATGCCTCAAACTTAATTAAAATTTTCATACATATTCGTAAATTTACTACAAATAATAAAGTTTCGATTGAATTTGACTGGTTTAGTTTTTCTATGAAGGACTTTCAGACAGGAATAACTTTAATGAGATGTGAAAGTTGAGGAAATCTATACCCCATCTCCACCAACACCACCTCTACAAATAAAACTGAGCCTACATCATCCTTTACATCCTTGTCATTCTAACTTTGAGATGATTGTTTTAGTCGCTCGAGAGAACTATTTTTAAATTCTCTTAGACAAAATAAATTGATCAAATGTAATAATCCTAGGAAGCTACATTCTTAATTTTTTCATTCTTTTCCTCATGGTAAACATGTTATATTTTTTCATTTTTGAATTCTCTTAATTATAGTTTGTTTCCATTTGATATTATAAATAGTGATGTATGGACATCTCTCATTTTAAGTTCCTTAGGTCACAAATACTATGTTATATTCTTGGATAATTTTTCAATTTTTTATGGATATTCCCCATCTCACATAAATCTCAAGTATGTATATTCATGTTTTAAAAAAACCCGAGCTTACATAAACACACAATTTTAACGGGAAATAAAAATTATCCAATGGTCGCGAATATGTCAATAGTAATTTTCACAAAATATGTGAAAATAATGGAATTCATTTTTGGTTGTCTTGCCTAGGGGTGTTCGCGGTGCGGTTTGGACGGTTTTAACGTAAAAAATCATCCGAACCGCGAGAGAAAAAGACGTGCGGTTTGGTTTGGTTCAGTTGGCTTTTAGAAAAAAAATCAAACCAAACCCATGCGGTTTAGTTTGGTGCGGTTTGTTCGGTTTTTTACAAATATTTTATTGTGCCATAAATACTCATATAGATGACAACATAACTTTGTATTTTGTCATTCATACACTATCAAATAACAATAAAACTCATCATATTTGGACAATAAATTTTCATTTAATATGTAAAAATTAGATTAAATAAAAGTGAAATAATAAACATAAAATAATAGCGTAAAATAATATCAAAATATTATAATAAAACAAAAAATAGATGAGATGAAAGATTAGTGAAGATGAAAAAGAAAGAACATAAAAGAGAAGAGATTAGAGATAAATATGTGCGATAAAATGAAATTGAAAGAGGGAACATTTGCATAAAAATGAGAAGGTGAAAAAGAAAGAATATGAGAGTATAGATAAGAAAAGAAGAGCCAAGATGTAAGTGGTGAAGATGGGGCGATAATGCTATGAGAGATTTAAGAAGACTGAAACTGAAACCATAAGTGTAAGGATGAGAAAGTTATTTGTAATCATAAGACTAATATATAATAAGTTTAGGTTTGAGTTAGATGAGAGTTAAGTAAAATTTAGATTGTACCATAATGCGATTTGATTCGGTTTGGTTTGGTTTGCAAAATACAAACAGCAAACCGAACCGAACCATGCGGTTTTATTAAAAGATGGCTCAAATTAATCCGAACCAAATGCGGTTTTTTGCAATTTTAGTTTGGTTTGATTTGCAGTTTTTTATTGGGTTGGTTTGGTTTTGAACACCCCTAGTCTTGCCCTTATACTTCTTCTTAAAATGGTAAATCTGAACAAAAAATACGTTCAATTAGCAATACTATTAGAATATTATAATTTCATGCATCATTATCCCCAATATTTTCAACATCATGCTATAGAAATGACAACATATATTTTAAATATTTTACCTATAAAAACCATAGTTTTTGAGTCACCTCTTAAAATGTTTTATAAAAAATGACACTAAACCGATTACTAGGAGTCAACATGGTATTTTAAATTTAACCAAAAATATTATGGTCTACACACCCATAATCCCAAATCCCATCTACATATAAACACCATGTATGTATTCAAATATCTGAATTAGAAAATTGTCATGGATGATGAATATAATTCTCTAATTAAAATAAGATGTGGGATTTAGTGCCCTGGTCACCTGATGTTAATGTGATGGTGCAGGTCAACATATCGACATCGATTGTGGAGAAACCTTTAGCCCAGTTGTCAAATTTGCCAATATTCACTCAGTTCTCAGTATTGCTTATCTAAGTCTTGGAAAATTCATCAGTGGATGTCAAGAATGATTTTTTATATGGGGAGGTCTAAGAAATTGTCTACATGTATCAACCATTATTCTTTCAAGATTCATCAAATCCTAATCATATGTCGTCTGCATAAATCACTATACATGACCAAATAAGATCCTTGAGTTTGATACAAGCGGGTTGTCGACTATGTTTCATCTATTGGGTTTTCTTAAAGCAAGTGTGATCACTCTTTTTTTCATCTACAAGAAAGATACTCACATGATCTATATCCTACTTTATGTTGATGTGTTGATGATATTATCTTTCCACATCTTTTGATGCTTTTCAACAATATATCATTTCACTTCTCAGTTCTGAATTTGCTTTGAAAGATTTAAGACACCTGAGCTAATTTTTGGGTATTGCAGCCACTCACCACCAAAAAGGTTTATTTCTCTCACAAAAAAAGTATGTTGAAAAAATCCTTACACGCATTGGAATGTCTTCTTGCAAATTGTGCCCATTCCGATCTATGCAAAATCAAAGTTGAGTGCCACATATATCACTCCATATGAGGATCCATCTATCTATCGTAACCTTGTTGGTTCCCTTAAGTACCTAAGTCCTTTTCGACTAGATATTTCATATGTGGTACATCATATATGTTTTTTCATGAATGACCCGAAGGACAACCACGTGCAAGCTCTCTAACATATCTTGTGTAATGCTTAGTGAACATAAAGTTATGGTTTACATCTTGATCCTTCACTTACTATCTCATTAATTTCATATACATATGTCGATTGGGGAGGGTGTCCGGACATGTGAATATCTACCTCTAGTCATTATGTTTTTCTTGTTGATAACTTGTTCTCTTGGTCGTCAAAATGCCAACCCACATTATCTTGCTCTAGTGCTAAAGCAAATACCGTGGAGTTGCCAATGTGGTATGTGAATCGTGATGGTTGCACAACCTTCTTTTTGGGTTACACTGTCGCATTCATAAATCCATCCATCATGGTCTACTATGATAACATTAGTGTAATCTAAGAAGTACACCAAATATGTTTTTCATGCATAATCTGATGGATGACCACATGCAAGCTCTTCTACGTATTTTGCACTATGTTCAAGGAACACAAAATTATGGTTTACATCTTTATCCTTCATTTACTATCTCATTAATTTCATATACATATGTTAATTGGGGAGGGTTCCTGAAAAATGGAAGATCTACCTCAAGTCATTGTGTGTTATTTTAGGATAACTTGCTCTCTTGATCATCAAAATCAAAACCCACAACTCTAGTGCTGAAATCGAATACTGTCGAGTTGACAATGTGGTATCTTAATCATGTTGGTTGCATAACCTTCTTCTTGGGTTACATTGTTCCATTCAAAAAGCCATCATGGTGTATTGTGTCAACATTAGTGCAATCAATCTCTTCAGTAACCCAATTCAACATCAACAAATACACTACAAAAAAAACTCTCAGTTGCGACGTGAATTTCACGTCACAACTTGATAAAGCACGTCACAAAAGAAAATTAGCCACATGATCATATACGTAACTGGGGAGCAGGTGGAAAACTTGTTGCGACGTGTTTATCATGTCACGAAGTTATGATGTGTATTTCACGTCGCAACATAGTTGCACTGGAAACAGGGCTCTGCAGTGGGAGCAGACATAGTAGGGTTATTAAAATGCAGCAGCTTTATTGGCCACATGAGTTTCACGTCACTAAGTTGTGACATGGAAATCACGTCGCAACATATTTTATTTTATTATTCCATGCCTGAATTTATTTAGTATCACGTGATCAGGAAAACATATAAATTAAGAGTTGCGACGTGAAATTCATGTCACAGCATTGTGACTTGTCTTCCACGTCGATAGTATTTTTGAAAAAAATTTTATTACTACAACGCTTTTCCTTTTATAATTCATAAATTTAATAAAAAAATTTATAATAAATTTAATTTAATAAAATTAATAAACTAAAATTAATAAACTAAAATTATATAATAAAATTTTATATAATAAAACTAATAAACTAAAACTTAAAATTTCATAATTTAATATATTAAAAATTAAAAAGTGTTAATTAAATAATATCTTACATAAATTCAAATTTAAAAACAAAATAAATAAAAAGCATTTTTATGGGTCATCTTGACTGGGGTAAATATCAATGTCAAAATCATCGTTTCCGTCGTTCTCCGGCTCTTGACCATGAACATTTTGATTTCTACCAAATCCTTGCATAAATCGTCTCATTTGCTCATCCATATCAGATTGCCTCTTCACCATGATCTTCATTTGCCGCTCTTGCTCTTGCCACATTGCCGCCATTTGGGACTCCATTAACCGGTGGAATAGAGCGGTCTCCAATCCAAGGTAAGGATGGGGTTCAATCTCTATAACCGAGTATATGATAGACCGTATGTAGGATTAGATTGTATGAATTTTGCCATGGATTGATTGTGGTTTTCTGTGTTGTGTTGATTTTCTAAAATTAATTATTGTCGTGTTGTTGTGATATTATGTAAAATAGCATAATTGTTCTGTGTTGATGTGATTTGTGTTGTGTGTGTTGAATTAAAGAGATAAATTAGTTCTGGAAAAATTGAAATTTTAAATTAGATGAAGTCTGAATTAAGTGGTGCTTCGATCAGTTGCTTTGGGTGACAAGCAGTGAAGAATTAAGGAAAGATTGAATCGGCGTAAAATCCTGGTTTTGCTGAAAATCTGGAGGAAGAGGATGAAGATCGAAACGGGACAGACGCCATAAAGCAAAGACGTTGGAGTAGTGGGGGCCACCCATTTAAGGGACGAGCACCCCAAATTGATGAAGGGAAGTGGCGGGGGTCACAAAGTTGGGGGGTGGGCGCCCCATACAAGGGGATGAGTGCCTGGTGAGGTGGTGGATCCAGGCGGGCGCCACCCACACACTACTTTTTCTATCACTTTATACTTTCTTCTAATCTTCCTAGTAGCTTACAGTTTAGTTAGTTAATAATCTAAGAAGTTGTTAATATTAAGAAGGAATTAATATATTTGATAATATTAAGTAGTGGACTCGTATTCCAACAGAAAAATAAGTAGTATCAAGATCTGAGTGTGAAGGCAATAACTTAATAAGTATTATTTCGCATGGTAGTCGTAACAGAAAGATTAAACATAAGTTTAGCCGAATTATTAAGTTGCTGAATTTTAAGAGAATAATAATATTAGTAGGAGATAGATGCAGGGAATTGATAGAAGATAATTTAGCAAACAATTACTGTATCAGTGAGTTGTTAGAAAGCAATTGTGGTAGGAAGTTGAATTTGGTGTGTAACTAATCAGTGATAGGAATTAGTAGAAAATGATCGTGATTGGTGATTTAGCGGAATTATTAAGTTGCAAGTATTAAAAGAGATTATACAGCAGTGAAAGAAAATCAGGTAGTTGATTAAATGATAGTAGAAATAAATTTAGTAGAATATAGAGGAATTGTCAGGTTATGTTGCTATTGATAAATGTTGATGTTGTTGCTAAGTTGTCGTGCATATATTAGTATACAGGAAATTATAACATCAGATGCAGATGTAGATGTCGATATTTTAGCAGGAACCTATAGTAGTAGTATAATTATAATTAAGTAGCAGCAAGAGAAGTTGTTGATGACAGAAAAGTTGTTGTAAATAAATGATAGAAAATATTACCAATAAAACAGTTTAGTAGAATTAAATTAAGAAGATCTAACTAAAAATGGTGTTGGTCCGAGTAAGTTGTTGTGGTGTTGTTGTTGTTAAGTAGTGAAATTGCAGGTGAAGTGAAATGCGATTAAATTGCCTCTATTTATTGGCAAGATAAAATTGTAGGATTTATGGTCAATGTTGATTGTTGTTGAGTTGTTGTGAATAATTGTTGTTAATAAGTTGTTATTGACATGTTGATATCAAGTTGTAGGCCTATGGCCAGTGTTGAAGAGACGATGAGTACCTCTATTTATTGGTACAATGGTGATATAGGCTTAAGCCTTGCGATGTTAATTGTTGTTGTTGTATGTGATGTTGCATTCGTTGAGTCACACACATTTGTATACTTTGCGACGGTCTGGATTGGCAAACTGCGACGAAGGCTTATGCCTTGGCCTTGATGGCAACCTATGATGAAGGCTTATATGCCTTGTTGATGTCTCTATTAATTGGAAATTTCTAAGTTAGGAGTTATGCTCCAATGGTACCACATATATGTGCATAGTTATGTCGCATTTGGAGTTGTGTATTATGAGTTGTTATGTTGATGTGTTGGTTGATTAAAGTTGTGGTTGTTATTAAGTTGTGATGAATTGAAGTGTATAACTGTTATTGTGAAGTGGTGATATTTGTATGATTCGATCTAATATATTGTTTAGCATACACTTCTTTATATTGGTTGATATCTCACCCCTTCTGTTGTGATGTTGTCTTTACGTGGGTAACGTGCAATTAATGAAGGATGAAGATTTAGTTGCTTTTAGTTCGAGTCGGTGTTGTCGCTCTGATACGTAACACTCGGGGGGATGAATAGTAGTCGTTCGTTGTTTTGATTTTGTTGTTGAATGTCAAGTTGAATAATGTAGTTTCCGCTGCTTAATTAATAAAGTTGATTCATGTTGTTTTGGTTCATCCGAATTTTGAAGAAGTGTTATATATCTGTATTGATAGTAGTTGTCTAAGTTGAATTATAATACTCCAATCGTTTGTTGAAAAGAATTTTATAAATCTGATTTTCATAATAATTACCGAGATAGAATTGGGGTATTACACCAATTGTCTTACCATTTCAAATTGTTCTGGTGTCAGATTTGGTTGATGTGACCCTCCTTCTCCATCTGTAATTCTTTGAAATAAAGTTCTATCACCAATTCTCATGCCGCCCGCCAAATTTCCACCACCAAAAAAACGACCATTAGGCCCTTTTCCCCCAATGACTTGATCCTAGATATAAAAATCAACATCCCGATGAAGCGGCTCCCCCTCTTCCGGAGTATATTGAGGATTAACTTCCAGAAAAATTGCAAGCAATGTCTGATAATCCTCCTACACATTCATATAATAAAAAAAATAATTAAATTCAATATATATATATATATATTAAATAATATTATATTATGTTAAAAAGTTGCCACATGATTTTCACGCCACGACTTATCATTTGTCACATGATTTTCACGCCACGACTTTATCAGTTGCCACGTGAAAATCACGCTACAAAATTGTCATTAAATCAATATATATATATATATATATATATATATATATATATATATACATAAATTAAATAATTTACCTAAGCTTTCAGTGTGCGTTCGTCAATAAAATCTCCCGATTTTTTTGTCCAAGTCTTTTTAATCAACTCAATAATCAGTGGCGGTCTCCCCAAATTCTTAGTCTAAATAATAAAATTAAATTTAATTAATAAAATATGTTATGAATAAAAATATAACTTAAAAAATGGTAATATTTACCATGCGTCGAACATGCTCCGCAGTAGTTATACTTCTGACAGTATTAACGCAACCCCCTTTTTCAGATGCCCTCATCTTTTTAAAATTTTCAGATTTTGCCTTAAATTCTGGGGACTCCCAATATTTTAGAAGTTCGTCAAAAACCTCTACGCCTATTCAATTGGGACGGATATCATGAAGTTCAAAATTTTCTCTAACACACCGCAGTATGTCAGAAAGTCGTCTTGAGGTTCTGTCATAATAATTTTTTTCAATCACCTTCTCGTTCAACGGATCTCACACACATTTTTCCTGCAATGTTGTATGACATTAAAATAAATAGTTAAGTAATTATAATGAAAATGTCATTTAAATAACAATAACTAAAAAAATAAATGAAATTTATAACTTAAATAAATAACAATACCTTAAATTTATTAAACCATGCTTCTTTATTTGTAACCTCACCAAAGTTTTTCCCAAATTGTTTATTCATCTGCTGAATTATATAATTTATAACCTTAGCAACAGTCCGACTCGGCGCGAAACTAAACAACAACATTTTGAATTAACAATATTAAATATAAATTCATATTAAAAATAAAAATGTATACATACTTAAAGCATCCTTAACCATCTCACTGATCAGATTAAAGTTCTCCTCATATTCCATATACGGTCGACTACTTGAAGCATGCGTGTTGCTAGTCTCTGGTACGTTACTCGGCAGTTCTTCAGCATTAAACGTCCAAGCCCAATGATTTTCAATAAAACCCCTTCTACGCAAATGACGTGTTACTTCCTCTGGGTCACTAATTATTGGTCTACACTCACATTTAAGACATGGACACCTAACTCCTCCTTCACTTCAACAACATTCCTGAGCAAACGGCCACTTGATAAACCCATCAACTCCTTCTATAAAAGTGGGTTTAAGTGCACGTCTTCTTGAATATATTCTATCGTACATTCGACTACGATAATACCGATAATATTCCATATTGCACATTTATACGATCATTGTCTTTTTATTAATATAAATAAATATTAATTTAACTATATTAACTATTATTAATTTTATAACTATTTTGAAATATATATATATATATATATATATATATATATATATATATATATATATATATATATATATATATATATATATATATATAAACAATTGATAAACATATAATTAAATATATTAAATATATATTAACCATAAACTTATTGTTTTTTACTACACATTTTATAAATATATTTCATGGAAACACCTTAGCTTAAGCTTAGATTATAAATATTTTAATATATTTTATTTAAAATATAATAAACATATAATAACCTTTATTTAAAATGTTAAGTTTAATTATTGCTACTTTTATTTTATTTTAATAAATACTACTCTTAACAACATATTTTAGTTTTATTATATTCTACTTTAAATATATAATTTGTTTAAATATATAAATTTTTCTATTTAAAAAAATATATAACATATTTCATTTTTAAAATATTTTGATTATGGTTCTTTTTTAAAATTACTAATTTTTGTATACATACCTATTATATTCATTTAAATATTTTTCATTATTTTATAATATTTTAATTTTCATGAAGATAAAAATATATACTATTTTTATTAATATATTTTGTTTTAAAACAATAATATAAAATATATATACTTTTTATTATATAACAATAATTAATATATATACTTTTTTATTATATATATAACAATATTATTAAAACAATAATATAATATATACTTTTTAAACTCAGTAATTTGAAAATTCTTATTTTAATATATAAATTTTTTTTCGTAAAATATAAATTTTGTTTTAAAATATATATACATATATAAAAAAAGACTTTCTAATTTCTGATTTTTAAATACTCTTATTTTAATATATATAAAGATTTTGTTTTTCTAATATATATATATTTTAAAATAAAATATAAGTTTGAGTTTTTAAATTGTTTTAAATTTCTATTTTAAAATATATTTATATATAAAAATTTCTGTTTATGTATAAAATATATTTATGTTTAAAAATTTCTATTTATGTAATAAAATATAAGTTTATGTATAAAAATTTCTATTTTAAAAGTTTCTATTTTAAATTTTTTTTAATTTCTATTTTTTAAAATTCTTATTTTATTATATAAAAATAATAATTTTTTTTTACATATAAATAAAAAGAATACAGACATAAAACTAATATTATAAACAAAATAAATCCTAATTTATTTATAAAATTAAAAAATAAATAGCATAAGTACTTCTTATATATCTCCTTCAATCAATTTTCTTCCTCAATCTTCTTCTTATCTTCTTCTTTAATATACTTCAATACTCTTCAATTTTAACAAAACAAAATTCATTAAAATTTTAATTGAAATAACAAAATAAATAAATTGAAATTAAACAATAAATAATTACCTATTACAATTTTGAAATTGAAATTAGAGATTATTTGGGAGAAGATTTGAGAGAATTCGGGAAAGTTATGGTGTTGGAGAGGAAAGGAAGGAAGAAGAAGAAGTAAGAGACAGCGAGCATTTTGTGTTATATTAAATCTGAAGTGTTAAATTTATATGTTACGTAGCGACGTGAATATCATGTTGCAACCTTGCCACGTGAGATTCACGTCGAAACACTCTCAACGTTAAAAATAATTAATGCTTCAGTCTATTAACGTTGTACCCGATCAACTTAGGATCAAACTTATTTTCCTTCTTAAATGTTGCGACGTGGATATCACATCACAACTAAATTTTAAAAATTTCAAAGTTTCCTCCATCTATACGTTACAAATTTTTTTAATTTTGTTATTAACTTTTAGGTGGCGACGTGAATCCCACTTCACAATGGATTTTTTCAAAATAAAAAATCTGACTTCTCTAAATAATACGTCGTATTTATTTTTTTATTATTAAAAAAAATTGGTGACGTAATTATTATTATGATTGAGAACTCATGCTCAAATCAATAGAGAAAAGAGAGAAAAGAGAGAGATTAAAGAAGGGAAAGAAGAGAAGCTCTTTATTACTTGTGTCCAAGCTTATGTATTACATAGCTATATATACTAGCATTCTGTGTTACTTGCAGCACCAGCTATTCATGTAACTAACTTCTAATAACCACTAACTACCTAACAGCATAACTACTAACTGCCTAACAGCCTAGGTAGTTGAGATCCTCCCACAAGTTGAACTATGGTAGATATCTAACAAGTTCAACTTGGACATGAGCTCATAAAAAGGTTTAGGAAGTAGTGGTTTGGTGAAGAAATCAGCGTGTTGATTGCTTGAGGAGACAGGAATAAGCTTCATAGTGCCTGCCAAGAATCTTTCACGAACAATGTGACAGTCGATCTCGAGGTGTTTTGTTCTCTCGTGGAAAACTGGATTAGCGCAATATGAAGAGCACTCTGGCTATCACAGAATAAAACTGGAAGTTTTGTACAAGTGATAGAGAGGTCTTTAAGAAGATATAGCAGCCACTGAAGCTCACACGTAGCTGAAGCAAGAGCACGGTATTCAGCTTCAGATGAAGATCGTGAAACTGTGTTTTGCTTCTTGGTCCGCCATGAAATGAGTGACTTGCCAATATAAAAGCAGGATCCTGACACTGACTTTCGTGTGTCAATACAACCTGCCCAATCTGCATCAGAAAATCCGATGAGATGAATGTTTGAATCCCTTGGGAAGAAAAGTCCTTGTCCTGGTGACTTCTTGAGGTAGCGCAAGACTCTGCAAGCAGCATTGTAATGAATCATGGAGGGCTTGGACAAGAACTGACTCTGCTGCTGGGTGATGAATGTGATGTCGTCCGTTGTGTTGAGATAGATAAGTCTCCCAATTAACCTCCGATAAGCGGACGCATCAAAGACGGTCCATCATCATTATGCAATTTGATGGCGGGATCGATGGAGTGTTACTTGGTTTGGAACCAAGAAAACTCAGACGAAAGGAGATCAAGACAATATTTTCTCCGCGATAGAGATGCCCTTGGAAGAGTGAGCAATTTCCAAACCAAGGAAGTATTTGAGTCTTCCTAAATCCTTGATTTTGAAAGCCATATTAAGCATCTTCATATGTTGGAATTTCGCCAAGGAATCACCGCTAGAAGCACATCATCAACATATACAAGTAAAATTGTAAATGAAGAAGTACTTTTAACAAATAGTGAGTGATCCGATGTTGCTTGTTTGTAGCCATGTTGAATAAGCAATGAGGTTAGTCTCTCATACCATTGCCTACTTGCTTGTTTCAGGCCATAGAGAGACTTGACCAATTTGCAGACTTGGTTGGATTTGGTGATGTGCACACCAGGTGGTATTACCATATATACATCTTCATGAAGTGTGCCATGTAAAAAGGCATTGTTCACATCTAACTGATGTAGGTGCCAGTTATGAATAAGCTAAAGCCAAAACAAGGCGAATTGTTGTGAGTTTAGCAACTGGTGAAAATGTATCAGAATAATCCAAGCCTTCAATCTGGTTGTAGCCTTTAGCTACAAGTCGAGCTTTGAATCTCTCTATGCTACCATCAGACTTATACTTTATTTTGTAGACCCATCTGCAACCTATAGGCTTTACATTTGGTGGAAGATCCACTATTTGCCATGTGCCAGTGTCTTCAAGAGCATTAATCTCAGATTTCATAGCTTGAATCCAACTTGCAGATTTACAAGCCTCAGCATATGTTTTAGGTTCAGTTTGAGTGGTGATAGATAATGTGAATCGAGAATGGGAAGGAGACAAATGAGAGTAAGATACAGAATTAGAAATGGGATAAGCCATACCTGAGGATGAAGTGATTGGGTAGTCATTGTTGTTGAAGGAAGCACAAACATAGTCTTTGAGGTGAGATGGTTGGTGCCTTGTTCTGGAAGAAACCCTTGTGGGGAGAATTTGATTAGTGGGGTGGGAGAGAAGTAGGTACTGATGTGTTTTGTGTAGATATATCGTGAGGATTGGTTTGGCCGAACTAGAGTATCAACATGTGCGGATTAGACAATTCAGTTGCACAAGATCATTAGTGTCAATACTGTGTCATTGTGTGTGGTCATCTCGACGAAGCACATTATCGAAATGTCAATATCAAATACACTAGGATGAATAGAGCTAGTAACCGTGATGATGATTGTAAGGATGGTACTAAAATACTCCCATGAATTACTAAGAGATTCGTAAGAAGTATTGTAAGGCGAATATGCTCATGATGTGTAATGTTTCTAGATATGAAAATGTCACTATTATTGAGATCTAGGAGCAAACAACCTTTATATCCAACAGGTAGCCTAAAAAGACCGCTTTCTAGCTCGGTTTCTAGTTTGGTTCTATGAGAAGTAAGAGTAGAGGCATAGCAAAGAGAACCAAACACTTTAATATGACTAATGTCGTACATTGTCATGCAATAATGATATGGTGATTTTTGTTGAAGTAAATGGATGTGACTCGTTAATGACAAAAGCAGCATAAGAGACTGCATATGACCAAAAAGATTTTGGTAAGTTTGATTGATATAGTAAGGCTCTACCTACATTCAAGAGATGCTGATGTTTTCTTTCTACCCTACCATTTTGCTGAGGTGTCTCTACACATGACTTATGGTGAATAATGCCCTTGGATGCATAAAATTGAGGAGAGAAAATTCAGTCCATTATCGATTGATGTACTTAGGGTGTATGAAACCGATTCTCAATAAGAGTAATAAAATTTTAACATGGTCGACACCTCTGCCTTGGATTTTAACAGGATTACCCAAACAAATCTACTAAAATCATCAAGAACAGTAAGAAAATACTTGTGACCTTTAATAGAAGTAATGGAAATAGGACCCCAAATGTCAAAATGAATGAGTTCAAACTTAGCATTTGCTCTAGAAGTGCTAATAGGAAATGAAATTTTCTTATGTCTAGCAAAATGGCAAATATCACAGACAGCCTTATTGTCATTAACAAGTTGTGGATACAAGTGATGCATTTTAGAAATTTATCATGAGATAAGTGGCCTAATCTAAAATGCCACAAGGCTTGTGGTGGAATCACTTTACATGTGTTGGCGTAAGTTTTAGGCATAGTGAGGTCATGGAAATCTGAGTTGGAAGTGTGTTTTCTTTTATCGCAGATCAACCATCATCGAGCACTAGTTTGTACAAACCTTCTACTTGACTAGCCAAACCAATCATCCTCTGTGATTTCACATCCCGTATATAACATTTATCAGATGAAAAGAAAGTTTGCGCTAAGATATTGACACATTTTGAAACCGATATGAGATTAAGAGAGAAGTCGAGTGTACAAAACATTTTGTAAAAAGCTGGTGAAAAGTTAATGCTTGTTTAGCAATGACAATAGCACCATTAGGTAAACACACATTAACAAAGTTTAATTTTATGTAAGGAACTAAACCAATGAAGAGAAGAGCATACATGATCATTGGCACCGAGTCAATGATCCAAAATCGAGTTTTCTACTAATGGAACAAGATGCTATGAGCACTTGAGAATTACCTGTAGACTCATGTGTAAAAATGTGATTGGTGGTTGAATTAACATTGGTAGTAGAAATTGGCAACTGAGACAGTAAATTTGTTTGCTGCAACAAGTTAATCAACTGAGAGTATTGCTCTTGAGATATGCTAGCACATTGACTCCTAGAGGAATCTTCTTCACCAGTGGAAGTAGTTTGTTGGTTGTCACCATTAGAGGAATTTGTGGCATTAGCAACAGTTTGCTTTTTGCCAAAGTTTGGAGGAAAACCATGCTTCCTATAGCAAACTTCAACTGTGTGACCTGCTCTATTGCAATAAGTACACAACCTATTGTCTCTGCGCGAGTTTTGGGAACTATTGTTGCCATGACCAGAGTAATTGACTTGCTTGCCACGATCACCTTGTCTTCTTGAGTCATAAGCATTTACCAAAGAATTAACTTCTTCCATAGGGGCAGAAGATTCAGGTTTCGAAAGTAAAGAGACATTATGACTCTCTTCTTGAATCACCATAGAATAGATTTTGTTGATGGATGGTAAAGGATCCATCAAAAGAACTTGAGTCTTGATGATGAAAATTTGTCATTCAAACCAGTTAGAAATTGTATTACCTGATCTTCAATGCGAAATTCTCGAGCAGCTCTCATGGCTTGGCAGCGACATTGCTGAGCACAGGTGCACGATGGTAGAGGACGATGAGAGTTTAATTCCTCCCATAAGCCACGCTTGAAGTAATCAAGAACCGATTTGACCCTTGCTTGAGATTGTTAATCTCCATGCGCAGAGTTGAGACACGAATTCGGTCAATCTTTGAAAACCGTTCCTGGAGATCATTCCAGACTTCAAGAGCATTCTCCAAGAAAACAATGGTAATCACGTCGCAACTAGCTTTTATTACCCACATGATAATCACGTCGCTATATTATATCGCTGAAGAGTATATTCTTATAGTGATAAAACACATCATATATACATATATTTCATTTTGTTTATGAAAAGGTAGTTCGAGATCATATCATGTTCTTCACATCTCATCACGATATCAAATTGCAAGTATTACAAAAAGATCTTCCCTTCATACTATTTTAGAATTTTAAAGACAGTCTCAATGTTTGTTATCCTCCCGCTTCAACTACAAAGGAATATTAAAAAATGTCTATATGTATCATATTTATTAGAATTTAATTATATTGACTAGTCATCGATTATATTTATTACTTATTATTAGTGTATATTTAGAATTATCCAATAATATATATATATATATATATATATATATATATATATATATATATATATATATATATATATATATATATATATATATATATATATATATAATTCCAAAAAATGTCAGATAATAAAGTTTATATAAAGTCGGTTTTTATACTGTCATTATTATTATTATTAAATATAGTATTCCATTAGTTAATTAATTGAGTCAAATATGTAAACTAAGAAACTTTTTGGTAAAGGCAATTGGGATTATTTTTGTAAAAATATGTATATCTTATCTTGACTAGTGAGTCAGCCAAAAATATTTTGTTACGCAAGCTATTAATTAATTTATTTATGAATTGAAGATATATCTCCCTATTTAGGGTTTAGGTTAGAGTATAATTACTATTCTAAATATCTCATATTCTCATTATATATACCACACAAAAAATGGATGAATATCTCATGCTTACGTCAAATATCTAAATGTTTGAGTATACTATGACATGTCTTTCGTAATGAAACTGGCTATCATATACTATGAGTTGGCATCTATAATGCATGCATGTTTGTGTATATGTATACAAGTAGTGAGTAGTGATAAATTATGAGTTGGCAATAAAAACCACAAGATAATTATAACTATACTGTCCACTGTGATGTAATGCCGTAGAGATATGTAGAATCAGGACTACTTTGCTTCTCTTCTACCCAACATAATATTCATTTTAGTCCCACTCAAAAAGGTGTATTCATGAATATTCATGTTATATGTCTATTTGGTAATATATAGTGCCTTATAAAAAAGGTAATATATAGTGCACAATTTTAAAATTTACGTACCAAAATATCATGATTAATAATTTGTTACACAATTCTCTTGTTCAAAGAAAAAAATGGAAGATGTTTTATAGTTGCTTTGTTGGTATTTTAATTTTTTTCTTAACGAATCGATTCACAAAAGTCATGATATTTACGTACAAAAGTATCATGATTAATGTGAAATATTATATTGTATTACGATTAGAATTTAACTCAATTTTAAAAGTCATCTTCTTTCACCGCAATGTCTCTTTTTTATATGGTATAATTTTCTAGAAAATTTTGTGAATTTCTTAACTCACTCTATACTCTTTTAGTGTATCACGTGAATTTCCACTAATATTCTTAAAAATTAAAAATATATTTTTAGTTCGCATTCTATATTATATAAATTTTTTTAAAATGGTTTGATATAAACCGGAAGTATACTTCCAATTTCAAACCGTAAGTAAATTTCCGGTTCATAGATGCACTTAAAAGGGCGCCAGAATCTTCCCTCCTCCATAACAACAAATTTTTTTAAAAAAACAAACCAAAACTCTCTCAATCACTCATTTCAACCCTTTCTCTCAAACTCAAATTTTTTCTCAAACAATTAACACAAATCATCAAGCATTGGATAAATACAACAACTAACGGAATCAAGCAAACAACAATCATCTACAATCAATCAAGTAAGTGATTTAAGAAATTTTTAGAATTTATGTAATTTCTATTGAAATTAGTGAAATGTGATTTTAAATGTGTTGTTTTTGATAGTTTATATCATTAGGAGTCATTAGAACACTAGTTGTAAACTCTTTTTGATGATCAATGCATGTTTTTAGACGCATTTGAGATTTTGGGATTGACTGTCACACAACTCTGTTTCGCAGAAGAAATCAGAGGTTTATTTCTGGTTTCTGGGCAAGAACAAAACCAGAGATTTATTTTCGGTTTCTCGCTGCATTGTTTTTTTCTCTTCATTTTTTTCTCTGTAAGCCATATGCTAACATTTCGTTCTTACTTCTATAAGATATATGTTTGAGAGACTGTCACGTTTGAGGCATGGTCGGGTTGCACATCATGCTTCTGTGCGGAGAGAGAGGACTCAGGCCACACAGGTTCCTTCGACATTCGGACAGGCTAATGTCGAATGCATATTCTATTGGTTCCGATTCTATTCCTTCTACTTCTTCCTCCCGTAGCAGGCGAGAGTCTCCAGTCCATCCATCACCGCCTCCGTCCTACCATAGACGTACATCCTCACCATCCTCACCACTGCGGATTTTTGAGACGGGATCCTCATTTGTCTCATAGGCGAGACCATTTGAGGTGAGACCTGATGCTACACCCTAGTACCTGAGGTACCAGTGCCACCCGAGGTACCGGTGGCACCAGAGGCACCACTTCCACCAGAGGCACCGGCGACATAGAGGCGGCACGGCACTCCAAGTCCCTCAGGTCTTTGCAAGGGGACCTTCTGACTTATCTGTGTTTGCTTTTTATCCCACTCATATGGCTAGACATATATGATTCTTTGCTGATTTTGAGCAGGTCAGTGGATGGAACTGGGGGGTTCCCTGCTTAGTTTACTTGTATACCAAGTTGGCTGAGAGAACTAAGTGGAGGACGAGGCAGATCACCGGCAGCATGTCTCTGTTGACGGTATAAATTATTTCTCTTAGCTTTATTTTTTAATTATTTTGATTTTGAAACTAACTGGTTTAATTTTGATATTTCAGGGATTAATCCTATAACACTTTCCCCGCATTTCTGGATGGGCACTTATTGAGGGTTATACTGAGGATATTTGCGTGCCTGCGCATACGATCCGCTCAGAGGGAAATAGGCGACACCTCCATATCAGGTTTACTTGGACCGGATAATGCATGAGGACATTCACTTTTGTGCCTACGCCGACCACCGCAAGATGATACTATTTGACGAGGTTTCTCTATTAATCCTATAGCACTTCCCCCGCATTTCTGGATGGGCACTTATTGAGGGTTATAGGATATTTTTAAACGAGCCGATCGAGGAAACGGGAGACACCTCCATATCGGGTTTAGGACCGGATACACTGTGCCTACCACCACCGTGAGACGATACTATTTGACGAGGTTTCTCTATTTATAGTTTGGTTGACCTGCAGTACTCGGAAGAGTGCTACTTATATGCCCAATCGAGTGACGCGTCTGTTCGGATATACCTAAACCATTCCTCTACATCCTACTGTATCTACCCCTTCGATAATGAAGAGGAGGGAGATGGATGAGATTTTTGATGATTTTGAGAATCATCTCGTACCTGAGGAGGCCAGGAGTATAGTGGCTCCAAACGACTGGAGTTACGCGTACGGTTACATATTGTGGTTCTTCAGGATTTCTCATCCATACATGATACATGATGCTCCATAGAATCCACCCAGGCCAGTTCATCAGGAGATCTTGGAGGAGGAGAAGACGAGGAGGGATCATATCCAGGACGTGCTGCCTAGGTGTCACCATATCATGGAGTTTTCTAGGGATGTCATTGATAGAGGGTTGTTTCCTAACGAATCCGATTTTAGAGGAGTTTTGGAGGCCATCATGGCGGAGGCTCAGGGTGCCCTGTCATACAAGAGGCAGCGGAAGGACGCCTCGAGGGTGACAGGCCGACTCATCATCCGTCATACGCAGTAGTTTAGTTTGATTGTATTTTGACTTAGTTTTTTTATTTTGTATTGTATCGAATTTGTATTTTGAATACCATTATTATGAAATGCATTTTGGATAACATTTTAGTTATATTATTCGATTTAAAAATTGCAGGTCTTTTACCTCAATTTATAAATTTAATAGTTTGTTAAATTGGTTATTGCTTTAAAAATTGGTCTTTACCTCGAAAATATAATTCTGGTATAGAACCAGAGCTTTACTTCTAGTTTTCGCTCAAATATTTTAGAAAATGGTGCGTATCAGAAGTATATTTTTAGTTTTCTAAGAGTATTTTCGGAAACGCATAGGGTTTAATTCTACTCTATAGAGTGGGTTAAGAAAATCACAAGAATTTTTTATATGACAAATTTGAATGTGGCATTTTGATCGGTGTATTGAATTTGTTCATACTTATAGTTGGATAGATCATTTGACGAATTAGGATTGTCTCGGTATGCATTTTCATTTGAGAGTATGCAGTATGCAATCCTTTAAAACTTCATCACTCTATTTTTTTTAGTTTTTTAAAATTTTTGTTTTTCTCCCTCTCTTCAACTAATGATTGAGATTATAGTTGATGGAAATGGAGAGAAAAAAAAGGAGAGAGGATGTGCTCTATATGTGAGGTTTAAATGTAAGATACATGCAATATCTTTAGGATTAGGAGTGTCTATGTGTTCGAGAGATGTCAGTGACATCGGTGAATATCTATAACTATTAATAAAGGTAGGGATGTAATCGGCGCTTCGGTTCAATATAAGAAATGTGCCTCCTAGCGAAATAAAGTTGTGATGTGATTATCACGTGGCAAAAAAGGGTGTTTGCGACGTGATAATCACGTCGCTATATTATTTTAATAATAAATATAAAAACTAACATTAACATATGGGGAGTCAGAGTTTTTTTTTTAAATTGTGACATGGGAATCACGTCGCAACCAATTAGTTAAAATTCAAAATTCAAAAAGATATAACATGCACAGGATGAGAAGTTTAAAATTTTCAAATTTTCAAATGTGATGTGCATATGACGTCGCAATCTTTTAGGAGGGAAAACTTTTTGCACTGATGTTGACTGAGCGCAATGGGTGCAGAGTCATAATTAAAATTTATGATTGTTGAGAAGTTGCGACGTGATAATACATGACAAGGTTACAACGTGATTATCACGTCGCTCCTTGGGTTATATATTTTTTCGTTTCATAGAATAACGCCACTTCTTCCTCTTCACTCTTTTTTCCTTCTTCAATTCCTCTATGTAATTTCTCTCTTCTCTATTTTCATACAATTTTATCACTTCCATTTCTGTTCCTATTTTCAAAGGTAATCATCTTCTTCAATTTCAATTCAATTTTTTTTTTATAATTTCGTTTAATATGATTTTATGATTTTAATTTATGTTAATTTTATTTTTCAAGATATTATAAAAGTTGTTAGTTGATTAATATATTTTAGAAAATTATTTAAAATGAAATTAATTATAAAATTAATTATAGTTAATATTATAGTTAAATGTTTAACAATGATGGTATAAATGTGCAGTAATGTATGAAATATTACTTTTTATTTATTTTGTTTTTAAATTTGAATGTGCAATATGATTATAATTATCTCAACCAAGATGACCTGTAAAATTATTTTTTATTTAGTTTATTTTTAAATTTGAATTTGTGTAAGATATTAATTAATTAAAACCTTATTTAGTATATTAAATTAAGAAATTTTAAATTTTAAATTTTAGTTTATTAATTTTTTTATATTAAATTTTATTATATAATTTTAGTTTATTAATTTTATTATATTAAATTTATTATGTTAAATTTATTATATTCAATTGTATTGTATAAATTTTATTATATTAAATTATAATTTTGTTTATTAATTAATTTTATTAATTTAATTAATTATAAAAGAAAAGGGGTCCTAGTAATTATTTTTAAAAAAAAAAATAATAATAATTGAAATTCCTGGCAGCAGATACGTGATGTCACAGAGAATGTTATGACAAGTATCTGACACTCTGTTAACAATTCACACAATAAATTTAAACAGCAGTAAAGAACGCAATATATTGTTCACCCAGTTCAGTGTATAACAACACCTACATCTGGGGGCTACCAAGCCAGGGAGGAAATTCACTATTAGTAGAATTAATCGAGAATAAACCAACGGTTTATCTCCTTCACTTAAAACCTACCCAATGCAACTTCAATCTAAGTCCTACTTAGACCGAGTTCTACTCACTCCCCTCAATCACGCAGTGATATCAACCTATTAATTAATTGAATTGTGAAGACACTCTTCAATAAACAAACTTGATTTTGCTTCAAAGCTTTAATCAAGAGACACAACACTCGTGCTTCAAAGCTTTGAGTGATAAACTACCCTTACAATCAAATCCTAGTCCAAGACACTTATCAATTGATAATTGCTTAGCTCACAAGAGTAACTAGAATTACACAAATACAACCTGCTAAATCTTCAATACAATTCAAGAGGCGCAGCAGCAGAGTAAGGGATCTTTTCCTATTATAGAAGCAGCCCTGAAACTTCAGTTTTGGGCTTCCATAATAATAGTTAGGGTTCACTTAATTAATCCTAAAAACTTGGTCTTTTCAACAACCAATTTAGGTTTAACTAAGATTAACCTAACATCCACGTGAGCATGCAATCTAATAAAAACATAATAAAGCAACAACAAACTTCCGAAAAATCTCAGAAAACAGATTCGCAGAATGTCACATGATGTCATGACATCCTTATGACATCAATCAAACTCTGCAATTTCCAAAGACAAGATTTGCTTCCGATCTGAAATGTACTTAAACATCCTTGTCAAGTAGGATTTATCTTCAATCTCTGAATGTCATGACATTTATCAAGACATTGCCATAACCTAGTTTTACCAAAAATTAATGCCAACTTAAAACACTAACAAACTCCCCCTTTGGCACATTTTTGGCTAAAACAACTAAGTTAGCAGAGTATCCATGCAGCAGAAGAAAATAGACTAGTTCTAAGCTATCCTAAGCTTTGAAAAACCAGAACTTAGAGAAGATAAATTCTACCCATGATTTTGCATACAATTGCCCCAATTGCCCACATATAAATCTCCATACAGTTTCCCCAATTGTCACACATATACTTCTCCCCCTTTTTAGCCTCAAAAGGGTCAAAGGAACCAGTACAAATGCCCCAACATTCAACATATATGTAAGAAGTACTAACATAGTTAAAGTTACAACTCTGTCAAAAGATTACAATCATCCAAAACCGAATAGGGAAAATGCAGAACAAAGTTAACAATAAAACAACAAAACAGAAACATCATTGCAACAGGCTATCATATCAAGTGCTCTCTTCTCCTTAAAACACTAACAATAATAGCGATTTGATTTTCATGTCACAAAGTTGTGTCATGTTTTTCACGTTAAAAAACAACAATTGAGTAATTCTTTACGTGATAACGAAGTGAGAATGGGGATATTAAAATAAATTAAGTTGCGACGTGATTTTTAGTGATGTGAAACTCACGTAGGAAATAAAGATGTTGACTTATATATTAAACTAGTTGCGACGTGATTTTTACGTCACAACTTTGTAACATGAAAAACACGTCGCAACAGGTTTGCCACCCGCTCCCCAACCACGTGATTGACCACGTCACTATTTAACTGTTGTGATGTGATATTTTAAGTTGTGACGTGAATTTCACATCGCAAGTGAGAGTATTTTTTGTAGTGGTTTGAATTAGTTTTTGGTCAAAAAAATATATGAACCGATGATATTTCCATCGTTTTTAAAATGAAATTGAACCAAACTAAACTGTTTAGTCTAGTTTGATTTGGTTGAGTGATCAATTTACAATGTTTCTTTTTCAAAATTATATTCATCCGTGTATTCTCTACTATCGTATTTATATTAGTTTATTTTGTGCTATTATTTTTTAAAATAATATATTTCATGTAATTTATTTTATGTTCTATTTTTTCAAACTAGTTGCTCTTTGTTCATTCGAAAAATGACATGATTTTCATTGCATGAAATAAGTTTACTATCAAATATAAAAGTTAATACTTGACATCACAATGTTGAAAATATATTTTAAATATTAACAAATAGAATATAGCAAAACACTCAGATCAATTAACATGTTTTACACCTCAAACACACATCAAAACTATTTTGTAACAAGATTAGAAGAAATTTTGTAGAAGAAGAAACAAAAAAGGTAAAAAGAAAGTTATGAAAATTAACAAAGAGAACTTGAATCCTAAGAAGACGACTATAACATATCAGAATGACATCGGTGAGAACAACAATGGATACCGGCAGGTAGAATATTAGTTTAAAGAAAGCAAGTTTTTTGTGATTTATGGTGTCAACTTTCTGTGTTTTGGAGTTTGATTCTAAAAGTGTGTTTTGATGAAAGGAAATAAGTCTAAACAGAGATGGAGAATAGCTGGACTAATACAAAATTTGGACTTAATGATAAGAGGAATAAAAGATTTAGAACGTAATTATTTTTATTGGTTTAGTTCATCAGTTTGGCAGTTCATAAAATCAAAAATCGAAAACCGAACCAAATCACATTAGTTTTTATTGATTCAGTTCAATTTTTAAACCAAACCAAAAATAGTTAATTTTATTTTAATTTAGTTTGATTTGAATTGTCGATTTAATTGAATTTTTTTAACCGCTTACATTCCTATATAAAAGGGATAAAAGAATATGGACTGACGTATTTTTTTCTAAAATCTTAATCTAAATATATATATATATATATATATATATATATATATATATATATATATGTATGTATTTTGATTGTTATGATAACAATTTTTGACAAAAATTTTAATAATAATAATATAATATTGAACTACCGTTATTAAAAAAATAATAATAATAATATTATGAGTTATATAATATGTGATTTTTGAGATTCTCTATCTTTACCTCTTATTTTTGTTTTGCATGGTAGAAATAGAGAAGGGAGAGTAAAGGAAGAGAGATTTTGAAGAAAGATAATGAAGTTACCTTGATTGGTACTTAAGAAAAGATGAGAGACTAAAAACATGTGGGTTCCACCCTAAACTATTTCTCTACAAAATTGAGAAAAGATAGAATTAGAGAATGATTGATTTTGAATCTTCTAACTATTTCTCTACAAAATTGAGAAAAAATAGAATTAGAGAATGATTGATTTTGAATCTTCTAATTTTACCCCTTCCTAGCCTTTTATGTCATCCGATATATATATATATATATATATATATATATATATATATATATATATATATATATATATATATATATATATATATATATATATATATATATATATATATATATATATATATATATATATATATATATATATATATATATATATATATATATATATATATATATATATATATATATATATATATATATATATATATATATATATATATATATATATATATATATATATATATATATATATATATATATATATATATATATATATATATATATATATATATATATATATATATATATATATATATATATATATATATATATATATATATATATATAACCGTAATGTAATATTATTAAAATTAAGTTAAATTTGTTTCTTCTCTATTTCTTCTCTCATTCTCTTATAATAATTTACTAGTAACAAACACATGTTATCGAAAGGGTCCCATCTGATTTCATATCACACGTTAAACAATTGACCAAATATATCAAAGATAAGGTAATATAATTATAACTCTTGTACATGTTCTTTAAAATATTTGTTGATAAAGAGAAATAAAATATATTTTGGAAATTGCATTTACCACAAAAATTAGAAGTTTTAAAAAGTTAAACGAAAAGTCTAAAAATAGAAATCAGAACAAAAAAATTGGTCGGTAAATAGTGTTTTCCGTACGGATGAATGATGTTGTTTGTATAGATGAATAGTGTTATATTTACGATGAATAGTACTGTCTGAACGGTGAATAGTGATTTTGGGTTTTCAGGCTTTTTCGATAGTTTATCTTTTTGCGTGTTTCGGGCTCTTTCGATTTGGTCTATGGATCCATGTATAATTGGATTGTGAATTTCGGCTTTGTTTGTTGGATATTTGCTATTATAAATATGTATCTCTTATATGGTTAGAGGTGTGACAATCTTAGAGCTTACACTAAGGGTTTAAAGGCATAACATAAGGTTTTGACTATTGTCAAGGGAAATCTTAGAAAGGCAGGCGTTTTGGAAACCTTTGGAGTTATCTAAGGTTATTGGGAATTATGAAACACTTGTTTACACCTTGGATTTAAGTTATTCGTATATTGAAGGTTGAAGAGGTAGGGAAACACTTAGGTAGAAAATAGGGTAATTCTTGGACACCTTTAGGGGAACGTGGAGGCGAATGTTATTTTCTTGTAACTCATATGTAATATCTTGTATCAACTCTCTGATTATAGTGAATTGGAGAGTTATTATCTCCCCCATAGTAGATCATTTGATCGAACTAGGTAAACAAACCTTCGTCTTTTTTTGCCTTATTTTGTGATATTATTTTTGTATGAATTATTATTATCTTAGACCATTTATTTTGGTTGCTACTATTCTTTGCCTCACAAATTGATATTGAATTTTGTCGTAATTAACAATTAGATTCATAACAAATGGTGCAGTGAGGGTGGAGCAAAAAGATGTTGCTGACAAGTGAGCACCATGGTCAGTAGATGGGAGATCGAGAAATTTTTCGGTAACAACGACTTTGGGTTGTAAAAAATTACATGGGAGCAATTTTAATTCAAGAGAAATGTATTGATGCTTTGAAGAGTGAAACATTGATGCCTGCAGGTTTTACACATGTACATAAGATCGAGATGGTGGATAAGACTAGAAGTGTCATTATCTTGTGTCTCGGGGATAAAGTTCTAAGAGAGGTCTCCAGAGAGAAAACTGCAGTTGCTATGTGCGAAAAACTTGAATCATTGTATATGACTAAGTTTTTGGCTCACATGTTGTGTCTGAAACAACAACTATATTCATTCCGAAGGATGGAGCATAAATCCATAGTTGAGCAGCTTACAAAATTTCACAAGAATATTGAATATCTTGAGAATATTGAAGTGAAGGTTGATGACGAGGAGAAGGCTTTACTAATTTTGAGTTCATTACCCAGATCCTTTAAGCACTTTAAGGACGCCCTTCTTTATGGTAAGGAAGGTACTATTACTTTGGATGAAGTCCGGACGATAGTGAAATCCAAAGAATTTTCAAAGTCGAAAGATTTGAAGATTGAAGATATTGGTGAAGGCTTAAATGTGTCTAGAGGCAGAGGTGAGCGTAAAGGGATGTCACAATCAAAGAGGTCTTACAAGTCAAAGTTAAAATGTTTTCATTGTTAAAAAATTGGTCACTTTAAAAGGGGTTGTCTTGAGAGAAAGATCAATGAAGATTATGTCCATGATGTAGTTTCCTTGGATAAGGAAAGTTATGAGGATGCCAATGTACTAGTAGTATCGAGTTTGGAAACTGAAGATAATTAGGTCATTGACTTAGGTTTCTCTTATCACATGTGTCCAAGAATAAAATACTTTGAAATTTTAAAGATGGTTTAAGTTGGAGTTGTTCGCCTTGGTGATAATAAGGCTTGCAAGGTTCATGGTATTGGTACCATCAGGCTTAAAATGCTTGATGATCGTGAACTTCTTATTCACAATGTGAGGTATGTTCAGAAATCAAGAGAAATTTATTATCTATAAGTATGTTTGATGATCTAGGCTATTGTACTAGAGTTGAACATGGATTTTTGAAGATTTCACGTGATGAATTGATTATTGCTAAAGGATCTACAATATGTGGTCTATATATTTTAGAAGGTTCAAATGTTGTTATTCATTCATCGGTAACTAATGGAGACTTTCATCACAAAGAAGAATTGTGGGATTTGGGTTTAAGGCGTTATGAATGCCTTGAGAAAGTTTTAGAGGAGTATAATGAATTTTGCAAGAATCAAGGGATAAAAATGCATGTTACCATTGAGTTGTTATTGAGTTTTTATGGATGATATGAATATAAAACAACTTACTTGGTTGAAATATAATTTCTTCATGGGGGAGAATAGTGAAAACCAAGGGAGAAACTTGGTAAAAACTATAACGAATAATACTCAGTTTGAGATGGAGCTTCCTACTATGGATGCTAGCAGTAGTGAGGGAACGATTACAGAGATATTTGATTATCATTTGACTCATGATAAGGTAAGGAGGGTTATTATATCATATCAATGGGACTATTATTCTAGCCTTAGATATTGTGTTTTTAATGTGGCTGAAGGACTACAAAATAAAAGAAGAAAAACCTCTAGGGAGGCATTTGAAAACAGGTGGAGTCAAGTGTGGTTGAACTGGTGGGCTTGTCAAATTACCTAGGCATAAAGGGCAATTGGAAACAAGGGGATGCAAGTGGCAAGATCAAGAGTCAAGGACTGTTTGAATTTGATCAAGGTTATCGATTAGAGTTTCAACATGGTAAATAACAATAATGATTTTGATTTTTAAATTGGTATCAACACGGTTTAAAGTCAAGGTGGAGATTGTTGTAAATGTTTCTTAAAACCTTTGTTGATGAAGAGAAAGAAAACAAATTTTGGAAATTGAATTCATCGCAAAAATATAAATTTTTAGAAAGTCGGACAAAAAGTCGAAAAATAGAAATCGGAAAAGAAAAGGTCGATGAATAGTTATGTCTGTAACACCTCGAATTCTAGATTAATTAATTAATTAACTTGGCATATATATATATATATATATATATATATATATATATATATATATATATATATATATATATATATAAGATGTTTTGGTGCTTTGTGTGAGTCCTTGTGATGGCATATGATGTATATTTGTGATGCATCAGTGATACAATAACGATGACTTGATGAGTAAGATGTTTAAGATGATGAGTTGTGTGGTGTGGGATGATATAGTAAGATGGTTTAGAACTTAGATAATTATTTTATAATTATTTAGATTTAATATTGATTAATTGGAATTGTTTGGATTTAAATAAATAGAATAATTGTTGGTTGGAAGGAGTAAGGGCAAGATGGTCAATTGGAAGGAATAAGTAAAGACAAGGTGGGATGTTTGATATTAAGGTTCCAAGGGTTAAGAAAGACAAAAGACAACTGTGATTTTAGAAACACTCATTATGTACGATAGTTCTTGGAAAAAGAGTCAGAGGCAGAGCTAGGGCACAAGGAGACAAGGAGGAAAAGAGGAATTTGTAGAACATGAAGAGGAATCAAAAGCTAGCAATAATCATAACGTAAGGGGGTTTGAATTTGATATAATAGCCTTAGGTTTTGGTGAATGGTCAATTGGTGATTTTGGATGAGGATTTGATGAAACAGTGATGAATAATGATGTCCAAATGATGCATAATTGATTTATTAGCATAGGATGCTAATAGATGATGACTACCTATGATTAGATGATGTTTTAGAACCTATAATGTAGTAAAATCGTAGAAAAAATTAGCACAAAACAACATGAGTCAACTCACACAGAGGGGAGGGTGAACTTGAGCACACCCGCGAGGCAGAGTCTCTCGGTCAAACAGCGACGCATCGATGCATAGAGGTTATGAGTCGACGCCTATGAGTCGACTCATGGATCGACCTGAGTAGTCCCAAGTGACATCCAATTTTTGATAGATTTTTCTAAAGGCCATAACTTGAGTTTTCAGATTCTGTTTGATATGTCGTTTGAAGCGTTGAATAGACAACGCGGTGAAATATATTTATGTGGAGTAAAATGAAGAGAAAAGTATAACTCTAGTACCTAAGTTAGAATAGAATTATTTCCCCCGCGTTGAATCGCTATGATATTTTGTGAGAATGAAGTATGATGATGATATGACGATCTTATGATAATGCTTTGTTCATAATAATGATTATGTGATGTATATGATGATGTGTTGATTTATATGATGATGTTATGATGTTGTTTTGATTCTTTTGATGATATGATGGTGCTTCTGATGATTCGTGAATGATGATACGTGTCGACTAGCCGTGGTCGTATTATTTATGTTGTTGCGTATCATTGCATTCATGGCATAGTAGGACTTCGTTCCAATGATGGTGATTAGGACTTCGGTTCAGTGATGATGGTAGGACAATTGTCCAATGAAGGAAACAATCTCATAGTGTGGATTGGGTGCAACAGTGAAGTACCCTGGTTCCAAGTGGGAATCGATCATGTTGGTGGGGATCTTTAGAGATTGAAGATGACCAAGTCATCAATGAAGTTTTGCTACCACATGCATGAGTCTATGGTGATGCATTACATTGTATGTGACATTGCATATTGATGTGTTTTGTTGATGAACGATGACGTTTGGTATATGGTATTATATGTGTTTGTATCTTGACGAATTGGTGAAAGAGTGAGTATGACACGATAAAGTGATGAAGGATGATACCTTACTTATGTGCATGTTTTGATATGTATATTCCTTATTTCTTATATAATAATTATGATTTACTCACCCTTTCTGTTTAAATGTTGCCTCCACGTGGGCAACGTGCAAGAGAACAAGAGTTGTCCATAAGACCTTAGAGGATAACTTCAAGATGAATTTTATTTGCTTTCAGTAGAATAAGAGAGTCTTGATCTGATATGTAACATCGGGGTTGAGAAAGTTTGTTGAGAACTATATGTCTTTGTTTGCTTTGATGTTTTCTAAATCGTCTTGTTATGGTATTGATATCCGAATTGGATCGTAATGTTTATTTTGATGAATTATATGAAGTATCCGGATTAAGGATTTTTTAAGATTTATGATTTCCGCTGTAATAATTTGGATATGCTAAATGCATATTATCTGGTGCATAGTTGTTGCAACCCGTGTTACGGAGCAGGATATATTATTATGATGTCTTTTATGAAGATGTGACATCCTTTTTGGTGATGTACTCTGATATATTTGTTTAAATAATTCACAAAAATTCCTTGGGTTTAGAAGGGTGTTATAATGTCCGTATGTATGAATAGTGGTGTCTAAACGAATGAATAGTCTTGTTCGTACTTTGAATAGTATCGTTCGTACAATGAATAATGATTTTGGGGTTTTTGAGCTTTTTTGACAGTTTCTCATTTTGCGTGTTTCAGGCTCTTTCAGTTCGGTCCATGGGTCCATGTATAATTGAGTTATAATTTTGGGCTTCGTATTATAAATATGTACCTCTTATATGCTTGCAGTTGTGACAATCTTAGAGCTTACACCAACAATGGAGAATAGGGGTTTAAAGGCATAACATAGATTTTGGCTATTCTCAAGGGAAACCTTAGAAAGGTAGGGGTTATGGAAACTTTTGGAGTTATCTAAGGTTATTGGGAATTGGGAAACACTTGTTTACACCTTGGGTTTGAGTTACTCACATGTTTAAGGTTGAAGAGGTTGAGAAACACTTGGGTAGAAAATAGGGTAATTCTTTGACACCTTTAGGATTGTTCTTGGGAACCTGAAGGTGAAGCCTATTTTCTTGTAACTCTTATGTAATCTCTTGTAACAAATCTTTGAATATAGTGAATATGAGAGATCCTCTCTCAGAGTAGATTGTTTGATCGAATTGGGTAAATAAATATTCGTCTCTTTCTCGCCTTACTTTATTATATTATTTGAATACGAATTATTATTGTCGCAAACAATTTATTTTGGTTGCTACTATTTTTTTTCTCACAAATTGATATTGAATTTTATCGTAATTAGATTCTCAAAACACTAACAATGTTAAAAATATTTTATCAAACAATTTATTAAACAACATATTTAATGTGAATGCAACTAAACATATAACGTACTGATTATCAACTTTATAATGTAGTGCATTAGCATAATTACAATTGTATTTCATGCATAAAACATTGAACTTCATAATTGTAATAGTCAGCGAATAATAACAAACCGCAACACAAAAATGCATGAAAAAATATATCAAATTATATTTTGATTACCATAAATTGTATAAACACAAAATAAATTTTGTTGCATGTAAGTATTATAAAGTATAATGGAAATGTAATTTGGATCATAAAAGATAAGGTAAAAAATATTACCAACTAACAAAGTGTTTGAAAAATCTTCTTTTATACAACATTTGTAGTAGTTGAATATGGTGCATTATCCTTGTCATGTATTAAAATTTTAAGACCACTTTTGATTTGAACTCTTGAAATTGCAACATACAGTTGGTCATGACTAAGTACAGAAGTAAGCAAATACAACCCGACACTATCAAGTGATTAACCTCGGAATTTATTAATTGTCATTGTGTATGAGACGATGATTGGAAATTGTCTCCTAATCAACTTAAATGGCCAAAGTGAGTCAGAAGGTGACATAGACATTCGAGAAATATAAAAGATGTTACCTATGTTCTTGTCAGATATGATTTTTGCCTCAATGACGTGATTAGCTTACCTTGTAACAATTAATCTTGTACCATTGCATAATCATTTACTTTGATCTAGGTTTCTCATAAGCATAATGGAAGTACTATTGTACGTATAGTCTAACACAAGTATTTTTAATTACCGTTTTCCATAGGAATTGGTGTGATATCACCGCCGTTCGATAGTTCAAATGTATTTTAAGATTTGGTTACAAAAGGATTTTGTTTCCTAATCACAAAAATCATAAGTTTCAAGTAAACAAGTTTAGTTTTCTTTCCAAAAAAGAGTTGTTTGTATTAAAGAGAGTTTTGTTTGGTTTTTCAATTGGTAAAAGCATGTCAAAATTAGTTTCATTAACCTAATTTCATATAAATTCAGTTAACCAAGCGGATGAACTAGTTAATGATCGATATAATTACGTATCCTCTCAATATTGTTGATTTCCAACCAATATTGTGAGTTTTATTATGTTAATCTTTAGATGATGTCTCACTCTAACTATTGACATGATAATCTTTAAGTTCAATACAAGTAAATACTAACTCACAAATCTATCTCTAGCATTTGCTCCTTAGTAGATGAATATCTTAGGTCAAGTTTGAAATATATTTCTCAATCATGATCCAAAGCAAACAATACAAGTTAAACAAAGATATTCATATATATATATATATATATATATATATATATATATATATATATATATATATATATATATATATATATATATATATATATATCATCAACCAAGTTCATACACCAAAGATCAAAAGAAATGCATAAAAGCTAGATTAACTACCTCTAATCTTGAAACAAAGAAGAGGTTTAGCTACTCATTTCCATGGTAGCTTGATGATCAAGTAAACTCCAAAGCTTTATGAACATCAACCTTGAATAATCAAAGATTGAGGTAGTAAATCTTTGATCTTTGTAACAATGGAGAAAAATGGTTTTTTTCTTACGTTTTCTCTCTATCTTGCCTTGGAAGCTTGTTAGAATGAAGAAAGGAAGTACAAAATATCTTAAAAGTAGCTCAAAAGTATGGGTTGTCCGCCCAGAATCGTCGGGCGACCATAAAGCATCATCGCGCGACCACCACAGAGTATGAACACGTGCCAGGTTAGGTGAACGAAGGAGTTTGAAATAGGGACCGTCACCGGGCGACACGGTTTCCTCGTCGGGCGACACACAAAGCGCCGAGCGACCATGCTGCGAGACCCTCCAGGGCCAATCCTAAAATTTGAGGCTTTCTTCGCTTCCTTCTCGCCTCTGCGTTGCCGGGCGACGCTTCGCTCCCTCGTCGCCTCTACGTCGCCGGACGACGCATCTGAAATGGACAAAAATTGTCTTGCTTCTTGCATTCTTCCAAGCCGACCGATAGTTGCAACTTCTGATCAAAATAAACTGAAAAACTAACAAACCAATTAAAACATTCAAAATAATTTTATTTACACTAAATGACTTAAAAATAAGTGATTAACTTAAATAAAATCAACAAAACAGGTTAAAAGTGTCAATAATTAATATGATATTATCCAAAAGTTGACACTTAACAAATACCCACCTTCTGTTTGATCCTATGATTTGGAAGACCTGATTTTCTTAGTTTACTAAGAAATTTTGGAGTTAACACTTCATACACTCCGTTATAACTTGTATAAATTCTATCAATCTCATCAAAAATCAATTATTCTTTCTCTTCTCTGAAAAAACATATTAAAATAATTTTTTTAACACATTAGTAAAAGCATACGATACAACGCATTGTTGCATGCATAAATAGACAAAAAATTTGCAAAATTTATATGGTATCAATTCTAATACATAATGGTTTATTTTTTCCACAACTTCAATGGTTGAAGCAAGAATCAGTTTTCTTTGTAAGAAGTATACATCTTGGAATTTTTCTAATAAACTAGGATATATGCTATCAACAAAAGCCTTTATAGGATCATCAAAATTGGATATTAATATCTCTTGTGGAATTTTTATATCAACCAACCCATCATTTGGCTCCAAAAACTTACCATCACCAACATCTAAAATCCATATTGAGAATTCTTCCAATTAACTTGAACTTATATTATCTGTTCCCTCATGAAGTCTCATATTTTTGTTAGTGTTAACACCTGAAAATAGTCCCAAAAATACGATGATCTAATTGATGCATGGACAATGTAACACTTCATTTCTACCCAAGTAATTATATAAAAATCAGAGTCATAAAAATTCTCCAACAAACAAATGGAGTGTCACACATTCAACGTAAAACCATCAACAAACATACACCTGTAGTTCATATACATAGCACATAGTTTGATAATTTAATAACAACATGCTTAGTCATTCAAAATAAGTCACTTTTATTTCTACGCAGCGGTTTCACAAAATTCATCCAACATCTCTTGGCATTATGGCCAATTCAAAACAAATCAAAAACAACCTATCCTTAATGACAAATAATCCTAGCATCTTTTCAGCATACAACAACTTCAAAATAACATGTCTTCAACAAAATAACTCAAAACATCCAACAGCAAAATAATAATCAACAATAAACAAAACATGCTTTATCCCCCGAAAGTGCTACGATCGCGACAAACACCGACTTGAACTAGTGAAGGTAGACATCCTTCATTCTGGATTACCTGCACGTTACCCACGTAAAGGCAACATCACAACAGAAGGGGTGAGATATCTAACAATATAATGAGGCGTATGATAATTAATATATCAGAATTCAGATAAGGTAAATCAATGCTTCATTAGTTATTCATACAACCAACAATCTCACAATATATCCAATTATCACAACGACCTGAAATGCAATATGAAATAGAACATCGTGTTTAACGCGTATGCATGTGGTACCATTTGGAGCAAAACTCCCAACTTAGAATCTACCAGTTCACCGAGACATTAACAAGGCATAAGCCTTCAACTTTCAACGTGGTGTCAATCCAGGCGAACTTAATAATGCAATGTATGCCATGCGACCTCAACTTCAACAACAAACTCACAACAACGCAACGACAACAACAACAACAACTCACAACAACGGAAACATAACAATAAGTCAACCGCAATTCAACGTTGGCCCTAGGCCTACAACATAATATTTTATCAACCGCAAAGCAACTTATCAACATTGGTCATAAGACCTACTACTCAATTTGTTCCGATACCGAAACAATTCTACACTGAAACAAGTTATTTACTACTACCGCTAATTTATTACCCTATGATATCTACTCGTTTTAGCTAATTAATTAAATCATTTACTAACTAATTCTAATATGATAAAGCTAATGTGACTAAAATACTCCCTGCTACAAAATCCATCAACTACCTGTCAACACAAATTTTCTACAATAATACTAGTATCATTTTCCTACTACTTTACTGGTACAAATTCTATGCTATCTAATCTTATGAACATAGATACTGCAATCTAGCACTCACACCAAAATTTATTATCTTATGTTTTCTACCTATTACTAGTTAATTCATAACCACTTGCTACTACCTAATTTAATTGCAAACAGACAAGGCAGAACACATTACAGACAAAAATGAGAAAACAAAATTAAATATAATACTCCCTGCACAAGGGTGCCGATCAGCACCCACCCCATGTGCCCTCCTACCGTTCGTCAGGTCTTCTTATCCTAGGTGTGTCATTCGGCACACTCCCCTACCCCGTGTGTGCCGTTCGGTAAACCGCTTCGTTCTTCTGTTTTCTGCAATTTTCTACTACAGTTTTCTGCAATTTTCTCCGATTCATTCTAACCAGCATCTCAACATCAATTCATACATTACTCAGTGGAATTTAACAACAGCAATTTACTTGTTTCAATCGACATACAATTTCAGCATAATATTGATCAAACAACACCAAAACATCAAACACGGAACAATTTCTTAGGGCAATCAATTTTCCCTCTACCCTAATTCCCACATAATAATCATAATACATATCATTAGAAGGTTAGAACCCCCACCTTACCTTTTATTGAAGGTAGCCCTACAAAGTTCTGATCAAAAATTCGCTTTGGTTCCGGTTGAAATCTCACGGTGGCAAGTTTTCCTCAAACCCTTGTTTTCTTCCAAAATTCTCCACGTCTCTCTACTGCAACTTCTATTCCTCTTTTTATTTCTAAAAATCTAATATTTCTCTACTACTACTACTTATATAGAAAACCCTAATATTCTACTCTTTTATTAAATCAAATATTCTATCAATAAACTAAATATTATAATTAACTAATATTCTTAATGGGTTAACTAAATGCACCTCCAATTTCGCTATTTCTCGCACAACAATTGAGCCTAACTTAATAAGTATTATTCTAATACTCAATTATTATTTCTAATAATTCTCTAACTAAACTGACTATTTACTCGACTATCCACTTAACCGCTCATATCGACATATTAATCCAATTATGCCTCTTAGAATAATACCGATAAATCTCAACTTCGACTCATTCCAACAAGTTAATACTTAATAATTCATTTAAATATTTAAATGAATTTACGGGCGTTACAGAAAATATCAGAACACCCTGCTCTTGGAACAACTGGGAGAATTTGTCTGAAATCTCCTCCAAAAACAACAATTTTCCCACCAAATTTTTTATTTGCAAGACCCTTTTTGCTCATGACATCTTTAAGGGTTTTATCCAATGCCTCAAAGCATTTATTTTGAGACATATATGCTTAATCCTATATTATCACATCAGTTGCTTCAAATAACTATGAATGTTTGGTATTTTTGTCAATATTGCAACTAGAGTTGTCAAATGTTGACACGTGAATTTTGAACTTTGAGTGGGTATATTTTCCACCTGGTAATAATTACAAAGTTATGCCACTTGAAGCACTAGTAAGAACAATTTTTTCTTGTGATCGAAGTGCACTTGATATCGTTCTCCACACGAAAAGTTTTACAAGTCCTTCCATAACCGTGTAAAAAAAATACCCTCCTCTTTGTTTGTTGACAACTTCCATGATATTTTCGAAGATTGAACGTTGTTCATCTAACAATTGTAATGAAATAAGTTATCACTTTAAATAATCAAGAGTTATATCACAAATTCATAGTTAAAATAAAAATAATCACATGTAAGGTCACACAATAGATTGTAAAATTTTTCTCTTTCACTATCGACATTGTAATCATGTTCGTCATAAATCAGCCTATTGCCAACGTACTTTGTGACATATTCATATAGATAAGGCATCTCTTTAAATTCATCCAGACTTCTTCTATTTGATTGCAACATATTCTCAATCTCAATGAGAGATAATTTTTTTATCTCACTGTTTGTGAACGACATATATTTGTCAAAAGTATACCAATAATTGCTTATCTTAATGGTTTTGATAATATATTATGTTGCTCATCATATAAAATGTAAAGCCATATAGAATCATGTTATATTTTTATTAATACATACATCGACATTCAACTTTTTACTAAACCATGCACATGTAACAACATCATTATATAATGGTACAACAAAACATCAAAGACTTGGATGCAACTTTAATATTTTGATATATAATATTAAAATCAATGAATATGGGTGACAATATAAATTAACTAGTTGACATGTACCTCTTCTATTTGTCTTCTTTCTGTGTTGATAGAGAATATCGTCGGGTAACGTCCTCCAATTTCTCCCTAAATATGGTTTGATCTATTGATTGTACCTGCTAATAGCATAATAACAAATAAGTTTCTCAAAAAATGTCCTAAACCCTAATCATTTGCCTCATTTATCGATGTAACATATTCCTTGTCATCATTAAAAAATCCCATTTTCAAAACATGGATCCCTAAAACTATCTTGAACCTTGCCAGTAACAAATTTTATATCCTTGTAGCATGTTGGTCCTTCTTGTTAGCATCATTCTCAAGTAATACACCTAACCAGTATTTGGAGGAACCCAAATTAATATGTCAATGATATGGCCTCTCTTACGTGGTCTACATATTTGATATCTTTAATAATAAACGAATTTGGAAATAAAACTAGAGTCTGGAAGATTTCTTGCCTCAGGGTATATCTTGCTTGCTTGTATCCATGATATAAACATTGATTCTTTCACACTTGGTTTATCAAGCACTTCATATATAAATTTGTAATCAGTATAATAAACCAAATTGTCATCCTCAAGATGGAAATATAACCTTACAACTGCATGATACCTTCCATGAATAGGAAATGAAAAAAAAATCTCCAGCATGCCTTGCTTGGTGAGACATATCTAAAATTAAGATATTGCTTGATTTCATAAACATCTATGGGAACAGAAAAGGCATATACGGCAGTTTCAACAGCACTTGCGGTAATTCTATCACACCCCCTTGTTAATATACTTGAATAAGTACTTAATAGAATTACCCTGATTACACCACTTCATATTGATGTGTGCTTGAAATTTCTTCGACAGATATGGTTTATAAAGTACGACATATCTATTATCAAGAACAACATCATTTTTCACCATTGTATTTCCAGATTATCTTCTTCTATAAATAGGATATCCATCCTGATCAACAATAGTTAAAGGCTCAAATTTTTGCGAAAGAATTTAGAGCACTTTTTGTTTTTCATGCAAGGTGAAGACATGTTTGTTAAACCACACGAACCATGAATCATATGTGTCTTAATCAACTGATTGAGTTGTTTATCATCTCCTTCGGATGGTATGTCTAATAAAATCATATTTTTATGTCATATGGACTTGGATACTTGCTCTAGGGATGCAAGAATAAAAAATATGTGCATGTGGTAGACCTGTCTTTTGAAATTCAATTGCGTAAACATCTACAAATATGTCAATTTATTATAAAATGTAGGATATTTAATCTATATAATCATTAAATATAGATAATGATAACATTGTCAAATTCATCAACCAAAAGTTGTTGAAACAACCTCCTTGATCTCAAAACTGTATGGGCTTCATTAACTCGGGTTTGAATCCTAACAAAAACCATTATCTAATGGTAAGTTTGTTTATCTTACTTTTTTTGTACTTGTTTCCCTATGAAGCACACCAAGTCTAAAACCATCTTCGCCATATGGAAACACTAGTGGATATTGATACTCTAGATAACATAGATGAAACTCACTTATTCTTTTCAGCCTCCCGCTCTATCTCTCAAGAAGAACATCCCTTTTTGAACTTGTAACAACATCACTGACAATAAAAGATCACCGATAATAAATGTGGCTACCTCAGAAATAGTTGGTTGGTTATAATTTCTTCCATTAGTTGATCTATCAGATATTAACTTTAGTTTGAGATCAGGTACATGACAATCCTTTAGTCTATCTGTTGCCATTCTAAATATCTTTGTGTGTGTGTGTTGAACTCATCAAGCATAACTTTCAACTTGGTAATAGTTTCAGGATTAATGTTGGGGTTGTTACTGAAATATATAATGAAATAGTTGGCATACATATTATGATACATAATAAGATTTAATATTATGATATACGAAATTAAGGAACAATATTTATATAAGAAACGGAAAATTACCATATTCCTTCAATTCAATTTTGGATCTTATTGTCAGTGTCATAAATATATAGTTGAGAAAACTTTGATGATTGGTTAGGCAAAGGTAGCATGCTTCTAATTCTATGGCAAATATGTCCATGTATTCTTATGTTAAGTGGTCCCCTTCCTGCTTGAAATCTATTGTCCATCTTCATTACTGGAGATGTAAAAGCAAACATAATGTTGTACAATCTGCAATACTTTTGATAATTCCAACATTATGTATCATGGATATCAAACAAAAGATGTTTGAGTAATATTGGCGGAGCTTTTAAAACTGGCAACACAACTTTACCATTTCCACAACATAATTGGTCCTTAGGAACTACACTTTGTTTTCGTTTGTCTGTCTTTTCTTTATACCACATAAGTGATCCACATTGTGAGCATTCAATAGCAGGATCACCAATATCAGAATAACCTATATAAATAAAAATATTTTGAGACCTAAAATCACTATAAAGAATATACTGATAGAGTTGTAAATTATATGCAATGATAAATTAAAAAAATGTAGTGAGTAATAATACTGACACTGCCACAATTGAGTGGTGTATGATCATGGTCATATTCTTGTTCATCATATAAACTTAAACTTGAGTCATAATTTGGATTTTCATTTAGGAATTCACATGAATTATCACTTAGTGATTCATCTGTTGAACCTTCTTCACATGATACATCCATCTCAATATTGGCATTTGGATTAGTAGGTGAATTGGTTATGGATGAAGAACCATGACTAGGATCCTGGTTTGGAAAATTATTAAATAAATCGGCAGTCATAGATTGAATAATACCAACATTTATTTTTTATTTAGATGAGACAATGGATCCACTTGAATGTGTATTTAAGTTCTTGCTTCTTTGTTTAGACAATGAGGAAGTCTGAACAGTTTGAGGTGAGTTTAGTTGATCATTGGAGGGAGAATTGAACATTATATTATCTTCATTGGTGTTGACCATGTTTGATCAAAGTCAATTTGAAGGTTCAGACATCTTATATTGTAATATTTTTCCCTCTCTGTCGTGCTGATACAAAAATTTGTTTTTTGAACAAATCATCATGCACTACTACAAATAACGCTTGTAACGTCAGACACAAAATGTATTTTGGTCTGAGTATGTCCTTTTCGAAAGCCTGATTGACCTATTAACCTACATAAAAACATATTTTATTTAAACATTTTTAAATAAGGAATTAAACTAATGTTAAATAGACTAACAAATTAAAAGATTAATTAGACTATTTAATTATTTGGATTGACTTATTCAAGTTTACATATTAACATATATTCTATAATACTATTTGTTTGAGAGAACTTATGAAAACAACTTATGATATTATTTATAAGATTTTTTCAGTGTATTTTCATAAATTCTTCTATACATCTAAACTTTATTTTTATTTTAATTTAAAATACAAATATCATATAATAATAAAATTATCCATATTTATTTAAATATACTTATCTAATACGTTTAAAAGGCTTTTTTTTTGACTTGTGGCCTAGTCTTTTAACTAAATAGACTTATAAAAAAATCAGAGACTTTTTTATTTAATAAAAAGTCTAATCCTATATAAACTGACTATTTGTAATCTAAGTCATATTAATTTTTAATTAGTCATTGTAATTTTGACTTGATCTAAAATCTATAAATTTATATATTTTTATTAAATATAAAATCCAATGAAAAAACAAATCTCTTTTAAGCATTAGGATAAGCACTAAGTGAGTGTTTTAGAATGTTGTACCATACCCTATACGGTTGGTGATGTGTTGGTACCAACATATAGAAAGATTCATATTGGCATGTGGTCACACATATGTAGCCCTAGGTATGAGAAAATGTGGATAATGCTTCTCTTGTCTCCCTAGGTATCATCATATACATTCATTTGTTATCCCTTCCATCCTAAGGATACGAGCACATTCTTATTCAACAATGCTTTTTAGTTAATTAAAGACCACTAAAACTAACTACTAGTAATTGCTCTCTTAAATATATAATTTTATTCATAAATCATAAAAATTCAGTTAAGAAAGTTGACAACAACATTTCTAATCAATATTAGTGTTAATGTTATTGTCATATTTTTTGACAATGACATGAAAAGCTTATAGGATGGGGCTGCAAAATTCTGTCTTTGTCGTAAGTAGTCTTTTTAATTTTTTTTAAAAGGCAAGTGGTCTTTTTTAAAATTGATTCGGTCCCCATAAGATTGTATGTACATGCATTGTGGAATGAGTCTCCTTTATTTAATCCACAAGGGGACCTTTGTAAGCTGTTGAAATTTATTCTTTGGAATTACTATATCAGAAAAATATAGAAAACTTATTCCAAGCCATTCTTCAAAAAATAAAATTGTTTGGCAAAAATTTTATTATTTTCAGAAATATTGTAATTTTTATTAATTTATTTAAAAAAATATATAAAATTTCATGAAAATCCACTTTCTCATCCTTTAATATGAGAATAATCCACTTTCTCATTCTTTGGAATATTTATATTCAGGAATAATTTTTTTAATCTTGTAAGAAATAGGTTATCCTCTCTTTTTATTTATGTATTCTCAGAAATGTAATTTCTAAACTTGAAATTAACACACCATAAACAACTTATTAGATGGGTGAGATTTCTTCTTTAGTTTCGATTTTCATTATGTTTTTTCAATTTCTTTTGTAAAATTCTTTTTTATAAAATTGTTAATTAACTAAATATTGTTTTCACTAAAAAAATATTAAATTCAATATTTTTTTAACTTTTAGTTTTTAGCAAAAGTTCGTTTACCATTCAAGTTTAAGAGTTTAGAAAAAAATTACTTTATACTCCTATTTTTATATCTGTATCTCTACAATTTTATAAAAATGTCAAATTTATTTTTAACTGATTTTAATTATTTTATTATTTCACTTTTTACCATTCAATAAACCCCAACGGATCTATTTCGGAGCAGTACAAAGAAGCCTTATGTATGTACATATACAAACCAGAACGGTAGAATGAAGTATTCCGATTTTTTGAAAAACGTTCCGAAAGAGTTTGGAAAAGTGTTCTGGTTTTAAATTGGAAATTTATATAAAACGGAACACTTTTGAAAAATCTTCCAAAACCTAGTTGTAAAAACCGGAACAACCTACTTAAAGTCTTTTGGTGTGCAAGTTTGTTTTTTTTTTACTTTTCAGGTATGGAAATTGCGCCCCAAATTTACAAAAAACAAATAATTCGTAGATACCACTGATGTATTCTCCACTACTCAAATATTCGATTTACGAGAAGAGGTTACAAGCTGGATCAAAGAGGTTGGAATAAAAAACAAAATCATTGTTATTATCAAGCGTTCGGACACCGAAATCGGCAAGAGAGGAAGAAGTAAAAAAATAATATATGGGTGTGATAAAGGGGATAAGGGATGTGGATATCCATTCAAAATCAGGCCGACTCTGTCAAAAGATGGGTCTGGATGGAAGGTTGATGTAAAATGTGAAGTTCATAATCATGGATTACTTTATAGGCTTGAAGGTCATGCGTTTGTTGGTAGGTTCCTCAGATGAAAGCAACATATTTTTAATTTGACAAAGAGATATGTTCCACCTAGACACATGTTGATTTCCTGGCAAGAGCGGGATCCTAAAAATGCCACTATGATCACTCAAATATATAAGCAAATAATGTGATAGAAAAAGAGATAAGAGGTCAAAGAAGTGACATACAACATTTGCTTAAGCTCATAGAGGATGCATGGTATGTCTATTAGAGTAGAAAAAGAGATGGCTCAAAAGTTGCGAGAGATATTTTTAGGCCCATCTAGAATCGGTTAAGTTGCTGAATGTTTTTCCCATTGTGTTAGTTATGAATAACACATATAAGACAAATAATTATAGGCAATCTCTATTTGAAATTGTTGGCATGACATCGACCGAGTTGGCATTTGTTGTTGCATTTTCTTATATGGAGTATGAACAGACATACAGTTTTTGTTGGATGTTGGATAAGCTGAAGGAATTGTTTGTGAAGAAAGATTTGTGTCCACAAGTGATTTTGACGGATAAAAATCTTGATTTGATGAAGGCGGTAGAAATTGTGTTTCCTACAACAATTAATTTGCTATGTCGATTTCACATTAACAAAAATGTTGGGATGAGATGCAAGCAATATGTGGTGAAATAAATGCAAGAGGCGATAGAGTCTTTATGGACGCATCTTGTATGGGCTAGTGAGGTTGAGTATAGTCAAAGGTTGCACCAACTTGAGCAGACATGTTTTGATTCTAGTGATTTTATTAATTATGTGAAAGACACATGGTTGAATCCACAGAGGCATAGATTTGTTGGAGCATGGATTAACCGAGTGCTTCATTTGGGTAACACAACGAATAATTGGTATATCATTTATTTTAGTATATTTACTATGCTATAGAATTATTATGCATTAATATTTATAATGTGAAATTTTTAGGTTTTTTACTATGTTATATTTTTATTATGCATTACATTTTAGAATGTTACTTATTTAGTTTTTCACTATGTTATATTTTTATTATGCATTAATTTTAGGGTTGAGTTTGCACATTGGAAGTTAAAAAAGATGTTGGGAAACGGTCTTGGTGACATGAGGTTATAAATAGGCAACATTTAGTAGTGCACTGGAGGAAGTTAAGTATGGAAGTATACCAATAAACAATGTTCATGTTTATTGGTGGAAGTTAAGTATGGAAGTTGAGTTGCAGACATATGTAGAAGATGGATGAGATTGACATGAGTAGTGCAATGGAAGAAATATAGAGAAAGTATAGATAAAACTAGGGTTTGTAAAATTGTTTACCCCACAACAATTTCCTTATGTCCACCGCTTGAGAAAATAAAAACTAAGGGAGGAGTCAAGAAAAAAAGGGAAGAAATTGATTGGGTATGAAGTTTATATGGACCCTTCACATTATGAGTATGTTGAACAAGCATCTCAAACTTTACAGAGGCTATCTCAGAAATTGTCACAATCAAAGAAACCTTCAAAATTAAAGAAGCCTTCACAATAAAAGAAACACTACACTCTTCAGTTTCCAAGTCATATTAGGTCATATATTCAAGAGATTGTGGATGTTGAAGCAGATGATAATTGCGGATTTAGAGTCATTGCATCATTGCATGGGTATAGTGAGGATAGATGGACAATTATTCATCAAGAGTTAGACATGGAAATAATATACAAGAAGAGTTTGTATGAGAAGTTATTTGGAGTTCGGCTATCAAAAGTGAGAGTCGGTTGATGATAGAGTCCAATGGTCGATAGCCACCGGAGAAATGACTGACACTACCTGACATGGGTTATTTCATAGTGAATCACTATAATGTCATTCTTATGTATTTAGGCAATCCATTCTCGACTTTTTCCCCTATGACATCCTCACTTTCACATACTTCAAGTATTTGGTGCATTGGTTTAGTCAACAATGACCATTGGGTTTAAGTAATCATTTACTTTACTTAATTTTACTTTATTTATTTAATATATAAAATAATTGGTTTATTTATTTAATTATGCTTAATTCCATTTTCTTTAATTATTTTTTATACTCGGTAAACATGAAAGAGGGATTCCCCTTGCCCCCGGTCCCGACAAATTGGAAGAAGTTTCATTATCTAGATCCATCTTCTTGTCTCCTTGCTTGCACGACCATCTCATTGCTCTGGGTAGTCTAGGGTTTTCACTTGGTTTCCAATTTTCTTCTTTTCTTCCAAGTGTAGGAAAATACTCGTGAATCTAACATTATTCCAATGACAACAAAAGTAATTAAAAAATAATACTACTTTAGTATAATAAACTATTTAATAAAGACATTTAATAAATGAGTAATTAAAAAATAATACTAATTTAGTATAATAAACCATTTAATAAAGACATTTAATAAATATCTGAAGAAGAGTTGGATAAACAGCAAGTTGTTTGCAACCAAACACACATGCATCTCTAAGAGCATCATATAGGGTAACTAAAGCAGATTCTCCCCAACTATATCTGCGAAGGCCATCTAGGAATAGCAACAAATATTTTGCATTGACAAGCGTAAACATATTGTTAGAAAAAATAGTGCAACCAAATAACATCATCAGATATTCTCTGGTTGCATATGCCTAAGAAGAAGCATCTCGATGCTCAACAAATAACTCGCACAACCACTCCAGCTTATAATGGGGACCTCTGCATGTACAAATCCGTCTCAATGCAACAACCCGTGACACTCCTAAATAGTTAACAACAAGATCACCAACAACATATTTTGTGGCGTGGTCAGGGGTCCAGAAGACACCCCTTATGGGTAGGTGCAACATACAAGCAATGTCATCCAGAGTAATCGTCATCTCACCATATGGCATGTAAAATGAAGATGTCTCTAAATTCCTTCTCTCTACAAAAGTTGTTAGCATGTTTGGGTCAATCTTCGACAAGATGGTTCTTTGAAGCGATGTTAGACCATATTTGTTCGCCCAATACTCAATTTCTTTGGGAAGTTGTTGTGGAACCCACTCCTGAAGCTTGAGCCCTTGCGCAACACATTTTAGTTCTTTCTTCGGACCTCTCTCCTGAAACAAAAAATAAGCATATTAATAAACACATATCAAAATTATAAATTTATTTAACATCAAATTTTCATTAACTTACCTCTCCATACCATAGACGTCGAGCACAATGCAACTCATATCTAACCAAGACAGATAAGTCATATAGTCCTCCTGGATATTCTTCAGGCTTGTGTAGAGGCTCTGAAGCGAATCCAGATGGACCATCATGCTCCACCTCTGTTTGAACGCTTTTCTCGTGCCTCCAAGGAAGCCTACCATCCATGTCTAATGTGCGTATTCTGCAAAATCAAAAAAATGTCAAAAAAAACAAACCGGAACACATCTTGAAAACGTTCCGGTGTGTAAAAAGTGGAAAATTTTGGAACACTTCCAAAAAGTGTTCCGGTGTAATATTTTATAAACTCAGAACAATTTTCAGATGTGTTCCGGTACATGTAATCAAACTGGAACAGTTTTAGAATATGTTCTAAAATTATAACTCAAAACGGAACTTTTCAAAAATGTGTTTCGAAATTAAATCTCAAAATGGAACACTTCAAAATTGTGTTCCGATGAACTAAATTTTCCAGAACACTTACATTATGTGTTTCGGTATGCAATTGACTGAACCGAAAGACTTTAAAAATATGTTCCAGTTTGTATTTTGTTTTAGATTCGGAACAGTTTTTGAATGTGATGAGAAATGATTTTTTTTGAAGTTATACTATTTATATGAAGGATATTTTTGTCCAAAAAATTATATTGTACGGATACATATAGAAATCGGAGTACGAAATAAAATTTTCAGTGTCTGGTTTCCCTTTACTTCATGTACTTCATTTAAAATACAATATATGACTACTCATTCCAAAGTTACATTAGAATTTGTAAAGCTATCGATTAACATTTTAGTTGGATTTAACTCAAATTGTAGATTGATATTGTCGAATTCATTTTTTAAAAGTAAATTTTGTATCGTACATTGAACTTTTTTTGACAAGAAATTTAGCACATTGAACTTAGTTTAACATCTTTTAATCAACAAAATTGTGACTTATGTTCTAAAACTTAAAAAAACAAATATAGAAAAGTGTGATTTATGTTCTAAAACTTTTAAAAGAAATTATACAATGGTCCTTTATAAAATGAGAAATGTCAATCAAGTTGATAACTTAATAAGGATGTCGATTCAAACAAAGTATAATTCTATATACTTAACAATGATGAAATTTGTAATCATAATTTAACTTGTAATTGTTCAAAAATTCCTTGTTTATGATTTTGATATTATGATCTTTAAGGTGTTCTAATTTTTATGAAAAATAATAAGAATGTATTTGGATCTATGATGTCCTTTTTCGTCCGATTATCAATTCTTAATTTCAATTGTTCTCTCTTCTCTTTTTTCTTTCTTATGTGTATATTTGATGATGAAGATATTTTTATATGTTTGCATGTGAGAAATGAGAAGAAATAAAAAAAGTTGGTGTTGTTTTCCATATTGTGCATGTTTATAGGCATTCTAATAGACACATCTCATCCAACATTCATGTTCCAATATCCATGACGAGAGAGAAGAGAGATTTAAATTTTATTTTGAATTTCAAAATAAAAACTTCATCGACTTAAATATCCATAAACCTAAATAATCATCACGTTAAGGTATTTTTTTTAAGTCAAATTTTTAATTACTTGAGTCATATTTAATGGATTTATAAAATTAATTTAATAATCTCCTCCTTTACTCAAGTGATAACTTGATGATCTTATACCATAATTTTGTGCACCATTCATTCAAAGCACTAAGCCATTTTCTTTAATGAATTGAAATGATTAGATCACAGGTTATTCATCAACTTGATTCCTTCCATCTATCACGAATCAATCCAATTATAATAATTTTAAGGGATATAGTAACATGTATTTCATGCCTTTTCAATAAAACACCTTTGTCATCACATATTTACAAATATTAACAATAATGTATACAATATAATATGGATAACAAAACTAAACAGAAACATAACCTTAATTGAATTCACAAGTGTCATACAATACAAATATTAAGCTTTTCATGTGTGTATATATATATATATATATATATATATATATATATATATATATATATATATATATATATATATATATATATATATATATATATATATATATATATATATATATATATATATATATATATATATATTAATCGACTATAATGTTAACAATGGCTTTTACATAATTTCCATCCTTTTTACATGGCCAACAAATATTTTGGATGCTAAACCTTTTTTTAACGGATCAACTATCATTAAATATTTACAATATGTTCAAATGACACTTTTGTTTCAATACTTCTTCTTTCACTGATAAGTACTTCAATTTCATATGTATATCACCTTTTGAATGCTCATCATTCTCATAGATGAACACAGCTGGAGAGTTATCACAATAAATCCTTAGAGTCCTAAATATATTATTGACAATACCAAGCCTAAAGGTAAAATTGGGCAACCACCATGATTGAATTATGGCCTTAAAGCATGCCACAAATTTAGTTTCCATAGTAAAAGTAGCAATCACTGACTATTTTACAGTCTTCCATGATAAACCATTGAATTGACTTAACTCAAAGGAGTAATAAAAGAGTCTCCACCGCGCTTTTATTTTATCCAAAGGACTAGGAAAAAGAGCGAATAAAATCCTAACAAAAAAATATCAGAGATCTGGGACCGCGGGTTAGTTATGCAAAGGGGAGGTATTAGGCACCCAAAGCATCTACGGTATTCTGCATGAACCTTTTTTAAAAATTTGTACATGTGTGCTAAAAAAAGTATATGTACAAAATGGACGGTGGGGGAGAAGAGAAATATTTTTTATAATTTTTTAGTTTGGTAGAACTTCCAATGAGTTACAGGCCTACATACCAACAATATGCAATGTTGAAATCAAAACCAAGTAGTTTGGCTAAAAAACTAAAGTTGCGTGTTGGTTGATTTTAAGAAAATGTTAGTTAGAAAAGTCACAAAGAGCTCAAAAAAAGTTTGAATGAGGTTAGATGTTTTTTAGTATTATGAGAAAAAGTCAAAGTATTGTTAAATGGATTGGAAGTTTATTAGAAAAAGGAAGTTTAAAAATGCATGAACCTAAGTCCAAGTTTTTTATGAAAGCAGTTCGTGTTTTGGAAACAAGAATCCTTTGAAAAAGAGGAAAGATTTTGAAAATTAAAGAATGGAGAGGAGATAAAGAGGCTAACTTAAGTGCATAAAGTAAAAGGTAAGGGTATAGAAATATCTAACCGGGTGAGAAGACTAGTACTTGACATCAAGAGCCAATATCATATCTCATCCTTTGGATTACCACATAAGCAACAAATAATCAGACAAAAAACACAAGCTTTAGATAAATCAATGCTTTTAGGTGAACTCTTGTCTTAAAAAAAACGGGCAGAGTAACGACTGTATTTGGAGGAAATCCACTCTTAATCGAGTATAACGGAATAACCTGCATACAAAGATTATAACCAGACAAGACAAAATAACACCAAGGGCATAAAGATCTCCAAGCTGAGGTAAGGGTCCTAATCCTAAGTCCAAAGATCGAGCTCCAAATACAAGGATAGTAACCAAGTTCAATTAAGATTTTTTATGTTTAAGTTGAATTATTAAGTGTTTTGGAAAAGAAAATAAAGCTCAAGTGAGCAAATTAAAAATAACAAGAAAATAAAATGCTTAAGTGAGCAAAGGAAAAATGACATAGAAAATAAATGCTCAAGTGAGCAAAGAAAAAAATAACATGAAATGTATATGCTAAAAGTAAAGTGCATAAAAAGTAAATGCGGAAAGTAAAGAGCGAAAAATAAAAAGCATTAATAAAGGTTAGCAAGATGACCATCTTGAAACTTGTCAAGTATATCATCGAATTGTTAATTCTTAATCGTCAGCAAGGTGACCATCTTGAAACTTATACATGAAGACTTGCCAGAAGGTTGATAGAATCAACGCGACCACACGACAAGTTTCAATTGTTTTTTGTCAAGTATATCATCGGTTTTGGAATTACCACATCACTTGATCAAAGATGTTTGAGAATTTCAAATGGACAAAGTTAGTGGAAACTTGTCAGAAGCTTGATTAAAAATTAACGCGACCACACGACAAACGCCATAGGTGTTGAACCAAGATCAAAGCTCGAGTCATCTTTTGGGGCGTATGTTAGAACATTAAAGTTCATGCCACCAATTGATCACTTTTCCCGAATCGGGACAAAAGAAAAAATAAGATGAAGAAGACGAAATAATTTCCAAGTTTATTATGCATCAAATGAGTTTATTCGGTCTAACTTCGTAAAAATCAATCAACTTTCTTGGTGGATTTGGTCAAGAGACCTATCACTTTCCAAATTCCATTGATGTTGAGGAAATTTGTGACTCCAAATAAGTTCAAAAATCAGCAAAATAAAAGGAATCAAAAGTAATTTAAATAATGAATAAAACAATTTAAAATTAGGTTATTTAATTGGATTTTATTGATGAAATACATAAATAGTATTTTTTTTTCATCAAGATAAAATTCCAAGAAAATTACCTAAGGTCAAATAGAGGTCAACAAGTGTTGACAAATTTTTTAGAAATTTTTTTAAGTCAGAAAATATTTTTAGAAAATAAAATAAAAGGTAAAATAACCCAAAAATGAAAAAAAAATAGTGTTATACCCCAAAATTTGCCCTCCTACTTCTCAAGACAATTCACATCTCCAAACTTCATGTCTCAAGAGCTTTGGCCAAAAATGCTTCATTTGGAAGTTATGGATCAAAACATTATAGGTCCTTTTAAAAGTCAACAAAATTAATCATTTTGCTAATAAGTGTTCATGAACATGGAAACTTCAATGAAGGTGAAACCAAAAATAGTGTTTAAAGAATATCTTGAGCTTTCTAAAAATTCCAAGAACACTCAAAAATATGGAAAATTGAGCAAGATACAAGTTGTGCAAGTTGGGCATTTTTGAGGAGGTGCATGAAGAGAAATACTTGAGAAAATCAAATTTTCTCTAAATGGGCCTAACTTTTCTTGATTCAAACTTGTTTCTAATCTCAATTAGAACCTCCAAGCCCAATGCCACGCACTTGAGCTTTTTATTTTATTTATTTTGATTTTTTATTCATTTAAAGTCAATTTAATTAAAATAAAATAGCAAAATTAAATCAATTAATGCAAGGATGAATATTTGACATTCTTGAGGTCCAAGGTACTCATTAAATAGCCAAAATTTTGAAAATATATGATTGACATGAGATTGGTACAAGATTGGAAGCATTTGATGCAAATTGAAGAGATTGACAAATCAAATATTTTCTCATTGAATGGGATATATTTTCTCATCAATTCTTGACCTAATTCAGTCTATTATATATACATATGAATTCTAGATGCCAGAGGACGAAAATTCTTTCCTCCAAGAACCCTAGAAAACTTGGAAAAAACCGTGTCATTCAAGCAACTTGGAGCCAGAGTTTTGGATCGATCAAGGCCATTCCAAGCCTTCAAACAGCTTCCTGGAGGTCCTCTGAAGCATTCCAGCCATTCACAAGCCATCCAGACATCCAAGATCGCAAGAACATGATCACGGTTTGCACCTTCTATTTCAAAATCAATTTCGTTAATTCATACACTTTCAACTTAATTTGTTTGCATATTCATGTTTGTATGGCTATTTCGATGCTTTATGGATAGTATGATTGAAGTTTAAACGCAAGTACAAAGAGATGCCATTGTTAGGGTTTAAAACCTCTAATTGGGGTTTTCTAATCTAGGTGAAATTAGACAAAACCAATGATATCATCGTGTTCAGAGGATCAAACCGAGTTGATCCATGTCCTCACAATAAATTTATATTGCGTATTTTGTGACTTGTGATTTTTGCAGGAATATAGTGACGCGTGAAACTGTCACTAAAGGTTCTAGCTACGGACCAAAACCGTAGCTAAAAACTTGGAAAATTCAAACAGGGAAGACGACCCCTGCGTGCGTTTTTGTATTTTAATTATTTTCAATTTTCAATTTCGCTTATAATCTTATCATTTTGTATTACTAACACCAAAATAGCTTGGCTCAGTTGGTAAAGGAGGTGCGCGTATGACATATGGGAGCAGGGGTTCGATCCCTGGCTACCCCATTATTTTTACACCTTTTACAAACTAACCTTATTTTTTCTTATTTTCTTCATATTTTCTTTTCTATTTTATTTCTTTTCAAATATTTTTTTAATATAACAAAGAAACCCTAAAAATAATTTGGCAAAATACCCTTTTTGGTCCCTTAACTATACCTCAGGGTACAGTTTGGTCCCTTATCTCTAAAAAGTGTCAAAGTGGTCCTTTAATTGTTCAAAAAGGACCACAGTAATCCTTTCCATCCAAAAGACACTAACAAACATTTGTTTTGTATACGTGGCAGGTGACATGGACTAATATAATCTTCTTCTTCTACCTTGGATTATTCCATCATTTTGTTCCTTCTCTTCAACCCAATTCCCCAAATTATAGGGTTCAATAATTACCTTCAATTTTGAAATTGGTTGTGGAAAAATGAAGCAGACATCATCAACCAACACAAGGCAGTGTTCATTTGAGTCGAATGTGAAGAGTGATTCCTGTGTAGATGGAAATTTCAAATGGAAACCCATATGTGGCTGTGGTGACATGGCTCTTCTTCAAAGGGCTTCTACTGTGACGAATTTTGGGAAACAATTTTGGGGTTGTCGTCATTATAAGGTACAAAAGAAATTAAATTAGTTCTTAATATCAAGAAATTTCATGTTAATGGCAATTCTGAGTTTCGTTATTAATATTTGAATTGGAAATAACACAGGGTTCAACACAAACTGGATGTGGATATTTTCAATGGTACTATGATGATGTTGTGGATGAGAAAGACCAATTTATGAAGAAGCAAAAGGGTCGGTTAGACAAGATGCAAACTGAACTTGATGCTGCAAAATTGGAGTTGTTATGTTTAAAGGCAACAAACGATGGTCTGAAACAAAAGATACTAGAGTTACAAATGAAAATTAAGACGATGATGAATTTGGAAAAAAAATATAAAAGAGTGTTATGTATTGTTTTGTTATTTGTCATATGAAAATTGTTGTAATAATTGTTCTATTAGAATGTTTAATTAGAATGTTGGACCATGTGTTATGTAATGTTCTGTATTTGAATTCAACAAATGTTTAATTTGAATGTTCTATTGAGAACAAAGTTAGCATGAATTATAATATTTTTAAATTCAACAATTAATATTACAGGTCCACAAAGCTGTAAACAACAATTAATTATAAGGTGGTGTAAACCACTAACATTCATACATTACACAATCAAAACATAACACCTGATATTACAGGTCCAAAACATAAAGCCTAATATTCTAGTTCCATAGGTCCAAAACAACCTGATTTTACAGGATCAAAACAAGTTAACATACATCAATCCTAAACTTAACATAAGCAATCCTAAACTTAACATAAGAAATCCTAAACTTTCCATTTTGGTGTTGCTCTCTTAGTTGGTGTTGTCCTTCTTGTTGTTGGACCTACAACAGTTCTTGCTGCATTCAACCTAGTTGTTGGACCAGGTGGAACAAATGGTGCATTTGGCCTTCTAACTGGAAACTTTCTGGATGATTTAGAAGCAACTTTCTTTGATGTTTGGGAAATAAGAACTGACTGAGATGCCTGAGAAGCCACTGGTACAGATGCTGGCTGAGAAGCCATTGGTACAGATGCTGACTGAGATGCCACTGGTACAGATGCTGACTGAGATGCCTGAGAAGCCACTGGTACAAATGCTGGCTGAGAAGCCACTGGTACAAATGCTGACTAAGATGCCACTGGTACAGATGTTGATTGAGATGCCTGAGAAGCCACTGGTACAGATGCTGGCTGAGATGCCTGAGAAGCCACTGGTACAGATGCTGGCTGAGATGCTTGGGTAGTTACTGATGCAGGAGTAGCTTGTGTAGGGGATGACTGAGATGCTTGACTAGTAGAAGGCACCTTGCAAGTAAGCTTGTTGTGTCCTGACTTCTTACACCTGCTACACTTTATGATGAATCTTGTCCTCCTCATCTTTTTATCAGATCCATCTATTTCTCCTTTCTCTAAATTCCTCCTCTTCTTTGCCCTTCCTGGAATTTTCCTAAATTTAGGGGGGAGAACATCAGGATACTCTGTTCTGCTCCATAGGTTTGAGCCATTGACAGGGTATATTACAGGCTTGTACACTTGCATGTATCTTGATTTCCTATAGTAATCAGGTATATAATCATCAATGTTCTGGTTCCTACTTTTAATTGCTGCAAGTGAATGCACACAAGGCAGGCCAGTTAGCTCCCATCTCCTGCATGAACATTTCCCATCCTTCAGATTGACTGTCAATTTGTTAGCTGGATTTTCCATATGCCTCACTTCAAATATATGCTCATCAGACATCCTAACACAAATTCAAATTACAAAATCAGTCATTTTAACGCAGAAGTTGTGTAAATTAAAATTACAAAATCAGCCAGTTTAACTCAAATTACCTACCTGACTAGCCACATGTTTGTGTATGAACTTGTTTTTTCAATTTTCTTCATAATGTTAGGCAGCACATCAACATCTTCCAGTTTCTGAAACCTCATCCTGTTTGTAGCCCACCTCTCCATCATGTATATCCTAATTTCTTCCACCATAATTATCAATGGTTTGGACCTTGCCTCCAAGATGACACTATTAAATGTTTCTGACATATTAAGAACTGCATCACATTTGTTTCCAGTCTTGAAATATGATCTGCTCCAGAACCTTGGAGGTGTGGCTATCATGTGTTTGTATGATTCTCCATTGAGATCTTTCATTACTCTCATCTCCCTTTCTCAAGCTTGGGAGTATGTTGACTTGGCAGTTTTCCATATTATTTCCTTTAGTTTTTTCCCTGGATACATCTTCCTGAAGTTATTGTAAAGGTGCCTAACACAGAACCTTTGTTCAACTCTAGGTAGGAGTTCCTCCATTGCAGGCAGTAATCCCTATGTCATCAAGAAATTAAACATGAGATATGAAAAGTTACAACATTAAAGGGAACAAAATAATATACTTAGAACCATGTCAGGCATTCCTCTTTCCCACCAAGATCATCTATTAGCAATTCTAAGAACCATGTCCAACTATCTTTGTTTTCACTCTCCACCACTGCATATGCTATTGGTAGCATTTGGTCATTGAGGTCTCTTCCTATGGCTTCCAGTATTTGACCTCTACATAGGCCTTTCAAAAAACATCCATCAAGTCCAATGAAATGTCTACTTAACTTGAAACTTTCCTTGCAAGCTTCCAAACATATGTACAGCCTTTTGAAATGTAGTTTCTAATCATCACCACCTTCTTGGGCAGGTTGTACACTGACTTTGACAGTTGAGCCAGGATTAGATCTTAGTAACTCATGTGCATAGTCATAGACCCTTGCATAATCTCCTAGGAATGATCCATCAACCATGTCTCTTGCTGCAAACCTAGCCCTTATAGCCTTAGTTTTGTTGACCCCCACATTCCACTTTCTCTGAACCTTTTCCTTAATATCCTTCAGCTTCATTCTAGGGTTGGTTTTAAGTGAATTTAGTAGCCTCTTGCTGAGCCATTTAGTCTTCAACAACTTCACATTATATTCTCTAATGCAGCTATGAATGTCAACTACCTTTCTTAGTTGCCAAGAATCCTCATCTTTCAATTTAGCACAAAAAGCTTCCCATGCACATCCAGCCTTACACCTAACCCTAATCATTACCTTGTCATTTTTAATAAACCTTAAACCTCTACCATTTTGGACTGCATAAGTGGTAATTGCTTCCTTGAAATCTTCTTTTGTACTGAAATAAGTTCCCACTTCCCATTTGTAATTGGTCATATCTTTTAGAATCTTGAATATGGGATACTTCCTTCTCCTAACTCTACTTCTATCATCACTTTCACAATCACTTCCAAGATCCTCAATTTCATTATCACTTCCTTTACTATCATCACACTTGTCCTTACAATTTTTGTTGTTTACTTGTTCATCAGCTACTCCTTCACAGTCATCTAAGTTACCCTCTTCCTCTTCAAGTTCAGTATCATATTCATCAGAATTATCATCAAATACTACCTCCATTTGCACTATCATAGTTGAAGCTATTATCCTCAGAACTATCATCAGAATCAGTAAGTCTCACATCATCATCAACCTCACTAGCCCTTTGTCCAATATCATCATCATTAGCCCTTACATCATTCACATTATCATCAGCTCTTACATCATTCACATTATCATCGGCCCTTACATCATTCCCATTATCATCAGCCCTTACATCATTCACATTAACATCAGCCCTTACATCATTCACATTGTCATCAGCCCTTACATCATTCACATTGTCGTCAGCCCTTACATCATTCACATTGTCAACAACCCTTACATCATTTACATTGTCATCAGCCCTTACATCATTCACCCTATCATCATCTACACTTACATCATTCATCCTAACATCATCTACAACTACCTCTGTTTCCTTCAACATCTCCTCAATCTTATCTACTATCACGTTAAATGGAATCTCATCTAGCACAACTTCATTGTCATCTACAAAATCAGGCTAGGACAATGTGTGTTGAATAAAGACTTCAACACTGAGATGAACCCTATATATATCAGCTATATCTAAGGCCCCTCTGTCATCATACAACAAATTCATCCCAGTTGTTGGATCCTTATAATATATCTTCTCTATCTCTGCATACCCTAGTTCCTCAATCGCACCTATCAACTCAAAAAATCCCCACTTATCAGCATCTACTCTCAAATCAGCAATCTCACCTCCTTCGTACACACTCAGGTCGTCACTAACAAAATAACCACTATGGTGGATCGTAATGTGGAGAATTTCTTCCATTTTTAAAATATGCCCTAGAAACCCTAGATACACGAGAAGAACAAAGATTTCAGAAAAATTGAAGGGAGAATAAACCCTAGATACAAGCGAAGAACAATGGATTTCAGAATAAACTTACCTTTCAACGAATTTCCTCTTCAATTTTACCTTTAGGGGTGTCCTTTGCAGAAAATGTGTTCTTCATCTTCAGGAGTGTCGTTTCGTTTGCACTTCTATTTTCTCAGATTTTCTATGACTCAGATTTTCTCTTGGTTTTGTTTTAATACATTAATACGTGTTCAGATACTATAATCCACATATGATAATTAATTAAGACGTGTCAGCCACATGTACGCCACATACACCCTTCACTTGACTTTGACTAACGTGGATGACGGAAAGGATAAACATGGTCCTTTTTGAACAATTAAAGGACCACTTTGACATTTTTTAGAGATAAGGGACCAAATTGTACCCCGAGGTATAGTTAAGGGACCAAAAAGGGTATTTTGCCAAATTATTTCTTTTGCATTTAGGTCAGAAAAATGCTTATTTAATTTTTTACATTAAAAATCTTATTTTTCACTTTCATTTTAATTAATTGTTAATTAACCATCAAATTAACCTTTAATTATTTTTATCTATTAAAATCAATTCTCAAAAAATATTTTCTTATCTAATTAGGTTGACTAACCCTAAAAAACATTTTTCTGACATGAAAACGTATTTTCTACTAACATAATTTGTTCTTATTTCCAATTTGATCTTTCTCGCGATATCTTTTGTCTGATTATTGTTGCTTACAGGACGAACAACTAGGATTTAAATTCCTCACTCTTTTTCACTATTATGTAACTGCTCATGGGAGGTAATAGATAATTAGGGTTTTACTTTCCGCACTCCTTATTATGTATCTGCCCCGAAGCCATGTAATAGCGTAGGACCTTTACGTTTCCGCACTTTTACTTTTCGCACTTTAATTTCTGTACATATTTATCTGCTAGCTAATAGGATTGTATGGAAAGATAAAATCAACCCTAGATCACCTCTAATTCAAGACTAATATATTTGAATACAACACACTTTTGCACTCACTCACACCTTAGGGTATCCTCTCTCGTTGTCTTACGAACAAAACATGGTCATGTCCCTTGAACGTAGAAATATCTTAGCATAGTTGCCTACAAACAATATCATCACAGTCCCTTCAAATCAAATATCATAGTCCCTCGATATTGCCTACGAATACATGATCTCGTCCCTTGGTTGTTGCCTACAAAAAGTGATGATCGTCCCTACGAATATGCTAAGGTATCCCTACATGTTGCCTTCTATGACCATATGATGACCCTACGAACGTCCCTTTACATCCAGCAAATAAGATTACCTACCAACTAATGGTATGGATAGCCTTATTCTAAAGGAAGAAAAATAACATGGAAACGACCATTCTGAGTAGGTAATAAGACTCTTTTGCTTGCTCCAATCAATTCATAAATACTTTTCACACCTCACGCTTCTTTTCAAAATCTTTTCAAAACACTTTGTATACATTCTAGTGTGAATCATTACAAAAGTTAAATACTTTTTCAAAACAAAACATTTTCAAACACTTCGCATACATTCTAGCGTAAATCATTACGAAGTCAAAGCGAAATGCCTTTTTAAAACATTTTCAAACACACACACAAAAAACAATTTATAAAGTGAGCTAAAGCAATTAAGAGCCCGTAGATAACTACGGATGGAAAGGGTGCTAACACTTTCCCTTTTCATAACTGCCTCTCGTACTCAGAGTCTAACGAAGGTCTTTTCTTGTTCTTTTCGCCTTCCCTTAATTGGATAAATAAAAAGTCGGTGGAGACTCTTGCTAACCGCAACATTTGCGATAAAACGCAAAACAAACAAGTCAGCTCTCCCACCGTGTTACAGTTTGATTCAGATATTATTAGTCTTGAATTAGGATGTTCTAAGATTTATTTTAATCTTGTCATGCAAACCCTAGTTAGCATACATCTAAGCAGTTTATAGACAGTTTATAAGAGAGTGCAAAAAGTAAAGTGCGGGAAGTAAATGTCATACGCTATTACATGGCTTTGGGGCAGATACATAATAGGAGGTGCGGAAAATAAAATGTGGAAACTAAAGCCCTAGTTAAACTATTACATCCCATGAGCAGTTACATAATAGTGAAAAATACGAGGAATTGTAAATTTACGCTATTACAATTTATGAGCAATTATAATAATCGAAAAAATATCAAGACAGGGATTAAATCGGAATAAGAAGAAATAAGGTTAGGAAAAAGATTTTTGTGTTAGTAGAAAATGTTTTAGATTAGTAGAAAATCTAACCTAAATAAGAAAATTATTTTTTGTATTTTTTGGATTGATTTTATTTAGGAAAATCAATTAAAAGTTAATTCTAATGGTTAATTAACAATTAATTAAAACAAAAGGAAAAAAATATTTTTTGGTGTCAAGAATTGAATAAATATTTTATTTACCTAATTCTAAAAATAAAAATATTTTTGTGGTTTTTTGTGTATTTTAGAAAATAGTTTAAAAGAATTAAATAAATAAAATAAAATTGAAAAGAAAAATAGGAAAAGGGTTAGTAAACAAAGTGTTAAAAATATATGTGCATACCTGGGGATCGAACCCAGGCCCTCTAAGCCATCGAACCCAGGCCCTCTAAGCCATGCACGTGCACCTCCTGCCAATTGAGCTATGGTGTTTTTGTGTTAGTACAATGAAACAAATAGAATATAAGGAAAAACGTTTTTTGAAAATATTTTCAAACCAAAAGCGCGCGCTGGCTTCGTCTTCCTCGATTTGAATTTCTCACGGATATTACCCATGGCTTTTCCGTGGGTAAACCTATACCAACGACTCTTGTCCGTATCTATATCCCTGCAACTTTCAAAAATCACAAATATGCAATATAAATTTCAGATGGAAGCCATGGTTCGATTGGAAATTGCTTCCTGAATTCAATGGTACCACTCGTTTGGTCCAATTTTTCCTAAATCAGGAAGCCCTAATTCAAAGATTTAAACTCTAGCAATGGTAGATTTGTGTACCTGTACTGAAACTCAAATCAAACTATATGGACAGCATCGAAATCATGTTAGGAACACAAATATGTTAACAACTCATGTTAAAAACGCATGTAAATATGAAATAGAAAGTTGAGAATATATGAGGAAACTGAAACTGTGTTCTTACGTTTCAACAACTTTTGATCGTTTGTAATGGACTGGGATGAATCAGAGGACACCGAGGAATCTATTGGGATGCTTGGAACGGCTTGAAACGATGCAAAACCTGGTCTGCAAGTTGCTTGTATAGCACGGTTTTTTCAAGTTTCTCTAGGATTCTTGAGGCTGCAAAAACATCTCTTGATCATCTGAATGGCTTGTGTATTTATAGATGATGGAAATTAGGTCAAGAGATGTGAAGAAAATATATGGCATTGATGAGAAAGTATTTGATTTTTCAATCATTCAAGTTTGCATCAAAAGTTTCCAAATTTGCCTCAATCTTGTGCAATCAAGTCTTGAACGAAATTAGCCAGCTAATTGATCTTGCTTGGACCTCAAGAATGACAAATATCCAGCCTTACATCAATTAATTTGATTTTTTACATTTTATTTTAATTAAAATTGAATTTAAGTGAATAAATTCCAAAATAAATTAAATAAAATGAAAGAAGGCGTGCAATTGGTCTTGTAGGTCATGGATAATCTTAAGAAGAATTTTGGATCACAAAAACATAGGCCCATTTGGAAACAATTTGATTTTGCTAAGTATTTATCTTCATGCACTTCTTCAAAAATGTCAAACTTGCACAACTTGTATCTTGCTCAATTTTCAACATTTTGAAGTGTTCTTGGACTTTTTAGAAAGCTCAAGATGTCCTATAAACACTCTTTTTAGTTTCATCTTCATTGAAGCTTCCATGTTCATATACACGTCTTTGAAAAAAGATGACTTTTTGTTGACTTTTAGAAGGACTTATAATGTCTTGATCCATAACTCTCAAATGAAGCATTTTTTGCCAAAGCTTGTGAGACATGAAGTTGTAGAGAATTTAATTCTCTTCAAAATGAGCTTTGATGGAAAAATTTCTGATAAAGTATGTGAAAGTTATGCTTGGTCAAAGTTCTGTTGACTTTTTGTCCAAAAACCCTAATTTAGAAACTTTGACTTTTGAACAAATCTTGATTTTTCTTGATGAATCATGATTAAACCTTGATCAAATGATGAATGTGACTTAAAAATCTTGATGTTGACCAAAAATGATGAATTTTGACTGTATGTTGACCATAATTGACTTTTTGTCCAATACAATTGATTTTCAACCATCTGAGCAATTGATTGAGCAAACTTGAGCCGTGAGGCTTGAAACTTGACATCGTGACCCCTTGAGACATATGAGGAGGTATGATGACCACTTGAGGTACTAGAACTTGATTTTGTCTTGAGAGAAGCAAAACCCTAGTTGTGGGTTGATTGCTTAGGAGAGGCTTCATCTGGTCAACCCTTGAGAAATTCTTGAATATAGAGATGTGGATTGTCCTGAGAAATAGGAGGATAAATTTTTGGGTATAACATTTGTTGTATCAAACCACAGCGTCATGACATCTGTCTAAAAAACTCATAACAACAAAACTGCTATGACAATTTATAAAGATGCTGCAACAGCTTACTCAACATCAATATAGAACCATGCTTAGCCAAAATTTAGCCAACCATAAAAACATGGAACTAAAATTTCTAACAACTAGCAAAGTTAGATCAATCTCCACACAAATTCTCGTGAACTTTCCCCTCTTTAAATTCAGGGTATTAGTATATATCTTAACAAGAGTATCCATAACAAATGTCAAACCAAGGACACTTTCATCATAATAGAATAAGTTAAGCCCTAGAAATTGAATCCAAACCAAAGTCTTCTCCACATTGGCGAGGGGAGATACAATATCTAGAGTCCATCGAGCCACTGCCAAATAATGGTCAAACAACAACCACGAGCCTTCTTACACAATTTTCTCCCTATTTTGGAGTTGTTCACATTTGAGCACATAGAATACATTGTCAACGTCCATGATCTCAAAACCTTAGGTAATTTTCCACATCTTCTTCAACCTATCATTATAAAATGATAGCATACGTTCTTCCCAATGAGTTAATGGCTAGTGACTCCTTCTAAGGATTGCATAGTTCCTGAAAAAAATTATCTTCCACCGTGACTTTTAGTAGCAATCATTTTCTCCTTCGAGAAAGACTTTCATAAGTCTCTTTTCAATCAGGCACACTCTCTCATTTCTAGTAGTGACTCTATTACCTCCAATGAGAATATCCCAAAACGTTGATTTAGCAGACTTAGAAGCACCTCCATTTAGAGACTTGACCAGCGACGACAGCGTGAAAGTAGCAAAAACAAAGGGCTTCATGCGAAAAGTTATCAGTTATTCAAAAGTTGTTTCTATTAACGTAAATGAAGTTTCTTATTGTACAACACTATTATTTTTATTTTTATTGAGCATAGTCGAGTTCTTTAAAACTAAATCATCAAGTCATTTGCATTGAATTTGTGAATCAAAATAATTATTTTTGGTATAAATTAGATATCCTTACGCGCAAGTGTGAAAGACTAACCCTCGAGTAAAAAATGATCATAATAGACGATAAAACTCTTCCCTCCAGAGATTTAACATTGTTGCATGTCTAGGGTTAGAATCAAATCTAAAACTCCTGTTTAAAGTGGAAGAGACCCCTACCATCTCAACTTAATGCTCTTGGGTGAATCACAATTATTTTGTACAAGTAAAATGATAATAATTTTTTTATCTTATTTAAAGTTTCGGTTTCATGCATGTAACAATTGTAAATTTTTTACAAGTACATATGAAGTACAACTATCAATTATTAGCTCCTAATATTTAAAGTTTTCATCTGCATAGAGTTTCCATATTTTGTATAGTGAAGTACACGTATATGTTGAAAATATTGATGATGATATCACGTATCTCATTATTGAAAATGTATAGGTTATAATGAATTAAATATCTTCTATGTATGAATTTTGTTTTTCTGAATTGCAGCGTCATGTTTTCATTTTTTGCTTTCTGAACAGTGTTCTTTTAAGAACAAGCAGTGCAATTAATGTTATAATTATAGTAATTAGAAGCCAAATGCAGATGTAAACTTAATCACATTAAACGTATACGGATCATTTTCTTCACCTTAAGAGACCTGTGATGATGAACCACAAATCCACATTGCATCCTTCTGCTTAATATTATCCTAAACATTCTCAATACCACATAAATCCAAAGAGATTAAAGATATTTCCTAATCCCTTTAGATACTCTTTAAGCCTTCCCAATCATAGAAAAATAAATCCTAAAAATCCCTATTTGTTTCTAAATAAAAAACTTCCGTGGCAAGTTTCCATTCAAAGACAAATCTTTCAATTATGTGTATTAGGAGAAAAGAATCAATATATTAAAGTACAACAAAAAAAAAACAAACTAATTTATTTTTCCTATTAACTAGAATGGAAGAAACATTCTTCCTGTTTTATCATTTGTCACCATTGACATTGTTAGAATGAGTTTGTGTCACTTTTATGTTCTCTGTTCTCCAAGAAGAGTCCACTGCTGGAGGTTGATACTCATCTGGTTTCAATGCCAATGAAAATTCAGGCAATGTTGGAGCTGTTTCCATAATCCTGTAACATATGTTTTCATTAGTCCTCTTGCTTATTATTCAAGCAAATAGTCTTTTTGTTTCACCGAAGCACAGACACCAGAAACACGATACTGGTAATAATTTGAAAAAATTAAAAATAAAATGTAATTACAAGTATAAGTGTCGGTTTCAGACACAGACACACTTTTTTCCAAAGATATGAGTGTTACAGAGGACATTGTTCTTATAGTCAATAAACGTATAGAAATTACAAACACGTCATCAAGTGTGTGTCTAAAAGATTTACCTTTCGTGAGTGTATAGATCGCGGTTTATTCGCACTTTGCTTGAAGTATCCTTAGGAATTTTTTCAGAGAGATATTTCATGGTCCCCCAAAGTGGTGGATTTCTGCACCATGATTGCAAGTTATAGTATTTTTTTACAAGCATAATCACATAGGTTTCGCGTGCGCGATAAGCCTAGCATTGCGTAAAGGTGAAGAAAAAGATTACCTTGACAATGGAGGAGCCGCGTTGAATGCCTCACATAACTTCTTGCTTTCTTTAAAATATTCATCTGCTGCTTGCAAAGCGGCTACAGCCATCCCGTGAGATTTCTCCGTATTTCCCTCGTCAAGAATCAAACCGTGGTAATAATACGCTGCAGCCTGGTAAATCATTGCAACAAAACGTATCACAAGTTCGTAACAAACTAGAAAATCCGTCTCTAATAATATAACAATGCGCGAAGCGTTTAGTATGGTTCGTAGTTACTGATAAGTGGATAAGGTTGTTCGATTGCTTGTGGCAAACGGTAAATGGAGTGTAGAAAAGTATATACCTTAGCTTCGACATATTTCCATTTCACAAGAAGGTGATGCTTTTCGCCCCAACCATTTGCCAGCGGAAGGTTCATAATGTTATCCTGTGCCTGTAAAACCGACCGTATAAATCAATGTTATCTATGATATGATCAATGCAGATCCAAGAGAAACCGAGTCAAGTAACGATACCTGTTGCCAACATTTCAACATCTCGCACGCAAGTCTACGCTTCACTGCAAGAGTTGCTTTAGCACTATCAATTGCCATTCCAAGTTGTATATCTACACCCTAAAACATGATCATGATATTATGACAGATAGATGCATTGAAACACATTAGTATTAGTTTTAGTCAGAGTCATCTTTGAGGGCGTGCAAGACAGGACTATCGCACAAGGCCCAATACCTGTCCTAATGCCTGTAGAGAAAGGGCTCGAAGAACTCCTTCCGCTAAGTCAACCGGTAAGTTTCTCCTAAAATCGGAACCAAAATAATGCACATGAATGGAAATATGGAATGAGGAAGGTTATTGAGATTAACCAAATAAAAGTGTGATAATCAGTTAACTTCATACCTGAGTTCTGCAGGAAGCTGTGGAAGAACATGTTTGACAGCACAATCCAAATATCCAGAAGCCTTCAAGAAGATATCAATAGCAGTTCGTCGGTTTTCTGTTAGTTTGACCATCACGACAAATTACAATTACTTACGACAACTAGTCATTAAAATGAACGTGAACATGCACGCACGCGCGCACGCACATAAGAAACGCGATCTGTAAGCATTTACTTACCATCTGATACTTTTTGCTGATGACCATCACTAGATGATCTTGGAAGCAGCAACAAATTAGCCTTTGAGTGCAATAGCATTGCCATCAAATGCAAAACTGACAACACCTCGTACCAAGCATTCGACATGGCTGTTTCCTGTAAAGTGAACAAATCGCCATCACCATTCTTCGGTAAACTAAGCACTTTCTAAATTAAACTCAGAAACATGTAAGAATTTAAGACATTACCGACCTCTTTTTCGTCTTCTTGATTCATCCAAACAAATTGTACTTTGTATTGTAAATGGCTTCCTACATGATAAAAATCGATAAGTTGATAGTGCGCGCAAGCGAGAGCATACATCATGTAATAACAAACAAACAAACAAACACGAATTTTACCGTCTTTAACTAATCCTAGAAGAACTGGCAAGTAATCTTCAAGAGCCTGAAGAAGGTCAGCCAATGTCGAACCACCTGAAAAATAAATCATCAGACACAGACACAAAACACGACACTGATATATCATACATCAATAAATTATAACACCGGATTATACAAACTAACTAACCATGTTGAGTAACACTTTTCCGTTTCGTTCTTGTAATCGTAGGACCTTCCTGACTAGCCATTACAACTATCCGCGTTCTAAGAGCAGACAGCCGCTCGATTATATTCTTCGACAAATAATCACCGAGCGACTGAGCAAATTCAACAGGCTTCGGAATCCTTAAACCAGGAACATAAACCGAAACCTCTCCAATACTCCCCGGTCTCCTTCTATTTCCACCAGTATCTTTCGGAGTCGAAACTAGGCATCCCATGCTGAATGAATGCTGATACAAAAAACAAGCACTTACATCAAACTATGAAAACTCATACAAATTTTGATTCATTTTATTGAAGTACTATGAGTTTAAACAACATTACAAGGAAGCTAAGAGATTAAGACTAAAAAAGCACTTATAAGACTAATTAAATGCCAAGTTGCCAACCAACAAAAAGTGGCATTAGGTTGATCACGGGAAGCAATACATTTAACATGAAATAGTACTCTCCATTCTCCACATCATTACTTTATGTCATGTTTGGATAAACAACTTAATCACTTGTTATATAAGTGCTTATGTATAAGCTACTTTTAATACAAAAGATAAAACAAAGTCAATATTAAACTAAGAATTAAGCAGGAGAAGATTTATTTGAGTAACAAACCTTGTCCTTTGCGTTGGCAGTTGAAGAGTCAAGACAAAAGTTAAGGTTTTATCTGCAGAGAAAGAAAAACATCACAAGAACAGCATGAGATATGACAAGTGATGTCCGTGTCAATATGCCAACAAGACAAAATAAAAGGTTATTGTTATAACAAGGTTTAAAAAAATTGTCTCTTACCGCAAAAATGACTGCGACAAAACGGTATAAAAAAATTTCACAGAAACGACAGTAATCAGTATCGTAATATCTGTAACGACCAGTAATCAGTATCGTAATATCTGTAACGACCGAAACTGTATGCGACTTTTATTTAAAAACTTGGTTATAACAAGAGTTAAATGATGGTTTCAAGTAAAAGTTTATAGATTGTGTATATCAAGAGGTGAAATTTAGAGTAAAGGGTATCCAAAAAGAAATCCAACAGAACTAAACAAGCAACAATTAGAAAAACACAAAGGAAAACTTTTGGTTTCATTAATCTCTTCCTTGTTCCATAAATGAACAACTCAAAGTTAAAAATATATAAGCAAAAGAGAATAATGTTCTATTATTTTGATCATGGTAATTTTCTTTTTTAAAGAAAGCAACTTGGTTTAGAGAATAAAATAATTCATTTAACAATTGAACATTCATAAAGTAGGTTCAGAGAATATATTAAAACACCAATCATAATTATTTTTATCAAATTTAAATCTATCAAGGAGTGTCTTTTATGGAATGTGCTATTTTTTTTGTTACAATGGAATGTACTATTTTTGTAACAACACAAGAGTGCTAGAGTTTTTTTTTTTTCACAAGAAAAATTAAGAAAATGAATAAATGGATAACAATTATATAATTTTTTCTTAATTTTAAATAATTAATTTAAAATATAAATAGTAGAACATATATTTTTTTATAGAAACTGAAAATATTCTATGTGCCATTGCATTAATAAATTCTTCGGAAATAACCAGATAAATAATAAAACTCTTTATTTAAAAAAAAATTAACATTGTTGTATTCTTTAGGTTGAATTAAAACTTAAATGGAAAAAGATTTCTATGGTCTAATCCAAATGTTATTTATTTATATTATTATATATTTTTAAATTGTTTTTAATAAAAAAAATTTCCAAAACTTTTGATATTATATTAGATAGTTTATATAATAACAAAGTCTTTATAGAATTGACTATTAGATAGTTTATATAATAACAAAGTCTTTATCTAAAGCTTCTTCACAACTCATTAAAAATTCAATTCAAACTTAAATAGAGAATTTTGACTAATTAAAAAAATTTACACTTACTTTCTTTTTTTTTCTTTTCGTATTCTGGTTCCTAGGAGAAGGGGTTCTAGTAGTCTAGAATTCATGCCGAGAGATATGGGCACTAGCCAAATTTTTGTTTCCACTTAGAAATCAAGTTCAATTTTAAGGATTCTTGAATGTCATGTGTTTGTTTACATTTTTTTTATTTATAAAAATAATATCTTGATAATCTTGTATGTATGATATATTTTCAAAGATTCAATTTTTTTAAAATTTTTTTCACACTTTTGAAATTCAAATATTTCATTTTATCACACTCTTAAATTATCATTAAAGTATTTTAATAAAAGATTATTGTAAAGATTATTTTTAATTATATATTTCTAAATCCACATTTATATAAAAATATGAGTTTGAAAATTTTTATTTTAGTTTTTGCAACATATTTATTAGTTTTATTTATTTATTATCAATACAAATGTTAATTAGTATATTTTATAATTTTAGTAAATTAACAATTTATTTTATCACAAAATTTATTTTCCATCTCACAAGCCATTATATCATATTATCTATTTTATTTTAATAAACAATTATTTTTATTTAAGAGAAAAACTCTCTATTTTGATTACAGAAAAATAATAATGTTCCCAATCCAATTTAAGAAATATGCACTCTTTTACTTTCTATTTTAAACATGTTTTAATTATTATTCATTGACATCAAATAATTTTTTTTGAATATTATATATTAATATCAATTTTTTAATAATAAAATATTTTAGCTCATGCGTCATTATCAATATAACATTTATTTCATTTTAATCAATTAAATTTACATGATCATAGTTTATTTTAGAATTAAAAAACTCATTTTAAAATTACATATGTACTGCTGCAAATAGCCTTGCTTGATGAGGGTTTTTATCGAGTATTTGAGGTGGACACAATCTTCACTAACATGGACGTGACTCCTATGGAAACGACAGTACTTGGTCTTGTTGATGTTTTCCTTCGAATGTGTCAGCCTCAGAAACTGAAAACCACCTTATTTTAACTTAGAGTTGATACACTCTGCGAGGATGCGGTCGTAGGGAGTAGTCAACAAAGTGTTTTCAGTAAAACGGCCTGTCGAGCCTATGTGCTCGCGAGAGTCACGGGGCCTCTCGTCTCTTTACTTGTCCCTGTTTCGGCAATGAGGTGCATCGTCGTCGTGCTTCAGAGCCCTGGTCCCTTTATGGTTTCTAGAGTCGTGGACGTTGTTGGCGAACTCTTTCTCCTCGTAAGTGAAGTATGACTAAACCTCGAGGACCAACTCGTCCAACGAACGAGGAGTCTCGATGCCCACTACTTTTCTAAAATTACTGCCTGGAAACAACCCTTTTAGAGTATATATCTCTTCATACGGTTAGTTGTGGGAACTTGCATAGCTTCTCGGTTGAACCGCTCAATATATGCTATAAGGGGCTCATAATTCCCTTGGATAATGGTCTCGAGGGATGCTTCCGTTTTTGGGTGTCGTCAAGAAGCAATTAAATTTCTGAAGAACTGAGTCTTCAGGTCCCTCCAAGAAGTAATAGATCTATGGGGCAAGATTTTTATACCATGCTATGGCCCTCTTCCTCAGTTTTGTGGGGAACAACCTGCATTTGATGGCTCCCCAGACGTTGTGGTATTCGAGTATCACATTGAGGTTTTCGACGTGGTTTTCGGGGCCTATTGTGCTATCATATGTGGCAAGCAGTGGTGGCTTCTCGATCCCGACGAGGAGTGGGGTGTCCATTATCTCCCGAGCTAATAGACTGAGGGGGTCGTCTTCGTCACTTATGTCTGGTAAGCGTGACAAAGAGGAGTCGAGTCGGGGGCTTCAGCGACAATGAGATTAATTTCTTACCCATATCTTATGCTTCTCTACTTAATCAACGACCTTGTTCCTCTTAGGAACGGGAGACCACTGATTCTTCAGTGGTGGAGTTCGACCATGCTTCTTGACGGTCTCGGGCTACGACTTCTCCAGTTGAGGGCGGCATCCTGACGGCCGCCGGGAAGGACTCTGAGACTCATTCTTTAAGTATCTCTGCGAGGGAGAAGATGAACGAGCATCTCGTTGTCGTAGGGACGGGTTGTGAGATACGGCTCCACGACGTCTTCTTATGGGGGATCAGGATCGATTGTCCCTCTCGAGCATTCCAATCTGCTCGTTTTGTTGAAAGATCATGAAATTGGTCTGGTTGATGGCCGCGAATAGGGCCACCATGGTCGGGTCAGCATTTACTGGGACGAGGATTTCCTAAAAATTTGTAGGATTCTCGAACTGTTGTTTGATGTTGACAGGCACACTATAAGATGATGAGGAGGCGGCGAGCCCATCTCTGGGGTCACCATGCTCGTGACCAATTATTCTGTTGTTGGTGTTTCTACCGTCGTTGTGTTGACTGACCATGATGACTAGAAAGTTGGAAAAGATTTGCTTTGGTCTTTAGTTAGACGAAGACGGGGAAGCAAAGAGTTTCCGCAGACGGCGCCACTGATCGTACCTGACCAGAATGGATTTTCAGTTGGCTGCAACACTTGGACTTGACTACGGTTGAAGGAGAAATGGGGGGAGAGGGGTACCTGCAAGACACTCTAATGTTAAAGTGGGGTTCAGAGTAAAATGCAACTAAAGCGTATGAGTGTGAATAATTATGTACCCGATCCTCTAGTGAAAGAGGGTATTTATAGCTCCCAGCACTGGGCCAAGGTCTCCACTTTGGGTCGGATCCCTCGATCCACAATGGAGACTGCCAGGATCCTACGCGGGTATAGGAGACCAGTGTGTGGTCTCTATCATGGTTCAACTGCCCCACGATTCTCGGAGGAAGACCCGATCTTTTTGGAGGGCAAGATGACTTCGTAGTATTTAGAGGAGCGTTGGCCACGTTCAATTGGCGTGGTGGATGTAGTCTCATCGAGCATGTGACACAAACATTGCCTGACGGGGACATGGGGAATACGTCCCCGACGAGTACGCATAGATGGTGATCCCCAACGGGCACGAGGAGGAGATGTTCTCTACTGAGATGTATATGTGACGATTCCCGGGCATATGTGAGGAGATGTCCCCGATGACACGTATGAGGAGATGTCCCCAAGTGATCACGTGGAAGAAATATCGTTCACGGGCACATGTTAGGATGTTCCTCAATGTTCATATCAACCTGGCCCAATAAACCTTCCTCGTAGTAGTGTTGGGTTGGACCCTGACCGACGACATACTAAGTTGACCCATTGTCTTTGTTATAAATTCAAAAAATGTGAATTTTATATATTTTCAAAAATAATTTTATAAAAAATTTCACTGAAATAATAAAAGTTATTTAGTTTTATTTTTTAATTAATTAAAATTTAATTTTGACATTTTATATCATACATTTTTATTTTTAAAATAAAAAGTCAAAATTAAATAAATTTTAAAAAATTTACTTAAAAGTTGAATTTTATAAAAACTTATTCCAAATAATTTTAATTTTAAGTAAATTGTTTTCAAAATTTTGATTTTTAAAAAGTCAAGACAAAATGGAAATTTGGGGCTGTCAATTGCTTGCTCTTCACGGTTTTTTCAAGCTTGGTTAGGGTTCTTGAGGCTGCAAAAAGTGTCCCTAAGCATCTGGAATCCTTGTTCATATATAGGAGACTGAATTAGGTTAATCAAATTGGAGAAATTATCTTGTCTTGAATGCAAAATATTTGATTGGAAATCAATATTCAATCTTGCTTTTTTTGATCCTCAATCATCTCCAATCATGCTAGCTCGGTTTCTTGATTCTCAAGACTGATATTTTGGGCCTCCAAGATGACTTAAACAAGGCCTCACGATTTGATCTTGCATTTTTGTATTTTTTTCTAATTTATTTAGCTTTTATATGAATAAAAATTCAAATAAATAAAAATAAAAATCACAAAAATATGGGCATGGATTTATAAGTCCTATTTGTGATTATGGACATGCTTGCACTTTAAAACTTAGGCCCATTATTCCAAAATTTAAGTTTTGCCCAATGCACTTTCTCAAAATTTTCATTTTTGCTCAAGTTATAACTTGCTCAATTTTTATCATTTGGAAATATTCTTGGACTTCTTAGAAAGCTTAAGATGTCCTATAAATTCTCCTTTTGGTTTCATCTTCATTGAATTTTTCATGCTCATGTACACTTCTTTGAAAAAAAGATGACTTTTTATTGACTTTTAGAAGGACTTATAATGTATTGACCTATAACTTTCAAATGAAGCATTTTTGGCCAAAACTCGTGAAACACAAAGTTGTAGAGAATTGATTTCCTTTAAAATGAGTTTTTGTGGAAAAATTTCGGATGAAGTATGTGAAAGTTATGCTTGGTCAAAGTTCTGTTGACTTTTTATAAAAAAAACCCTAATTTAGAAACTTTGACTTTTGGCCAATTCCTTGCATTTTCTTGATGAATCATGATCAACCCTTGATCAAATGATAAATGTAACTCCAAAATCTTGATGTTGACAAAAAGTGATGAAGTTTGACTGTATGTTGACCACAATTGACTTTTTATCCAATACAATTAATTTTCAACCATCTAAGCAATTGACTGAGCAAACTTGAGCTATAAGGCTTGAAACTTGACATGGTGATACCTTGAGACATATGAGGAGGCATGATGCTCACTTGAGGAAATAGAAACCATTTTTGACTTGAGAGAATCAAAATCTAGTTGTGGGTTGATTGCTTAGGAGAGGGTTCATCTAGTCAACCCTTGAGAAACTCTTGAGTATGGAGATGTGTATTGATTTGAAAGAAATAAGAGGGCAAATTTTGGGTATAACATCTATCAATATAAAATATTTTATACGGTCAATGCATCACAACCCGTAAAAAATAATTTTATATGATTTTATAAAAAGTCAAATATTTAAAAAATCAACAATTATGATTTTATTAACCGTGTAAAACTGCTTTACAGTGTCGATATATTTCCATTAAATTTTAAAAATAATTTAAAAATCTAAAAATAGTCTCTAAATCAGACACAAATTTAAATTTTTGAGATTGGTTAAGAATTGTTAATAATATATACACAAGGAAAATTCTTAATAATTAAACAAACTCATAAATGCAATTAATTTAGTGACAAATCCGTTTTGCTTTCAAGATTTTCTTCTCATATCTCTCATACCTTTTCAAATTTCAAAAATATTGTTATCAAACATTTAAATCCAATCATATCCAATTTAAAATATAATTCAAAAAAATCATCATACCTAATAAATAATAATATAGTGTATTTAACATATAAATGTCTATATTCAAAAACTTGACATTTCTCTGATTTTTCAAAACCCTTTTGAAATTGAATTCACCATTTTCCCTCTTCAACCAAAGCAACCTCAGCTAGGGTTTCAATTTCAAACTCCGGTAACCGCTCTTTCTCAATCCACTTTTTCCATTTTCAATTCTCACACTGATTTCACTGTTTTTGACACTATTGCTGAAGAATGGATCCAAAAGTGTGTAAAGAAGCTTCCGATTTGAAGCGTGACAACATTCTCCAACCAGTTGATGAATCAATTGTGTGTCCCACTCCAGAGAAGAAGACTGAACTAGTATCCAACAAATTCAAGGACCCAATTGCCCAGCTTCCGGAAATGTGAAAACCCTAATTAAAAATTGAACCTTTTTCCAATTTTTAAATGAAAATTTTGATTTTTTTTATTGATTTGTAGAAATGTATGTGATTTGTGTATTTTCTTTTTGAATTCAGTTACAGGGTCATTGCTGATTTGTTTAGGCATATGAGTTGTGCGCTTAGATTGCTGCATCTGCGGAAAAAGTCTCCAACTTTTCTGAATGTTTGCAGCAAGGTTGAAGTTCTTTCCAAAAGGTGATTGTTTTGTGTTTTTGTTTGAATTTATATTTTCCCTCGAGTGATAATAATCTTTATATGTGTATGAGTTTGAGTCTAAGTACATTAGTGTATGCTTGGTTTCACGGTTGGAGTACTTAGAATTGATTCTGGATGAGTAGAATTGATTTTGACATGATAGGTTGCTCTCGAGTAGGATTGATTATGCATTCCAGAATTGATTTTACTTGAAGCTAAGATTTGTAGCTTTTGAGTCTAAACGTGATTTTTACACTCAAATTTACTGTTCAACTCACTTTTGTAAGAATTTATCCAAACATAAGTCACTTTAACTTCAACTCACTTTTAACCAAAATCAATTTTACATAATCAATTCACTCAGAATCAATTTTTTCCACCGTAGAACCAAACGCACGCCAATGCCATAGAACTATAGTGTAACGGAATTTGAACAAACTGCTGCTTTCTGATATCTACAGTTGACTCACTGCACTGAAGTGCACCATATTCAGCTAAATTTAGACTATAGAGGATTCATCGCTTTTGATTGATGGGTTAAGAAAAATGACTGTAGTGTGTTTTTTTTTTTCTCCCAGAAAATTCTCACTTTCTGATCTAGCACAGATGAAGTATATACTCCCTGAAGGTATAGAAATTGAAAAGGTGGTTGTTGTTGATAAGAAGAGCTTGTGTATGAAGCCGGATTTGAAGATCACCTTGGTTTTTGAAGTTGTAAAAGATAGCTCTGAACAGTCTGCTGATATAGCTCTTAGAAAATATTTTAATTCCAGACTGATTAATTTCTTTAATCTGCACCCTCAGGTAACATTTTTTATTTTGGGGTGATGCCCTTGTTAATTGTATTTTCTGTATTTGAAGGAGCAAGTTACAATATCTTAACTGTGGTATTACATCTTATTCAATCGTTAGCTTTGATTTGGATTATTATGCACAACGTCCGTAGTTCTAAATCCAATTTGAGAGAGTTATGGAATTTCATTGGTTGTGTCTGAGTTTTACATTTGACAAGGTCCAACGTTCTCAATATAATGCTGTCATTTTCTTGTAACATAGTCCGGAGATTATGGAATTCAAGATTACTACTGTAGTAGCATATAGGTTTTGATTCTCTGCGTAGTACTTGAAAATGTGTTGATGTAAGAAAGTATTGTATGAAATTTAATTGAAAATGGATTGATGTTTATGAGAAATTATGAAATTTTGTGGCTACTGGTTAAGCTTATTTTTTCGTAACTGTTTTTCCTTGGGTCTGGTTCGTCTATATTTATTTTCGTTCTTAGTTAAGTAGACAAATTGGAAAGTTTGAGTTATGCAAACAATTTGATTTCATTACTTTAATTTTCCTTTTTTTCTTTTTGTGTGGATAAGGTTACTAAGATTCCCGAGTCCAGACTACCAGAGCCCTTTAGCCAAGAAGCTTGTAATTTGACTTTCAATAATGGGCGTGCAGATATTGCAGCAGAACCTTCATCAACTTCCAATGAAACTGTTGAGCTGCTGAAAAACTTACATTTGACAAATTTGGCAGCAGAACTTTCATCAACTTCCAATGAAACTGTTGAGCCGCTAAAAAACTTACATTTGAATGCCGCTGACCAGGCTAAGCAAGTTCAGAGCTTTTCATCATCTGAATACTCTATGTCATCCGATGAATCTGACTCCCTAGATGACCAAGAAAGTGAAAGCACATGGCAGAAAGAATGTACACCGTTGTCAGATTCTAAGAGTAATCTTAACGCAGAAAGAGGCAAGCAGAAGGAGTCATTGTCAATATCTTTTCCGGCCAATGTTATTAATACACCATCAGAACATAAGATATTCTCTCTGAGTTCTGAAAGCCCTGATTTGAAAATTGTCTCTTGTGCTGATACTTTGTTGACACAGACACCTGCACTGTCAGCACCTGAAAGATTGGTGCTCGGTTCTGATGTTAAGCTTCCGAAAATGACCGCTCAAAAGTCAGGCTTTAAGCCCGCAAAAAGAGCACTTGACTTTACACACACAGATGGCAATGGTGATTTGGACAGTAGAGTAGACATGTTAGAATCTAGCAAAGCTAAGCTTGAATTCGAATGCATCTCTAAACTTAGTAGAGGATGTCCTGAGGATTGCAAATCTTTTGATTCTGTTTCCCTACCTCGGGAGGTATGCTTTGTTGTCTTGGTTTGAATTCTTAAATGACTCTTAAAGTCATACTTTGATACTCACTTACTATTCAATTTTGTACCTTTCAATCCGTCGTTGCTAGATAATCTTTGTTAATTGGTTTTCTCAATGCAGGTACAACAGAATCTTTGCTATTCTTTTGAGAAAATCAACCAAAATCAGATTAGTTCGGAAGCAGCGGATAATGATCCTCCATCATTAGTGGAACTGGTTAATGTGATTGACTCTATATTTAGCACTGTCAACACAAATGAAATCACAAAAGAGGAGCTCCTGCAAAAGATAATGCAGAACTGTTTAGATTTTGTTGAGACCAGTATGTTCTAATTCTATTTATTGTAATGCACTTGGTTTCTTAGTAATAAACGAATTCGCAAACTAATCTTTTCCTCTTTAATAGGAGAAGCTGAAGAACAGATTGAGATTTTGGAAAAGATTGTGCCAGATTGGCTTTGCAAGAAGCCGCTTGCTTCTGTAGAAGGAGTCTCAATGTACTGGTGAGTCTCTTTTTATGGATATGTGAAAATTTGTGTCTGACTTAGAGCAAAGTTCCAGCTTTCTTTGGATCATAAAAACGGAGAATTCTTAATTTATCATCGACATAATTATTTATTAATTTTCTGTATGAAGTTCTTATTCTTACCGTTCACAGAACCTGTTACATTCGCAGCGTTAACAATGTGATAGATTTGGACTCAGTTCGATCAAGACTTCTCACGAATGTAACTAAAGGAGACGAGTGAAAGATTTTGTCGAATGACTATGAATGTTAAATCGTAGTATTGCAAATGATTGTTGGTTGGATTTTTGGCACTCTTTGTTTTGGTTACAACAACCAGTTATAGAGGAGAGTGTAAGAAAAGTTAACATAGATTTTAAGGAGGTATTATGACCCTCATATTGTGTTAATTTTTGTTCAACACTAATTCCATTTTCACTGGTACTTGAGCTTTCCTGTGATTATTGGAGTTATTATTTTTACAAGCTTTTAGTTCAACATTATATTCTCTACTTATATAGCACACTACATGAGAAGCAATAAGGGACAAAGTACGCTACAAAGGTGAATTTATTTTAATATTGATCAAATAATATTTTTTGATGAAAAATTCATATTTTTTGATGAAAATACAATGAAAAATTATGAAATCAAAATATTACAACAAATAATATAATTATACAAAATATAATAGTAAACTTGACAAATGATGTATTCAGATACATATATGAGTTTAAATTGAATTACGTAATATTAAAATAAACTCAATGTATGAAGTAATTTTAAAAAAAACTTGTGAAATGGAAAAAGGAAAAAATTAATATTTGAAAATAATGATAATAATTTGATAGTGGCCCGTAAGATAAAAAGTTAGTTGTGTGAATGATACTCCATCTATTTTAAATTATAAGAGAAAAAATACATTTTTCTTGTCCTAAAGTATAAGAGAAAAAACCAATTTCATCATTTTCAAAGTAAAATTAAAAGAAAAATGCATTTAGTTTACCTTCTCTCTCTCATATTTTCTATAACTAACAACTAATTAGAATTGTTTTTACATTTTCCAAAACACTTTATTTCAAAAAAATCATAAGTCAAATAATTGTGTTTTTTATTTTTTTTTCTCTTATATTTTGGGACGGAGGAAGTATGTAGTATTATTCAATTTCATAAAATATATTTTTAATTTTATTAAAGTTAAATAATAGATTAATTAGTATTTTAGTAATAAGAAACAAATAGAAAAGATAAAATATGTCCTAAAATGTAAGTTTAAAATGAGATAATTAATTGTAAAAGAATCAATTATATTAAAATTCAAATGTATTAATTAAATAATTATATAAATTAAAAAGAGAAGAGAGAGAAAAGAGAAAGTGGTGTAAGATGAGAATTTTTTTTTTTAATTTAGGCCAATAAAAAATTGACAATTGATGCATGAAACGATAAAAGTGAAAAAATTAAGAATTATTTTGTTAGTTACTAAAATATCGAAAGTGTAGTGTAAAGTATTTTTTAGATAAAAACAATTTAGGTAGTTTGGTAAAAATTTTAATATATAATAGATAGTAAATGTAACAAGTACAAATTTTTATATAGTCATAATTTGTTTGTTAAAAACACGAAAATATTTAATTGAAGTGAAATATCCAAGAAAAATATTTGACTTCTTTCCTTTATTCTCCCTCCTTTTTAAAGTCAACGGAACTCCTTTTATCCACCATCTTTGAATTCCGAGGAGGGAGCATTTACTAGGAAAACATTTTTTGTGAGAGGCATACCACATCTTTATCTAAAACTTTAAGGTGATAGGTGTGTAAGTTCTCTTACTTATATAGTGTTCATTCTTTTTTTTTTTAACCAATGTAAGACTTCTTTCTCACACTTGATTCTCAACAGCAGCATCCCAAATATGTTTAATAAAATTTGTTTGGATGAGTATCATCCTCACTAGATTTTCAAGAAATCTATTTTTCTTCTTCCACTATTCACATTTTGTTGTGGAGTTCATTGAGAAAAAAATGTATGCTTTGTCCCATTCTTAATGCAAAAGTTTTGAATTTCTCATTTTGAAATTCACCTGTATGATTGCTTAAAAAAATGTAATATTTAAACCTTTTTTCGTTTTGGATAATCTTTACTAATTTCCTAAAAGCAACAACACATATTTTCTTCGGAGAAAGGAAAAGTGTTTATGTATAGAGACAACAATCATCAACTATAACAAAAGGATAATAATTATCACCAAAACTCATGGTTATGCACGATTCGTCCTATTTACTTATTAGACAAACATAAGGGTTTTTTTTTTTTTTTGGAATAATCAACTTTTAAAAAAAAATACAAAAATAATCAATTTTTAAAAAAATTTACCCAAATAACCAAGTTTCAGGACAAAAATACAAGCAGGAGCCATCTGGGATGGCTCCTGCACTGAAAATCAGGTGCAGGAGCCAAGGGAGATGGCGCCTCCCTTCATTTTTTGTCCTAAAAGCCATCTCAGATGGCTCCTATGTGTAAAACACAAGGGAAAAGCCATCTGAGATGGCGCCTTAGTGCATTTTTTTCTAAAAAAAAATAAATTTCAATTTAAATTAAAGTGCACGACAATTTTGTGAAATAAATATTGTATTATAAATTTTGATTACAGCAAAAAGCGATTACATAAGTTCATTCATGGCGACCCGGGACTCGTAGATGACCACCGGTTCCACATGCGCGTCCTCTCCTAACTCGTCTGATGCGAGGTTCTGGATCCGGTTGTTGTTGGATCGATGGGACCTGATCATGGGTTGATGGCTGTCCGTAGTGAATGAGATCAGGATCCATGAATGCCTCAAGATTTACATTGCTTGTTGCACCGCCAGATAAACGTGTCCCCATGTTCTCAAGCTTGGTCGTCGCATTGGGGTTAGGGTCCATTTGAGGACTATAGCGTCCTCATCATATATGGATGTGAATGTGTGGGGTAAAAGGAAATTGGTGTTAGGAGTCTCGTACCCATATGAATGGCGGAGGGTTTGGTACGACGATGGTTGGTGGAATGTTGGGTTGGTTGGGGAATATTCTTGAAGCTGGTCGGGTGAAGTGAGATGTAGATGGACCCATATAGGGGGGTTGGACATATGCCCTTTGTTCGGTGTATTGAACTTGGGTGTGTGGCATATGTGAGTATTGGGTGGGTGGGTGATGAGGTTGTTGTTGGGGTTGGGGTTGGGATTGAGTGGTGGTGGTTCTACGTCGTCGGGTTGATTGGCGGGAAGTTGATGGTTGTTGGTAGTGTTGTTGGGATGGTTGTTGGTAGTGTTGTTGGGATGGTTGTTGGTAGTATTGTTGGGGTGGTTGTTGGTAGTGTTGTTGAGGTGGTTGTTGGTAGTGTTGTTGGGGTGGTTGTTGGTAGTGTTGGGGTGGTTCTTGTTGTTGTTGGTAGTGTTGGGGTTGTTGTTGGGATTGTTGTTGAGGTTGCTGTTGGCGGTAGCGTTGTCTTTGTTGTTGTGACTCTTGAGGTTGCCCCCACTGGGTGCGAGGGTCGACCAAATAGCGAGGTTGGGAAACATGCATATCGAACCGTGTGTCGGTACCAAGCAATGTCCTGACGAGTGTTGCATAATCTCATCATCTTCATAAACGGGAAATTGTAAGATATGGTCTGCTCAGTTTTTCCACATCCTACAATACTCCCTGGCAAAATTCCTCCAATTGTTGAGTCCCCATTAGGCATCGACCCTTTTTAGATGCCAAGGATCCAAGCATATCGGATCGCGGGGTATGTCTTGGAACATACCAAACTGCATCTTGACACGGTCGCTGTGGTGCATCTCCACAATGTTGAACCGTATAATTGCAGTCTTCGCGGTCCAAACCTCTGCATCTTCATCATTTGGTACATGGTCCAAACCCAAGTACGGTCTCCATGTAAACTGTTGAAAAAAATAATAGAGATTAATAATAATGATAAAAATAATATACGTTAAATTTAAAATAATTTGGAGTTAATAGAAATGACGTACATCGGTTGGTCCAAGGTGGTCTATTAGATTACGGTATAGGAGAACATTGTGTCTCGGATTCTTTCCGTAATCCATGCCCACTACGCTAAACCTAAATGAATTAACATTTAATATATTAGGATTTTATATATGTGAAAGATATAAATAAAATTTAATAAATAAACAATGTACTTACTTTGTTGGGTACGGAAAAGTGAACGGTAGGTCGTTGACGGGATTGAGTGATTGCATTCTCCACCAACCCCATGTTTGAAGTAAGAAAGCACATCCATTGAAAGTTGATGTGTCTTTCATACAATTTTTACACAACGAGGAGTATAGGCAAGAACAATGAACCCCAACTATATCTTCCTATCTTATTGACATCTCTAAGTAAATTCAAATACATAAAATTGACACTATTCCCAAGATTTTGGGAATAAAAACTACCAAACATTAACATAATGTAGTTTCTAGTTTTATTATTTTTGTTCTTCGTGGAATTTTCATCCAAAACAAGAGAATAATAATACTCTAAGAGTTGAAAGAAATATACCTTGGCCTCTTGCGGTAGGACCTTCCACCATATCTCTACCCAACAACTCCTCAAATATTGTTAGGTTGTTGTCGACCATTCACCGCCTTGCCAACGATAGGAAGACCCATCAACATGCACACGCCCTCTAGTGTGAACACTCACCTATAGGTAGATGAAATGTATGTGTCTCGGTCTCCACCTTTCACACAATGCTAGAATGAACTTTGAGTCGATCGTGTAGTTGGAGATTTTAATAACCTCTCCAAAACCGCATGTTCAATGTATGGAACGATGAACGGATCGGAACAACATAGTGATGTGAGCGACATCTAAATTTTTCGTGTCCTATAGATAATGTGGAAATAAATTGTGTAAGAAAGTGTAAATAATATTTAAAATGTAATAAAAAGAATACAACAAAAAAAATTCAAGAAAAGAATGAAAACAAAAAATGAAAGGATACTTACATAGCTTGCAATGTTAGCCCTTGTTCCTCGATTCTCCCAAAGTCAAGAGACTCATGATTGAAATTTCTACAACTTATTTGAGAAAGAGAGAAATGTATTAGAGATATAGGAGGAGTGAAGAGTGGTGGTGATGGAAAACACAAATGAGAAGTCATATTTATAGGTGATTCAAGAAGAGAGGAAAAATGGTTGGGGCCTTGCATGCATGGATGACACTTGTCAAGGAGGAGCCAAGTGGGATGGCTCCTCCCTTTAAATTTGAACTAAGCGCCATCCTAGATGGCTTGTGCGAGCTAGGTGGCAACTAGGTTCACTAGGTGGCAGTTGCATGCATGCAGCTAGTGTGTCACTACGTGGCGCACTATTTATGACTAGGCCTGCAAAAAGCCAAAGGAGATGGCGCCTCCCTTGTGTTTTTACACATAGGAGCCATTCAACTTGGCTTTTTACAGACCTAGTGATAAATAGGTTTGTCCCCTAGCCACCCTAGACTGCATGTGATTTTTTTTTTCAATTATAAAACCCTAATCGAAAACCCTAATTTCCAACACTAAAGTCAGAAACCCTAATCAAATCAAAAACCCTAATTTCACACACTCAAACCCTGATCAAAATGTCATATGTACCACAATATGTTATCACTGTAAATTTCAATGGCGAGACATACAACAGTGAGGTCTCCGGTTTTTTGTTCAGAAACACTGAAAATTTCCAATTTTGTCTAAATAGCAATGCGAATTTTTCATTTCAAAAAGACTCGAGAACAAACTTCGAGGTCCGACGTCAAACATTTTCTACCAACATCCTGCTTTTTGGTGAGAACCAAGTAACATTTTACCGTAGTGTTGAAGACGACGAAGATCTGCAAAACATGTTTTGTAATCATGAATATTCTGGGTACGACTCGATTCAGTTGTACGTCGTGTTCCAGGATACAGAGAGGGTTGATCCTATGGAGGAGGAACAAGTCGAGGTGGATGTTCCGACGAAGAAGAGGAAGCAGAGGCGTTCAACATCATGGTAAATGAAGAATCGAGGCCGAGGAAGAAAGCCAACTTCCTCCACATCGATCTTCACACCACCTCCGTACATGACCACCGAACATGTCCACGATGACCATTCATCCGATATATTCTACAACCTCAAGTGCGATCGGATGCAAATTTGAAAGTCAAAGACAAATTTCGCTCAAAAGAAGATTGCGTCCGAGCAATAAAAAGTTCCACATGATAAACAACTATGACTTTCATGTGGATCGAGCAGAGAGATCAATCATCCTCACCCCGAGTGTAACTTCCATCTAACGCATCTTATAGATTGCGTAGTGATTCCGGGTGATAGGTTCTATGACGGAACACACTTGTGTTAATTCCACACAATCACGGATCACCGGAAATTGAGTCATGATCTCATTTGTCAAGAAATCTTACCTCTTGTTAGTTGCGATCCTTCATTGAAGGTGAAAACAATAATATCCCACATCACTACAACATACAACTATACCCCTATAGAAAGTCCGGTTGGCAAAAACAAGGCTATCGAGCAAATCTACGGAAATTGGGAGGGTTCGTAAAGAGTTACCTCGCTACATGAATGCACGCGAACGATGCTCAAAGCAGTTTATGCTCGAGACGACGCGGCGTTTTCCCAAGCGGTACCGTGTCGCAGACATGGTATATTCAGAACTTTTCGGGCTTTTAGACCTTGATCCGGGTTTGCACACGCAAACCTACCATCTGAATAGATGGAACATGGTTGTACGGAAATACAAGGGCACCCTCGATGGCCGTGGCACGTGATGGCAACAATAACGTGTTCCCAATCGCATATGCTCTTGTAGAGGCAGACGGGCAGCTTGGAGTTTCTTCCTAAAGCATCTTCGAACACACGTAGCACCACAACGTGATCTTTGTCTAATTTCAGACATGCCTCAATTGAGAGTGCGTAACAATCCCCGGTTGGCACGACCCACCGCTACACATGTTTATTGCGCAAGACACATCGCTCAAAACTTCATGCGAGATCAAAGATATCCGTCTTGAAATATGAATGCGATATCGCTAACACAACCGTGTTTTGCATATTATCGCATGATCGATTGGAAAACCCGGATGCAGTGCGGGTTGATAATCTGCAGTGGAAAAGTGGACACGCCATACGACAATGGAGTGCGTTGGGGCCACATGACAACAAATCTAGTCGAATCAATGAACGGCGTCTTCAAAGGCATAAGAGCACTCCCAATACTGCGTTGGTTAGTACAACATATTTTAGAATGGCCTCCTTGTTTGCACGAGAGGTGAAAAGTGGAACGGTGGTACAATCCGGACAAGTGTGGAGTGAAAGTGCCGAAATTTATTATGAGAGTGCCAAAGCTAGCACTCATCTTGTTACAAGATTCGACCGACATAACCATAACTTCATTGTCAAAGAGATAATCGACCACAATGAGGGTTTGCCTGACAAGAGTACATGGTTAAACTACCATCTCGGTGGTGCGACGTGGAAAATATCGCCTTCAATGCCCCGCTCTCATGTCATTGCGTGTGCACATGTTCATCAGATGCACTACTACTTCTTTCTCCAATTTACAAGTCTCGGACCTTGCTCAACGATACAACAATGCCTTGAACCGGTTGCAAAAGCATTATTGGCTGCGTCGGGGAAGTAGTTTGGCATAACATCAAATGCGGAGAAATAAAAGGGTCGTCCCAAGAGCAAACGTATAACCGAAATGGACGACGTTGATAAACTAGAAAGAAAGTGTGGTCTATATCGTCAATCGGACACAATCGAAAAAATTGTCCCCAGGTGCTACAACCTCAACATCCTAAAATTTGTATTTCATTTATCGCACTTTTAATATTGTAACAAATCTTCTTCTTCCATTAATTCACATTTATTACAAACACCAATACGGAGACAACAAAATTAAAAACTACACGATTAAAAGAAACAACAACATGAACTATGACGCATCAACAACACGAAATTTATTTAAGACACTACAACCGTCAAAACAATCTCATCGGAACCATACATCATCGCAATAACGCCGACGTCTGCTTTGACTTCCTCCAACCAAATTCGAGGTTGACCATTAAGTTCATGGTTGTTCGCCTCTGAATCCTTCTAATTTCATCACCATCTTCAATTTCTCCCTCTAACCAACGCATCAACTCTTTTTTCAGTTTGGCCATGGTAAATATGTGCCAAAATTTCATTTTCATTGGAGGTTTTGTGGCCGAGAAAACAACGTATCCATCTCTGGTATGGATGTATGGAGATGTCATGGTAGAAAAAAAGAGAGAGTAACAGAGAATAAGAGAGAATATAAGAGAGAAAATGAGATGAGAAGTTGAACAAATGTGAGAAATGAAGGAGGGATGGGTGTGTATTTATAAAAAAAAATTAAAATTTTTTTTTTTTGAAAAATAACACTAAGGCGCCATCTCAGATGGCTTTTGCCTTGTGTTTTACACTAAGGCGCCATCTGAGATGGCTTTTAGGGCAATTTTAGAAGGGAGACGCCATCTCCCTTGGCTCCTGCACCTGATTTTCAGTGTAAGATGGCTCCTGCTTGTATTTTTGTCCTGAAACTTGGTTATTTGCGTAAATTTTTTTAAAAGTTGGTTATTTTTGTATTTTTTTTTTAAAGTTGGTTACTCCAAAAAAAAATTCAACATAAGGCCCTTTATTAAAATAGCAGTATAAATATTTTGACTTCTTTGAATAGTAAATTTGTTTTGTTTGTGTTTTCAATTTTCACGATCTTGCATGCATATGAATTGTGCATTATTTTCTTACATTTGTCACATTATTTATTAATAATGAGTAAATTATGCTTTAAGCTTTTTTTTTAAATTGAAATTTTATGATAACTATTGTGTATATAAAAGTATACATAGTCAAAATGAATAGGACGTAATTATAAAAAGTCTGAATCTCACGAGAATTTTATAAGTATAATGTTTTGGGCCGACCCAACATCTAGTCCATTATTATTGAAGCACAATTCAATGAGCATAAGGATTCGAAGGCTTTTCTGTTCATAACCGCTAGAGATCTTCCCACGTGTCTATTAGGGCCACGTGTTCACTGGTTACTCAACCATCGTCTGCCGAGTCAAGCATCCCACGTATCACAGGGCAGTAGACCAGGAAGGAGACCACGTGCTGGACTCCTTGCTCACGCAAACCCTGACAATCCCTTAGTGGACTTCGCTAAACTACCCACTAACTGGACCTTGACCCTACACTGGGGGTTATAAATACCCTCTCATTCGAGAGGGTCGGGGATTTTATTCTCTTCCATTCTCACCTACTTGTTCTCTCCTTTTGTCCTCACTTACTTTGACATCGGAGTATCTTGCAGGTACCCCATCATCTCTTTCAACCGCAGCAGCAGCTTGAGCCTTGACGAACCTTCTAATCAAGTACGATCAGTGGCGCCGTCTGTGGGAAAACTTGTTTCCTCGTCTTTTTCATTCTAAGGACCAAAACACTATTCTCTTTCGTCATGGCCGACCCAACTGGTAACACTAACGAGAACAATCTCTTCGCCGATCTGGCCAACGTCAACAACAACAACATCCCCGAGTCTGACCCTAGGGACGGGCATGTGGCATCTTCCTCGATAAGGTCTCACCGGGGCGACGCACACCTGGACGACGCGCACCATCAACACGTCCCCGACCCCGCAGTTTTTCAAGAAATTCAACCGCCCGCCAACGCGGACCCTACCGTTGCCGCCCTCTTCACGACCATCAACCACACCTTATGTTGTTCACCCAAGGGGATCGTATCAACATGCTGGAAACCTCTCGTCATTCTCCAAGGAGACACCGGAGGCCAGACTCCTGGTCTCCCTCCCCAAGAAGACATCGCTCCCGGACTCCCCTGCGGAGGACCAGGAGGGAAGATACTCCTAGCCCGACCCATCGGTCGAAGGATCGTGGACCCGTCCCCGAGCGGAATCTTGTTGAACAACCCATCAAGAAGCGAGCCCATTCCCCTCCCCATAGAGAGCACAGAGCAGAAGAATTGAGGAAGAAACGTGGAGGATTCCTTGAACAGGGGAACCCTCCAAGAAATATCTCTGCCACCGTCGATCCCCGTCCCGCTCCCCTAAGCGAAGCGACGCGACGAAGAAGAACCCCGCGGTCCTTATCCGCCAAAATCATGGAGGTCCCCATCCCCAGAGGCATGTAGAAACCTCCCCAACTCACCAGCTACGATGGGGTGGACGACCCCTCGACCACATCGACGGCTTCGAGGCGATGCTCCATTACCTCAACGTCGGAGGTCCTATCAAGTGCAGACTGTTCCCCACCACGTTGAGAAAAACAACCATGGACTGGTATAAAAACTTGCCTCCCGGGTCTATACATTCCTGGAGGGACCTGAAGACGCAGTTCACTAGCACCTTCACTGCCTCCGCAGGCACCCAAAGACGGAAGCCTCTCTAGAGGCCATTATCCAGAGAAGCGACGAGACTCTCAAAGAGTACATCGACCTCTTCAACAGGGAGGCAATCCAGGTCCCCTGTGATGATCAAATAAAGAGGTACTTGCTCGAGAGGGGACTCCTCCCCGACATAAACTTTAGAAAAGCGGTCGGTATCGAGCCCCTAGCTACCTTCGACACCCTCATCGACAAATCCTGAGTGTACATCACGTACGAAGAGAAAGAGGCTGAAAATCATGCTCGAGAGTCAAGGAACTGCAGATCAACCGGTTCCTCTCGACACCTCGATGCCCGACGACAAGGAGCCGAATCCTTCTGATACTCCGATGAAAAGCGGAAGGAGGAGAAGCCTCGAGAGGCCGCGAACATCACGGCCCCGTCGGGCGCTTTATAGAGTACACCCCGCTGATAAGTTCTCGCGAGTGGATCTTGGTCGAATGCTCGGCCATATAATTCAAGGAAGGCGGGGTCAGACACCCAAAGCCTACACCCCCTAAACTAGGGGCCGACAGGACAAAATACTGCCAGTACCACCGGAGCCACAACCATCTGACCGAGGACTGCGTCCATCTCAAAGACGCGATTGAAACACTGATTAAGGGAGGAAGGCTCGGGCAGTACAAGAGACCCGAGATGTCTCAGGAAACCAGGGAAGTCAAAGAGGTCGACAACGAGACCAGGCCACAAGGGGGTGCAGGACCCTTCCAGATTTCCTACTCGGTAACCAGACCCGAGGACTTCAAAGTCCCAAAAACCATGTCTAACTCCAGCAACATCGTCGGGAAATGAACAACTCCAGCAACCCAAGTGATGTCTAACTTCATGTCCATTTCTGATTTTTGTGTTGTAAGAAAAAATATAAGAGGAGGGGTATTTTTATAGTAGAAGGATGTAAACATGGACCATAGAAATCCTATCTTTGTGTCAGTGATAATACCGAAAGTTAAATTCTGGTTTCCTACTTAAGACCAATACAGAACAAAAAACAACAACATATAACACAAAATCTCATATATTCATTTTTTTTTTTACAAATGGTCAAATTACAAAAATGAGTATATTTCCACATCATAATACATTATCAAAATGAAGTTAACATTACAATGCTACCTATACTACTTGAAAGAGCCAAAAAAAGTGTCGCCAGATAAATCCACCAGTGGCACCCCTTTCGACTTTTCCCTATTTATTTCTATATCTATTTCCCTCAACTTGTTGTATTCTTACATCCTTTCCATGAAATTGTCCGGTCATGTCTCCGATGTTTCTATGAAATGAAGCGCCTACTCGGTGATATCAGTGGTATAGGGCATCCCGGTTTCAAGTAGACATGAACAAAATGTCGTGGATTTGAAATCCATCCAACACAAATGATACGATCAATGGGATTTGGTGTAGGAGGCGTGTGTAGAGGAAAAAAGTCTCCAAAAAATCGTATCTTGTCTGATTAATACACACCCTGTCATACGCACTTGCAATGAGATGACCCATTTCAGGGAACCACATCCATTTGTCCTTGGTGCACATCCAACCTTAACAGGTACTAGTGCATGATGTATTTCCTCAACCTTTTCCTTACTCCCAAAGACATGTGTATACAACTCACTATGTTCCGTCAACTCTGTGATCAGAGTATCTCGCATAATATTATAACAATCTTCATGGCTACCTAGCAAACAAGATACAACTTGAAAGCCACAATTACCGTCATCGACCACACTGACGATCCTTTCAACATATTTGTGCATCGACATGTGATCGATGAACGTCATTTTTGATGTAGGCGGTGGTTTGCTAATACGTGCACATTTGGAATCTTATTTATGAGATTTTGGTGTAGGTGAGTCGGGAAATACCTTGTCAACATGTTCATAATACGAAGGATTCCTTGTAGTAGAATTGTCGCCCGGTGTAGGTTTCAACTTTTTCAGTGTACCTTTTGTTTTTACTGGTTGGGAGGGTGGTTTCAAATCTGTGGTCTCCGAGAACATAATTTTTCTCAAATTTTCTTTGATTTGGAGTGACATACTTTTCTTGTTTCAGACTAAGTTTCATTGCAAAATTCCTCAATCATAACAATTATTTTGACGCTTCTATAATGGCTATAAACTCGGCTTCGATACTAGAGAGTGAAACACACTTTTGCAACTTTGATTTTCAAGCCACGAATCCTCCGACAAAAGTCACCATATATCCCGAAGTTGATTTTCGATCATCTAAGCTTCCAAACAAATCTTAATCTGTATATCAACCAACATGGGTTTCTTACATCCCAAAATTAGTCTCAAATTTGAAGTGACACACAAATATCTCATCGCCCACTTCATGGTCTCACAATGATCTTTTATCGAATTTGAGAGATTACGACTCACCATTTCTACGACATGAGCAATATCGTCGGGTGTTGTACAAACCATAACATACATCAAACTACCAACGCCTGATGAGTACTAAATGTTCTTCATAATCAACTTTTCTTCATTCGTAGATTCACATAGTTTATCACTAACCGTGAAATGAGAAGCAAGTAGAATGCTCACCTCTTTAGCCTTATCCATACTAAAGCTCCGAAGGACTTTCTCCACATACATTTCTTGTGACAATTAAAACTTCTTCTGATTTCGATCTCGAACAATTTCAATACCAAGAATTTTCCGAGCCTCTCCTGAATCCTTCATAGCAAAAGATTCACTCAAAGTGTTCTTCTACTATTTAATTCTTAAAATATTATTTCCAACAATTAGCATATCATCCACATAAAGCAAGAGAATAATGAAATCACCATCGAAGAAATTTTGGAAAAACACACAATGACCGACCTTGGTCATCTTATACCCATGTTCAATCATCACCGATTTGAAATTTTGATACCATTGGCGAGGTGCTTGTTTCAAACCATATACTTTTTACCAATTTGCAAACATAGTATTATTTTCCCTTCTCTCGGAATCCATCCAGTTGCTCCATGTAAATTTCTTCATCTAGATCACTGTGAAGGAAAGTCATCTTCACATCCATTTTCTCTACTTTTAAATCAAGATTAACGGCTAGTCCAAGAACCACTCGAATAGATTGCATCTTCACAACCAGAGCAAAAATATCACCAAATTCAACACCTTCCCATTGTTTTAAACCTTTTACCACCAAGCGATCCTTGTATCTTCTTTGAGAAGTACCCTTATCTTGCTTAATCCGATAAACCCATCTATTATTCAATTCTCTATTACCCTTTGGAAAATTCACTAACTCAAAGGTATTATTATATCAAAGTGATTGCATTTCATCCTCCATGGCATCCACCCACTTCTTTTTGTTCTCATCCTCCAAAACTTCTTTAAAGCTTTCAGGTTCTCCACCATCAGTAATAAAAACATACTTGTTAGAGGGGTATCGTACGAAAGGCTTTTTATCACGAATACATCGCCTTAACTCATTATAAGCAACCAATTGCTCAACACTTTCAACCTTTTGATCAAACTCATTTTCAATAACACATTCCGTAGCACCTACATCAACAATGTCATTAGAATTTAAAACATTATCAACTTTCAAATTCATACCTTTATTTTCAATTGGAACATTTTCGAAAGTGACAGAGGTAGGAGCAATAGTAGTTGAGTCCGTATCAACCATTTCTTCGTCTTCAAAAATCAGATATTTATTATCAACTTTGTCGATGTCCTCAATGGTATAATCCTATATTAATACAACATCACGACTATGAATAAGCTTCAGTTTAACCGGATCAAAGAATCAATATCCAAACTCATCAAGTCCATACCCAACAAACACACATTTCTTCGACTTCTCATCCAATTTCGATCTCTTATCCTTCAGAATATGCACATAAGCCATGCATCAAAACACATGGAGTGAGGTTTAAAAGATGTACAACCGTGCTCAATGCTTCTCCCCAAAAGTATTTTGGCAACTTTGATTGAGAAATTAAACATCTCACCCTTTCCACCAAAGTTCTTTTCATTTTTTTGGCTAACCCATTCAATTGTGGTGTCTTTGGAAGAGACTTTTGATGATGCATACCTTGATCTTGACAATAATTTTCAAAAGTTCCAACATACTCTCCCCCGTTATTGGTTCAAATACATTCAACCTTCTTCCCTATTTCTCTTTCAACCGATGCTTGAAACGACTTGAAGGTATCTAACACTTGATCTTTCGTCTTCAATGTATAAGCCCGTGTTTTTCGAGAAACTATCATCAATGAAAGTCACAGAGTAATCTGCACCACCAAGTGACCATGTCTTCATGGACTACACACATCAGAATGTACTAAATCCAACACTTCCAATTTCCTCTTTGGTTCAAAGGACATAGAGGAAACTTGCCTTTGCTTACTCATTAAACAATGCGAACACTTTCTCAACTTTTCCAAAATGCTCAAAACTTTTTCACTCATATGATCCAAACGCTTATGCCTTAATTTGGATGACCTATCATTATCACAAATGTTGATGTAGCACTTTTAAACCCCAAGTTGGACGACCTACAAGTTCAAATTCCTTTTTCCTTTAGCAACCACCATTGAGCCTTTTTTTAACTTCTATTCATTACCCGAAAAAGAATTATCATATCCTTCATTATCAAACTTTCCAACGAATAAAAGATTGAATCGAAGTTCCATAATGTGTTTCACACCTTTGAGAACTAGAATTATCCCATTGCTAGTTTTAACACAAGTATTTCCTATTTTGATGACATTATCTTTCCCATTATTTACCATACGAACAACCCCAAAGTCACCGATCTCGTAAGTTGAAAAAAGACCAGTCTCGAGGTTGCATGAGTAGAAGCACCACTATCAACCACCCAAACCATCTCATCACACGATAAATTGATATTATCAGCACAAATATCACAAACAATAAATAAATCATCAAAAATAGCAACATCTTCATTATTGTTACCTTCCCTTTTGTTGTTGTTGTAGCTCTTCTTCTTGTTTTTCCTTTTCAACTAACATTAATACCTCTTTATGTGTCCCTTTTCCCCACAATGATGACATTCAATATGAGATAATCTATTAGAGCATCCTTATGATTTACCACGTGAAGTTTCACGATTACTTGAACCTATACTCTGATGTCTCCCTCTTAATTCAGTAATTAACACCTCAGAATATGAATAAGAACCTTGTGACTTATGTCTCAACTCCTCATTCAACACACTACTTTTAGCCAAGTCCATCGAGGTGATATCATTCGGAGCATAGTTAGACAAGGATGTCCTAAAAGTCTCCCAAGAATTAGGCAAAGTACCAAGAAACCACAAACCTTGAATTTTATCATCCAAAGTAAGATTCATCTCTGATAATTGATTTATACTCCTTTGGAAATTATTCAAGTGATCGGTCATTGGTGAACAATTACTATACCACAATGACATCAATTGCTTGAACAAGAACAACTTATTGTTCCTCGTTTTTCTTGCATACAAATCTTCAAGTTTGGTCCAAAGAGAGCGAGCATGAGTCACCGAGCTCACATGATTCAAAACATTATATCATATAGAGCTGTCAAAATGAACATAAGCCCATGTGCCGGCCCATCAGGCCCGAAAAAAGTTAGGGCCTGGGCCTTATTTTTCGAGCCCATTTACTTCCGAATTTTTTTTGGCCCAACCCAAAAAAGCCCTAAAAAATATGGGTCGGTCCGTATGGACCATGGGTTGCCCGCCAACCCGAAAAGTATTATTTTTTAATATAATTAGAAATTATCCTTTCTTAATTCATAAAAAAATTAGAGATATTTTTTTAGCCCAAATAGTATAAATGGTCAATTGGTATAAATTGACAATTTCGATGTCTAAAGTGATAAAATTCTAGATATGCTATAGATAATTGGTGTATTATGTATTATAATTTTTTTTTTTTGGTATTATAAAGGTATAAACATCAAACAAAATTTGTTAGTTTGACTTAATTTCAAACTAAAAGGTTTCATCCTAATATAATTATGTAGATAGTATAGAAAATACACAATGACATATTCTAATTAAAAATAAGGTTGAAATGAGGTTTTAAAAGCTCTGATTTATTTTAATGGGAGGATATAGTTAGTACAAATCAGATATATAACAATTTGTTATAAAATTATATTTCATCAATCGAATTATAATTGTTATAAATTATAATTGTCATGAATATTTATAACTTAAAACTTGTTGGAACAAGTTATTTAATTTTGTGTGCTACATTGGATCATTTGTGATGTATTTTGGATAGTTTGAATTAAGTTAATGTGTTGTTTTACATTTTATTTGTTAACTTATATGAATTATTTAGAAATCCCAATTTTGTATATGAAATTTAATATATATATATATATATATATATATATATATATATATATATATATATATATATATATATATTATCGCATGCAATTGCATGGTTACTTACAAAAATAAGGAGAAAATTTTAATTTTTTTTTATAGAAATGGACCCGTTTAGGGTCAGGTAGCCCGCAACCCAGATAGGGCTGGGCCTAGGTAGTAAAAATAGAGCCCATTTAAATATGGGCTTTTCGGGCCCGACCCTAAAAAGCCCGAGGCTCATATGGGCCGACCCGTTTAGGACCGGGTAGCCTATTTTGACAGCTCTAATATCATCCACCCATTGACGAATATAACCACAAACTTATGCAACAAAGTCCATTCTTCACCACTCTTTCCATCAGATTTTTCATTAGAGAAAATTGGCAAGTGAAAGTCTTTCACATAAAGAAAATCTTCCATTTTTCCTTTCCAAACATTATAATTGGAACCATTCAAACTCACCAAGTCACCATCCTATATGTGTTTGTCTCCACCATTACAAAAATCAAACCACGACTCTAGATACTAATTGTTGGGAGGAAACCACAAACACAACAGAATAATCCAACAACACAAACTCTCCCAAATCTCAAATGCAACGATAATCGACAAAAACACATTAAACAACGTAACACAATTTTAGCGTGGAAAAACCTTTGTTAACTAGGAATAAACACCACGAGACCCATATGCCACTTAAAATCTCTACTATAATTAACAATGGGTACACACAAGGTTCTCTCTAATACTGGTTAGAGGCACACATAAACATCATCAAGATTTGTAATCAATCTTAGAATACAACAATAATCAAGAAAGATAAAAACAACCCCAAAACACCAAGAAATTCTCACCTCAAATGTGGACTCGACAAACTAACTTAGAAAGCTCCGAGTCCAATAAAAATCGTTAAGAACGTGCTCATATGAGGCATGAACGTTTTGTTAAAATTTTAGAATGATCCTACCATTGGATTTTGCGCAAGCTTGTGGAACCTGCTCTTTGCTGAAATGGGGCTACAAGATTTCACTCTTCACTCTACTTTTTTATTGTTTCTCACACAATGGATAATTAAAGTAATTCTCTTTGTCGAATAATAACAAAGACATAGACACATATGGACCACTAACTCACGTTCATTTGTGCCTCTCCAAATAATAGAGATAATCCAACAAAACATACCCTAAAAATATCTCATCCCATTACCTACATCTCAAATTGAATGAAAGAGAAAATAATTAATTAAATAAAAAAAAGATGTAAAAGATTCCATCATATTTCCATTTCATTCCCTCGATTATTTACGAATCTAAATAATAAAATCTCGTTAGATAACACACCATATCATTTAGTTTGGTGACATAGCATCCATCTAAACATCCCTAAATGTGTATTGAGTATTGACTAAAATTAAAAAGTAAAATAATTAAGAATAAAAAGTTATTAATTTATAGTAATAACCAAGGAAGGTTCTCTTGGGGTTTGAAAACATTGATGAGACCCAGCATACTGATTCTGACTCTAAGCGAAAACACGAAACGAGATCTAATTTACTCAGATGTTAGATGGATCCTATGCGTTTCTTTTCTTTCCTTTTGCTGCTTTCTTGGAGTTTTCACACCATTCATGCAAGTCTCGGTGATGCTGATCCCAATTATAGGTACTTTCTTTGAGACATATCATCAAACACGTTATGAGCATTATTATTATTATTGTTGCTGCTGCTATTGTTGTTGAAAGTGTTTGATGGATGCAAACATGATTGAGGGTTTTGAGATTTTGATTTGAGATAATGGGTTTTCCAGAATTCATCATCTTAGGTTGAAGCTGAATATGGTTGCTGATGGTTGTAGATTACCAACATGGTATTGCCTCAGTTCCTAAAGATGGGTTTCCCCTTCTATAGGATCTTACGTGTCGTGCTAAAGATCAAAGTTTTAAGATCTTTCATAACCCGACTGATCCTACTCAAGAGCTCGTGCTTGACTATATAGTTAATAGTTTATAACTTCTAAAACACGAGTACTTGTAAAACAGAGAAGTATGAATATCGGGTATGTACCCAATACCAAAATATTTGTCTAGTAGTCGATTTTTTCTTATTATTTGATTGTGAGTGAAGTTTGTGGTTTCTTCATACATTAATATATTATGTTTTTTTATTTTTGGATTTTCCCATTCTAAGGCCTTATTTCCATAAGCAGTGGCGGAGCCAGAAATTTTAGACAGCCCGGACAAAAAATTTAACCGCCCTCTGACAGTGTATATATACCGCTGTTTTTATTCTTGATTTTACTAATTTTGCCCCTGATTTTATTAATTTTGCCTCCGGTTTTGTCTAAAAATTAGCTATTAAATTGGGGAAAATACAAAGAAAATAGGAGTTGAGCCCGGGCGCGTGCCCGGGCTAGCTGGGAGGTAAAACCGTCACTGTCCATAAGCAGTTTAATTAAGCTTTTATAACATTAATTCTTATGTATATACTATTTCTATAAGAAAAGATTAAAATAACATCAAATTGTTTTTATATAAACTATAAGCTATCTTAGTGAATTTGTGGAAATAAACCTGAAAACAACTTATAGACATTTCATAAGCTGTTTCTAATCCACAAGCTCTCCCAAACAGTCTCATTCGTAGTAGTTATGCTAGTTGATAAACTCAAATCAGTAAATCCAAACATGTTGTAATTTTATTTCTTGTTTTGGTTATCAGGAGTTGTATAAGTCAATGCCAGGAAACTGGATGTATTGGGCCAACATGCTTCCCGCATTGTACTTTTTCATCAGATGGAGAACTTGTTGGTCGTCCATGGTACATGCAAGAACCATTATATTTACAATGGAAAAAATGGGATTGTCAGAGCGACTGTCGATACCACTGCATGCTTGATAGAGAGAAAGAAAAAGAATTACTTAACATTGGCCCCGTCAAGTATCATGGTAAATGGCCATTCAAGCGTATTTATGGGATGCAGGTTTGTAGCCATAGAAGCTATGCACCTTACGTTTCCGTTTGGTGTATGTTTTGTGACCTAGCGACCGCAAATTTTTTGTTTAAACTGACATAACTGATATGTTATATCCTTTTCCTTAGGAGCCTGCCTCTGTCGCTTTCTCAGCTCTCAATCTTGCAATGCATTTTCATGGTTGGGTCTCGTTTTTCATTCTTTTGTACTATAATCTGCCTCTAAAAGATGGGAAGAAGGCGTATTATGAATATGCTGGTTTGTGGCATTTCTACGCTATATTATCATTCAACTCTTGGTTCTGGAGTGCGGTTTTCCACAGTAGGTAAGTTACTTATGCTCCTAGTCACATCTGAACCGGGAAAAACAAATGAAATATATCTCATTATCTGTCGAATATGGCAAATATTAAGCTTAGACTTTCGTTGTTTCTATTGCCTATTGTCCTGCAGAGATGTTGATCTTACAGAGAAACTAGACTACTCATCTGCAGTGGTTCTCCTTGGATACTCCCTCATTTTATCGATCTTACGATCCTTCAATGTTAGGGATGAGGCTACCAGAGTTATGGTTTCTGCTCCGTTGATTGCTTTTGTGATCACCCATGTAATGTACCTCAACTTCTACAAACTAGATTATGGTATGTCCTGTCATATAATCTTTATATTGTTTTAATTTTTGATGAAATCTTTATATTGTTATTGGTGAGGCTAAGATTTGAATTAGGATCAATGCAATCTTTGAGTAAAACTTACCTTAAACTTTCTGTTAGTTATCTATGACATTATCTTCTGTGATTTGTGCATCTGCTACAAGATTCTTGTACTTGCTTAATGTACAATAAGGGTGACAAATGACAACCCTGTCCTTGGAGGGTTTTGGTTTGTTTAGTGTAAGTGGAAATTACAGGGAGCCAGAGCCAGAGCACGTAGGGATTGTGAGAGATTATGTGTCTCTAGGGAAAATTTGTGATCCCTTATTGATTTTAGGATCCAGAGCTTTATAGAAGATCCTCTAGGCCTAGGCTAGAAAGCCAAGAAACAATTTTCTCCCTCCATTCCCGGAAACATGTAGCGGAGGAGACCTAGTCCTCCTTCAATCGCGGGAGAAACGGTTTTTCCCCTTTACTTACATTCCTCGACCGTTTCTTCTGAGCCACCTCCGAAACCTCGTGCGTTACCTGAGACGGGCTGCTACTTTTGGGATTAAGCCCAACTAGGCGTCCTGCAATGTTCTTTAGGCGGCTACCTAGCTTTATGCGGTTTGGGTGACCTGCCATGTTCGGGCACTCGCCCCTTAGTTCCATCATGGGCCATTCCCCTTTTAGGCCTAGTAAACTATCCCCTGTCCAATTCTTAACAAGTCCTTTAACATATCATTTTGTCATTTATATATTTATTTCCTTTTTTCTTCTCCTTACTTATGATTTTGATAGCACTCTCAATCTCAATCAAATTTTACAGGATGGAACATGATAATTTGTGTAGCAATGGCTGTGACACAGCTCACGATATGGGCAGTTTGGGCAGGTTTTAGTCATCATCCCTCGCGATGGAAGCTATGGCTGGTTGTTATCGCAGGTGGCCTCGCAATGCTCCTAGAAATATACGATTTCCCTCCTTACGAAGGACTTCTCGACGCACACGCTCTTTGGCACGCCACAACCATTCCTCTAACTTACATTTGGTGGAGTTTTATCAGGGATGATGCCAAGTTTAGAACAACTAAATTTCTTAACAAAGCCAAGTAGCTTACTCGTAAGTGCTTATTTCTGTATCATCATTATAGATTTTACACTATTTTTTAAGCATTGTTGAGATTGTATTCTTGCATTGCAGTATTACAGAATCCATTGCTTAATGGATATAGCAGATCCAAAAAGTTTAATCAAAAGATAGTCAGTTTTCATTGAATCCTATGCTTTACATTCTTCTTTTTCTTCTTTGATTGATCCTATGCTTATGCTTAACATTCTGAAACTTAAATGTATCACGTTTTTTACCTTTCAGTGTTATATATCCAAAAAATACATGTCACGTTAGATACTCAGATATTAAAGACCAAAAAATTATTAATTTTATTGATCATATTTTTGTACTTTTCAGTGTTGTGTTATATATCCAAGAAATTTTGTAAACATCAAAATAGGTTCCAAAATAACTACATAAATTGAAAAAACATATAAAGTCTTCATCAGAATGTGGCTAAAAGTTCTGAAATCTTAATTATCATTTGATGTTCTTCAATTTTGGGATCCTCGTTTTTTATTTTATTTTTTTATTTTGTTGTCTTTACTTGTGTGTTCCTAGTTTCTCATCCTATTTGATGTATTATTATTGATTTAGTTTATGAAAGATGAAAAAACAATTTTAAAGGTGAAAAGTTGATTTTGGAAAGATTTTGAGGTGCTTGGATCTTATCAAGTTGAATTGATTCCATTTTCGTATTTGATTATATTTGAAGATAAAATTTGTATTGTTTAAATTTAAACATGTTTTTACATTTTATTCATTTTTGTATAATCAACTCATGGAAAATTTAATTTTTTGTAAGGCAGAACTAAACATTTAAAAGTCATGATACATTTTTTCTTCCACCACCAATAAGATGCTTAACAAGTTTCAACATAATTTTGTTGTTGTTAAAAACAACATTGACCAACATCTTTATATGTTAGTGTCAGTCTAATTATATTTGGTGATAAATTATACAGACAAGTGTACTTTAGCTACATATTTAGGAGAAGAATTAAGTGAAAAAAAATGTTTATGTTTGTGTTTGGAGGGACTTGGATCCTCTCTTGTTTGTATTTTGGTGTTGTCCATATTCTATCTTAACCATTCATTTACACAAAATTTTCTTTTCAAAGCAACTTCAATTTTTAAGTTTAATTTCGAAGCAACTTCAATTTTTAAGTTTAATTCCTAACCATTAGATAAAGGGCAGAAGGGACAGTAGGAGAGAAAGTGCAGCAGCAGATGATCTTTTTCTTAGTGAAAATAATTGTGGACACACAAAAGCGGCAATTCATTGGACTATCAAACCGAGATTATATATTATTTTAGGGGTGTTCAAAATCTAAACAGTCCAATATAAAACAGTAAATTCAATCGAATTAAATTGAAATTGTAAAAAATTACATTTGATTCAGATGTGTTTGTGTCATTCTTTAACCAAATTGTGCAGTTCGGTTTGCAGTTTGCATTTTATAAATCGAATCGTATTATGCTAGAACTCAAAACTTCGCTTAAACCACATCCAACCAACACCAAATCTAACCAATGCCAAATATATTATGCTTTAGCATTATAATTACGAACAATTTTCTCTTCATCTTATTTAGGATTTCATTTTCAATCTTCTCAAAATTCTCCTAATAGTATTGTTCCTTCTTCCTATGTACATCTCACATCTTCTATAATCTCTACTATATTTTATTATTTGTTTTTCATCTTATCATCTATAATCTCTACTATATTTTATTATTTGTTTTTCAATCTTATCATTTTTATGCTATCGTTCTTTCTTTCTATTTCATTTTTATTGTAAATGTTCTTCTCTAATCTCTCATCTCTTTTATGTTCTTTCTTTCTTCACTAATCTCGTATCTCCTCTATTTTTTTTTGTTTAATAATAATGTTTTTGATATTATATTTAATATTGTTTTATGGTATTGTTTAATATTTATTATTCTACTTTTTTTCTAATATAATTTTTATATAAAATGAAAAATTGTTGTCTAAATATGACGAGTACTGTTGTTATTCGGTAATGTACGAATAACTAAACTTAAAGTTATGTTATCATATGTGTATGTATGATTCAATAAAAAATTTAAAAAATTGAATCAACCCAGTTGAACCAAACCACATTAATTTAGTTTGGTTTTATTTTTAAAAGTCAACTAAATCAAACCAAACCACACACTTTTTTCTCTTGCGGTTCGAGTAATTTGTAGCTTCAAAATCGCACAAACCGCACCACGAACACTCCTATGTTATTCATTGCCAATTTGCCATGAAACTTAACTATCAACTACAATAAATTAAAAGTATTAGAGAAACTCTCTTTTTAACATTTTATCAAGCATTCACTTTTTTATTAGATGTGAAGCAACTCGATTTTCAAAAATTGTTTAAATTTCCGAAAACTAGTGAAATCGCCACCTAATTTTATTTGTTCTAAAAAGAACGGGAAAATATAGATAAAACCCCAAAGAAGCGGATAAGACGGTCTACGTGACCAAAAAGTGGAATCGGGAGTCGGTTATGTGAGGGGAAGGTATTAGCACCCCTTACATCTATCGTACTCGATGGGACCCATTTAATTCTACGCGCGTGTGTGTGTGTGTGTTTATTGCTAAGTTATGAATACCAAAAGAAAAAAAGAATTTGTTTATTATTTTGAGTTTGACACGGTTTCAGAACCGTGTGCCTACATATTCCCTCGTGCAATGGGAAAGTCAAAACTCTGTAGTTCCTCTAAAAAAGGTTTTAAGTTTGTTGTATTGATTTTTATAAGAAATATCGTGCATTAGACATTTCAAATGCTTGAACTTGGACTTGTTTAGTTTGTTTGAAAAGATTTAAGTCCACGTTCGTGTTTGAAATGGCTATTGCACTCTCTTTATCGGAAAAGAGTTTGATGATCGCATATGAGCGAGATAAAGATTTGAGTGAGTTGGATTGATTTTATGTGGGTGAAAAGTACTGAACAATAGGACTAGCATCCTGCGATTCAAATACTAGAAACAAGATGAGCTCAATGCTCAACGAGTCGTCTATCGTCCTAGAAGTTTTTCTTATGAAAGAATGAAGTGAAACATGGTTCACGTTATTAAGAATCTTTAAGCAATTAGACTAGCATCCAACGACTTAAAGATTCGAAGTTCATTTTTTGCAAGTGTTTAAACAATTAGACTAGCATCCAACGACTTAAACACTTGAGTTTTCTTATGAAAGAATTTTGAAAATGCACTCGACGTTGGATCGAGGTTTATAATTTAATTATGAAAATGTTTTGAAGTCGATGCGTTGCATGAGAAATGGAGTCGGGTTATGGTTAATCAAGTATGTGGACTTAATTAACCTCGTGAGGATAGGTGCTCCTGTCCCCAACTATGAGACGCTGGTGCATGGTAATTGGTATATAGACCAATGTTGTTTTTGGGTTATGATTGATTAAAGCAACAAGGGCTTTAATCAACCTCGTGAGGATGGCCATGCCCATCCCCAACTATGAGACCCTTTAGGAAATCGGCATATGAGCCAATCAGGATGGAATCAAATTGATTTTAATTTTAATTGTGTGCAAAGTGTACAATGGTGAATAAAATGCGGAACAAACAGATAATCATCACACAATACAATCAGAACTTTAAATAATTATTAGAAACGATCTTTCCTTTTTGATAAGAAATCGACTAGTAGTTTAATCGATAAATTATCGAATAAGAACTATCAGAACTAATTATTATTTAATACATCGCACAAAATATTATTTACATAAAATAAAATAATTGAAAAAAGGTAAAGGTTTAGATATAGCCTGAATGACGCGGGTTTGAGCGGTGCAAAAAGAAAACCAGAGACGACACTCTTGGGCCCAAACAAAGTGTCCAATGAGCCTTCAGAAAACTTCGTATGAAGCGTCGTTGATCAGAAAAGAGAAACTTGAGGCACACAGAAGTATTGACGACGCAGATGTATTGCGGGGATAATATAGAGAAAAAGAAAAAATGCTAGAAATTTCCTATTAAATAAAAAAAAGTCTAACTAACATTATTATTATTATTATTTTGTATTTTTGTATTTTTGAGTATACTAAATATTTTATTGGTTAAGAAAAAAGAAATATAATAATAATAATTATTAATTAAAGAAAATAATAGTAATAATAATAATAGTTATGATAGTAATAATAATAATTATAATAGTTATTATATAATAATAATAGTTATAATAACACATATTAGTAATAATAATGAATATTAGCAATAAGAATAATAGTTGTTAATAATAATAATAATAGGTATTAGTAATAGGAATAAATATTAGTAATAATAATAGATAGTAATAATAATAAATATTAGTAATACTAATCATTTTTAACAAAAAAACAAAACAGAAAGTAGAAAAAGAAATATCCTCATATGTTCTCTCAAACGAGATGCATGTGTTTTTCCAGAAAATCCCAATCGCTCTTCCTCACCGTTTCCACGATTTCTCCGCCGCTCTCTCTCAACCTCACAGGCTCCCATCGGCCTCTCTCGCTCTCGGTCACTCTCTGGAAACTGAAAAGGGCCGCGATTTTGTACCCATCATCTTTCTCGAATACTCTCCGAGGGAACCCTAACCCTTAATTCTATCTCTTGCGTTTTTCTCAGTTTATTACATGTTTCTGATGTTGAATGCCACGGTTTTGCAGGTACTTACCGGATTCTTGGACCTTGAAGGGGTTGGAACCCTAGCTTGCTGGCTTCGATCGCTTCTTGCTTCTTGCTCCGGGTGGGACCGTTCTGAAATTTCCTCTCTTCTCTTTCTATGTCAGAACTAGTTTTCTGAAATTGGTTTTCTGAAGGGTTGTGTTTAGGGAAAATGATGAATGTGTTAGGTCTTGTGTTCTTGTTTTGGGTTACTGGTTATTGTTGCTCTGCTTGCTCATTAGAACAGATACACGCTTGATCTTTAGGTTGTGGTTTTTGGATTGTTTGATCTTTGAGGGTTTTTCAAAACAGATGCTATGTTATCATTTTAGAACAGAACTATGCTTGCTCTTGGCTTTTGAATCTCTGTTGTGTTTGTAAGAACAAATTGTTTTTGCTGGTTTTTGGCTTGTGTTGTTTCAAAGTTTAGAACAAATACTACACTTTTGGTTTTTTGTTGCTGTTTCTTTAAGTGTTTTGGTTTTGAAAAAATCTCTCTGCTTCTGTCTGTCTTTTTGTGAACTGATATCGTTGAGTTATATTTCTCTTGTTCTCTATCCTTGCTGGCTCAGACAGATGCTATACTTGAACAGAACATGCTCTGATTGGTATCCCTGCTGCCATTTACCTTCTGATGTTGGGGTGCGACAAGATGAAATATTTTTGAGTCTCTCACTTTAGAAATAGGTTCCACATAAATTGGTATATTCGCTAGAAAGTGCAATAGAGTTGGGATAGCCCACTCATGTAGGAAGTGAACAACTTTGTGTGTTTCTCTATAGAATTTATGAATGATATATTCGCAAATGATTTACAATATGCGAAACAAGAATCACCAAAAGCCGACAAAGAACACCCATCGCCTAAAATCAGGGCCGCAGTCGCCTATTTGTTGTAATGCGGCACCCATTGATTGAAATAGTCTCCCTCTTATGAAGATGTGGAAATGACGTGCCCCTACCTAGTAACATTATAGAAGGGGAACTTAAAAAAGAGAGTCACATTCTCCAATATAATAAGAGAAATAACTACCATTGATAGATGATGGTGAAAAAATTTCAAGATATTTATCAACAACACCATTGCTAGAGTCTTCGCTGGTGGGAGAGAATCAAGTTCCTCTTGCAAAAAATATGCCAGGCAAGTTTTGACAGCAAGCGTCATATACCCGTTGACCTTAAAGTAAATATAGAGAGGGAGCTAGAGTCCTTAATCACCTTTTCCATTAAAGACGCCATCAACATTCTCCCTCACAATTATGATCCCATGATCATTATGGTGCAATATGATGATTGTGATGTGAACCGAGTATTGATCGACCATAGAAGCTCAACATATGTCTTATTCTAGAGCGAATTTTAGGGGATTTGGCTTGACCTAGATGACATAGAGCATTCCAAGGTTCTTTAGTTAGACTTTCAGGCAAGCATATATAAGTGAAAAGCCACATAACGCTCAAAATGATGTTTGGTTCAACGAAGAACGTGAAGGCCATCAAAGTAAAATATTAGGTCATATTTCCTCTTTAGTTCCAGGCCTATTTCATCAGGAGTTTTAACTTTGGAATAGTCTTCTTCTTTGTGATGTTGGGCTTGAAACAAGTTGAAGTTCACCTTCTCGTTTTTGCACCTTATCGTAATTGTTCCTTCATCGACATCGATGATCATTCGGGCTGATTTTATGAATGGACGACCTAAGATCAGAGGTATGTTGTCATCTTCATCCATATTCATCACAACGAAATCAATTGGGAATAGAAAATTTTCAAGCTTCACCATTACGCCCTTCACTATGCCAACTGGTTGTACGATTGATTTGTCGGCAAGTTGTAATTTCATTGTTGTTGGCTGAAAATTAGGCTTACCAATCTTTTTAAGAATGGCCAGTAGAATAAGGTTGATGCTTGTTCCAAGATCCACTAAGGCTTTGTCAAAATTGATGTTTTCAATGATAACTGGTAATGTCACGGTTCCAGGATCAACTTTGGTATTTTCCTCCTTTTTCGCATTTTCTACTTGTTTTCCTTTGCCATTCTCCCCAACTTTCATTTCAGCTACATACTTAATCTTTGTTGTAACGACATTGCAAGTTTATTTTGGATTAGTTTGAGTGGTGGCAGTGAAAGTTCCCGTTTGTTGCTCACTCAATTGTTTTGCAATTTGCCCAACTTGTGTTTCTAAATTTCTGATTGAAGCATCCGTATTTTTCTGGTTGGCCATGGAAAACTGCATAAATTTATTCAAGGTATCCTCTATCTTTGAAAGCTTATCTGGATGAGTGTAACTTTGGTACTGATTATGCCGCTTTGCGTTGTTGTTGTATGGATATCCATGATTGTTTTGAAACGGAACCTGCCTTTGCTACTAATTTCCCAAATAATTGACTTCTTCATTGATCGGGGAAAAAAACCCAGTTGGATGGTCTCCTGTACATATCTCACACGATACTACTTGTTGCGGTTTAGGCGTTTCGTGCATTTGTTTGAGTTGTTGTGGAAGATTTGAGAGTTGCTTTGTCAATTCTTCCACGGTTTGCATGAGAAGCTTGTTTCGTGCCAAGATTGCATCATTCGTATCCAACTCAATAATACCAGATTTCTTTTGCGTTGCACCTCAGTTGTACTAAACTTGGTGATCATTGAGAGCTATACGGTTGATAATAGCAATTGCTTTCTTCGCACTTTTGGATAATAACGAACCACCAGCTGTTGCGTCAAGTAGGAGCTTTGGTTGGGGATGCAATCCATTGCGAAAAACATGAATTTGTGTGAGATTATCAAAACCATGATTAGGACATTTGTGCAACATGGACTTGTAGCGTTCCCAAGATTCACAAAGAGTTCCTGTTGCACTTTGTGTGAATGCGGCTATTGTTGTTTTTGCATCCATGAAACGATTGTGAGGAAAGAACCTGTTAAGAAAGTTTTCTTCCAAGACATTCCAATTTTTCATAGTTTCAGTGGGTTGGTCAAGATACCAATCCTTGGCTTTTCCGATCAAGGAATGCGGGAAGAGTCTCACGAACACTACTTCTTCCTCAGCCTCTGGTGTACCTAACATACCGACAATCTCATAGAATTTGGTGAGGTGAATGTTTGGATGTTCATGATTCAAACCTGCAAAAGGGTTAGCGTAAATAATCTGAAGCAGTCCTGTTTTCATATCTGCCCATCTTGCAGTTGGATTGTTGTTGAGGCGAGCCAGTCGTCTTGGACTGCTTGCACATGAACCGTTGACAACTTCGGCCATTGCTTCATTGATAGACTAGTTTGTTGAGGAAGTGGGTGTAGAAGCTCCTTGGTGATTTTTCTTTTTGGATAGTTGTCTCTATTTCTTGGTTTTTTTTCTTGTTCTTTCAGATTGTCTTTTCGATTTCAGGATCAAAAAGAAGTTGATCTTCCGAACACTTGCCTCGGAGCATAAACAAAATTTTCACCTATCCAAACACTTGAACAAACGGTTGCAAGAAAACAAATATATACAATATATAACAAATTCACAAAACTTAGAAGTATATAAACAATTGTGATGTTTTAATACATTAAACGCCAATCCCTGGCAACGAAGCCAATTTGATGTTGTGTATTATCAAATGAAGTATTTGTTTTATAGTATCCACAGGGATTGAAGTGATATCAAAACCATTCAATGATTTCTATATTTCTAAGCATAAGTTTCAAGATTGTTTGGTTTATAAGTGACGAAAAGTAAAATACGCAAATAAGGAAAGATAAATTCAGAGAAATAAACTTGTTGGGAATTGGTTTTCATTCACCGATTTGATATGCAAAACTCAGATCAGTTATACATAACTTATGAATGTTTCAAGATCATCACGTATCGCGCACAAACATAGCTTATGTCTAAACTTTCATGTGATTTCTTACCTTATGGTTTAATCGATGATTTCTCATCCTATTAAACGAGACGACAACATTAAGATTTCATACTTGTGAATATTAAACCTAACTCTATGTCTAGCAGCTAGAATTTAATAGTTGTTATCTTGGATCGAGATTAGAATCGTATTTGTCAATATCAATTTAATCCATTAAATAGACGGTGAAGCAAAGATAACAACAATAATGATTTAAACATAACTTATATATAATTCCATGATCAAAGTAAATACATACTGATTTGGTGAACTACGACCAATCCCAACAAGAGAGGGATTTAGCTACTCATGGTAGCTTGAAGCACAAATGAAGAGTAGAGTAGAAACGACATCAACAACGATTTTTAGACTCTTGATGCGAATCCACCTCCTTCTCCTTAAAACCTCTATTAAACTATTACACTAATGTTACAGAATGTATTACAAGTGGTAAAAACTGGAATGTTCAACTGAACTGAGTTCTACTCTATTTATAGCAGTTCTGGCCGCCTGAGTTCGTTGAGCGAACTATACTTCGCTAAACGAAGTCCTTTCGTATGTGCTAAGTTTTCAAATCAAGTTGTCAACTTGTTAGCGCCAAAGTTCGCTAAGCGAAATATGGCTCGCTTAGTGAAGTTTCTTTCTTCAGCCTGAAGTCTTCAATATATCTTTTTATGACCGCCCTATTTTGTTAAGCGGACTTTAGTTCGCTAAGCGAACTCTTCTGCGCTGCTGCTCGCTGCAAGCGAAACTGGATGTTTTTCTTTTTGACTTAGTTTCACTATGCGAATTATATCTCGCTAAGCGAATTGGGCTTCCTTCTGAATTTTGAATTTTGTTCTTTGACTTTGCTGGAGGTTCGCTAAGTGAACTGTTCGCTGCAACGTTCGCTTAGCGAAGTGTCTATTTTATGGTTTTTCTTCAATGGCCAAAACCATCACGAAAGACACTCAAAGCCAAAGTAAACATGTACAACCCATATCTATTCAATAATTGGGATTTTTATGTGAGAATCTTGTTATTTAAGTAAGATAAATTCCATGTTCTAATGTGATATTTTACTATGAATTAAGCATTCATCAGTAGTAGACGTTTTCTGCAATTTATTTTCTGCAGTTTGTTACAGTTGATATGTTGTTGTTTGAAGGCCCAAGTCCAGTTTGGGTACAGGTTATAAATAAGGATTTGTAACCTACTTTAGGTAGCTAGCCAAATTTAGTAAGGATGTAGTCATTAGGGTTAGTCGTGTGTGAACCACCCGGACCGTGGAATGGTCACTAAGTTTCACCTCGAAGCCCGTAGGCAAGAGGAATGTTGTTCTCACTCAGAATCTGTGAAGCAATGAGCTGAGTATTTTTTCTTGGAGGAAGCTGTGAAGTAACTCCAAGGTGTGTACTAAGTTAGAAGCAATTTGCTTTATGTCTTAGTTAATTTGTGACAGAAGTGTATCTTCTGATCATGTGTGTTTGAAGGGTGTCTTCAAGCTTGTCTTATTGTTATAATCACCTTATGTGATTGAGGGGGAGTGAGAGGGATTCTCATATCTAAGAGGTTCTTAGGTAGATATTGCATTGGGTAGTGATTAACTGAGGAGTTGTAAATGGGGTAGTTTAGCTCTAAATTAATACTACTAATAGTGGATTTCATCCCTAACTTGGCAGCCTCCATATGTAGGTGTGTAGCACCAAACTGGGTAAATAATCCTACTCTGTTTTTTATGTTTCCAGCACTGTATTTTATCTTGCATGTTTGTTTATTGTCAGACCAGATGTCTCGACATCCTTATAAGACATCTAGGACTGCTACACCAGAAATTCAATTGGTATCAGAGCAGACATCCTGTTTTGTTCTGGGTGAGATCCTAGGGAAGATACTTTCTAGTTTAAATTCAAGGTAGAAGGTTTGTACTAAAGAATTGTTTGAACAAGGATGATTCATATTGTGTTTATATGGTCCCTTAAAGTGGAGGATGAACCTATCTATTGAAGACTGGTGTGTACTGAAGACAAACCTGACCAAAACTCTTGTACCTTTTTGATGAAAGAAGAAGATGAATCTAGAATAGAATAATGTTAATATCAAAGCCTTCATACGGAAGTGAAGACCTTGGATTAATATAAAGATCATTGTTCACCTTATATTTAGAAAAAGAGCAAAATTGTCAAAACCTTCATAAGGGAGTGAAGATATTGATAAGTTAACTCTTAAGCTTATTTGTTGTAAACCATCTTCTTGATTATGGTATTGTTTTTGTCTGTTACCTTCAGGCCTATAGCTTGGTGAGAAGCTACTGTACGTAGGGTTGATTTATTTTCAATCCTAAGTTACCATGCTTATGCTTGGATTGTGGTGTAAGCATTGTTTATGAATATTGTTGAGGTGTTTGTGTATTCTACTGCATGGCTTTTGATATAACCCTTAAAGTATGGGAAGGATACTAGGGTTGTTTTCGTCAACAAAATATATGTCAGATGTTTCCAACTGTATTAAAAGTGTCAAAGATACTTGAGATCTTCCTCAAGTCTACTCATAAAGACATTCACTAATGAAGTTGATGAGAATCAATTGATCAATGATCCTCATATACATCTACATATTATGTGAAGACCTTGAAGACTGTCAAGGATGGCGTGTTCCAAGAAGATGGAACTGATATTCTATGGGATGTTAGAACATTACTTCAACAGGTATGCAGCTACTAGTTGAAGAGCAGATGCTGTGGGTGCTGAACAAAAATGTTATGAAAATTTCTGTTTGGAACCTACTCCTGGTCTAGAAGAGGAGGCATCTGATTTATGCTAGTTGATCAGAACACGATTAACATGTTATCTACTCCATATGTCAGTTTATTTCTGTCCAAGACTTATGGTAGTATATAAGTAGAGCTCCATGATTTTGTAAAGAACTTATACATGTTTCTTCACCAGACCCTTTATGCATATGAGTGAGCTAGTTTCTGGAAGATCCTTCAAATCAAAGGAACCAGATTCATGGAATCTTGTTTGTGGCCATAAAATAGATTCTGTTTGAAATGGAGTACTACGATCCAACCACAGTGTTTAAAGATCCTAAGTATTATTGTGACTGCCCTTTATATGATGTAGACATGATGTTGTGATATATTTTCTTGGATGGGTATTGTTTTGAAGAATCAAGGGAGACAAACTTCATTGAAAAGTCTGTATATTTTTGTGTCATGCCTAGGTAAGTATGTTCCAGAAACCTAGTCGAGGGAATCTCCTCAGTAGGTACAGACAATGGCATCCATCATCTCAAATTCAGACAGGAGGTCTGCAGAAAACCTTATTGAGATGTGGGTTGTGTTATCCCCTGCATATGTTGGTAGTCTGATCCTGAAGATTGATTAGTTATTGTTAGTATATTTGCTTGTGTTCCCCCCCAGAAGAGTTGAGTACGAGTTACTATGGATGTTACCCTCAGAACTATAGTAAGAATGGATGATGTCATATCATATGTTGGAACATCATCTCAATTTCTTCAGTCATGAAAGTGTGTATGTTCTCCAAATCTAAGTTTAAAAGTCAAGCCACTAACCCAACCTGCATTGTTTTGGATGCCATGATTGGATGTCGTGTCAAATTTTTAGCAAGTACCACAGGTGTGAAGAAGAAAGCTATCAGTTTACCTAGTGTGAGTAGGTAATCCTATATGGCTAACTGATAAGTACTTTGACGGGAGATTAAGTACTTATTAGAGTATTGCTTGAATGCTAATTACAAATACTCTGCCGGGAGCTGAGTAATTATCTGATGAATTCATGCGAAATTATGAACTGAATTGTATAACTCAAAAGTTATTGAGAGTATATTAACCATCACAAGTGCATGGAGAGATAGGCATCTAATGAAGGCATGTATACAAATAACAACAGATATCTTGATGGGAGCTGGATATCTATGTGACTAATGTGTACAAGTCTGCATTATGAATTCCTTATATAAAAAAGGAAGTGAGAGGGTATATCTTCTTGAATACTCAGAATCAAGAATGATGAAGTCTGTGATGGGGAGAAAATAACGATGTTATCAGATAAGATGAGTTGATCAACATGATGGTTGAAAATGTGGTTTCTTCTATTTCAAGTAACAGAGTGTGGAAATCTGAACCTTGTGTAGCAAGCAAACTAAGGATTCTTAGCTTGGAATATGTGAGAAATTCCAAATCAAGAGCGTTTATAGTGTTGTGAGGACCTTAACAAAAGCGTCCTTATTGTGTGTAACTCAGGGAGGTTGAATGGAAGAGATCAACAACGTTGTTTATACAGATGTGTGAAATAGGTATAATTCACTGAGAGAGTTCGAAGACCATCATATACTCTTGTCAGTAGTGCAGTCATTTGGATGTGGCTCAACACTTTGGAGATTGAAACATAAGGAATGACATCTAGTATATGGTACAAGTAAAGATAACAAATGTGATTGTGTAGAGTCCTGAGTTGTAGACCTTCTGAAGAATAAGAGGAGTGCAATTGAAGATCAGTGGAGATGTTGTATGCATGAATAAGTACAAGTATTATCTTAAGTCATGCTGATGAAGAAGTATATTTGTGCTGGTACAATTAGTGTCTTCCTCTCTATATTATGGCTGAAAGGAGGGAGTTTATTAAGGGAAATGGATGAAAACATATCTCTTAGATTGTGACTCCAGAACCAAAGTAGATAGGTTCTGTAGCAGTGTTGTGAATATCCCAAATGACGTTAGAACATCAATTTTGATACTACGAATCTCTATATTATAACTCTTCGCTCATCAGGAGAAGTTCTATCTATTGTGTTAAATAAAGAGATGTTTAAAAAGTAGTATGCTCGGATAATGCATAGCTACTGGTTTGAATACCTCACTAAATATCAACAGGCATTAGTGAAGGCTCTACACAGAAGAATAATCAATCTACAAGGATATTGAAAGGGAATTTCTTCTAGTGAATTTTTTGTCCTAAATAACCTCAAAACATAATTGTATGTGAAGCCAAGTAAAGCTTAGAATGCATCTATTATGATATCTCAGTGAAGGAAGAACACTGAGCATTTAGATTGGAAAGGTAGAAAGCTTCCCTGAATAGTAGAAAAGAGGTGTTGATCACAGTCAACAGAAAACAATGTCTGACCAAATGTCAGAACATTACTTAGGTCATGTTCCTACATGGACATCAAGGGTGAATTGATCGATGCATGCATTGGGACTGAATTCCTTCATAACAAACAATCAAGAGCTATTAAAAGCATTCAAAGATAGTTTGGACGGTGCACAATGATCATGAAACACTCTCTCAACTTCAATAAACGCTACTTTGACCGGAAATTAAAGAAAATCGTTAATTCCTAAGGAACTGTTGTCCTATTTATAGAGATTACCTCTACCCTCTAGTCACAAGCAAGCATTTCTTATATTCATCACCACCATGAGTTTCATTAGAGTCTGGGCAAACTATGTCTGAATCTAATTATGTGAGAGGTTATATTGCCAAATTTTAGCTAAAAAGGGGGAGAAAAGCCATGTGATCACATGTATGCAAAAAAATGTGAAAGCATATATGCAAATATTGTCCAAACAGATCACAGCAAATAACACTAGCATGTTTCTACATAAAGTTCTGTTTGTGACTTATGATCCGAGTTACGAGCACAGTTTTGACCTGTGTTCTGAGTTACCAGGGGGAGTTATAGGATATCTCTTAAGTGTCCTCTTATGCTCAAGAAGTAGTTTATCTCCCATGGTCCTTTTTTTCAACCACCTGTGACAAGAATTAGTTCTTGGCTTAAGGGGGAGTGGAAGCTACATTCTTCCTCATGTACATTAGGACTTTCCTTCCTTTTTCCCGTGTTTGTTCAATGGAGGAATTTAAAAACATGAGAAAATGTCAAACTGGATGTTGAGACATTGTCTTCAACCGATAAGTCACTAATGTAGACCTTGGAAGTACTATTGATGAGGTTTTTGCTCGTATCAAGCACTAGATATGTAGATGTGTGCAGAAGACTGTGGATGCTACTACTAAAGAAATGTTAATTGTTGTTGTTGTTTTGATGTGATTTTGAATTGTAATTTTTTATTATTTGTTTTATCCAAAATTTTCCAAAAGGGGAGATTGTAAGTTCCTTGTTTTAAGGATTGACATCAATTTTAGTAAAACAAATAAGAGCAGTAATAATGTAATGTACAATAAGATGTATAACTTGAACATATACAACAAGAAGTCCTATTGGAATGCCTGAACATGTTGTGTTGAATTAAATCAACAACTGAAATAACATGTCAAAGAATATGTCGTGATATCAGGCATTTAACACCACACCCACTGAATTGATAAATAAGTTCCAGTTCTGTTTTAAATTATGCAGAATATTCAGGGAATATTATGCAACCTATGTGGCGTATACTTGAAGGCATATGTGAAGGTCTAGAAGATTAAATCAGAAGCTAAGGGGAAAAATCAGGAAACTAAAGATTGAATACCTTGCTTGTAGCAGAATTTTTATGCAGTTTGTTTTCTGCAGTTTGTTACAAGTGATATGCTATTGTTTGAAGGCCCAAGTCTAGTTGGGCTACAAGTTATAATAAGGGTTTGTAACCTAGTTTAGGTATCTAGCCAAATTTAGTAAGGATGTAGTCATTAGGGTTAGCCGTGTGTGAACCACCCAGGCTATGGGATGATCATTGAGTTTTACCTCAAAGACCTTAGGCAACAAGAGTGTTGTTCTCATTCAAAAGCTATGAAGCAATGAGTTGAGTCTTTGTTATTGGAGGAAGTTCTGAAGTAACTCCAAGGTGTGTACTAAGTTAGAAGCAATTTACTTTAAGTCTTAGGTAGTTTGTGACAAAAGTGTATCTTCTGATCATGTGTGTTTGAAGGGTGTCTTCAAGCTTGTGTTATTGTTATAAAAGGGGGAGTGAGAGGGATTCTCATATCTAATAGGTTATTAGGTAGAAATTGCATTGGGTAGTGATTAAGTGAGGATTTGTAAAAGGGGTATTTTAACTCTAAATTAATACTACTAATAGTGGATTTCATCCCTGGCTTGAAAGCCTCCAGATGTAGGTGTATAGCACCGAACTAGGTAAACAATCCTATTGTGTTATTCATGTTTCCAGTATTGTATTTTATCTTGCATGTTTGTTTAATATCAGAACAGATGTCTCAATATCCTTATAATGCATCCGGGACTACTGCACCAGAAATTCAAAGAAGATGACCATGTTTTCTAGTATAATAGGAGAAATAACTATCCATTTCCCATGTTCCAAAAAGAAAATACATCATTACTACTTGCTTGAGTTCTAAAATCCAAGCCAAAGAGGTTCCTATAAATATCTTAGCTTTAAGGTTGGTAACTATGGAGTCATCTCTGTGTAGGAGAACTCCTGCTACATCTTTATGGGAGAAGGTGATTTTAGACTTAGGTGTTGACTTTGATTGTGAAAGCGAGTACACCAAGTGAACTACCTCATGCATATATTTTCTTCGAGGGGATCTAAATTCTCATCTTCTAGAAAATCCTCCAAGGATGGTGTGAGTGTGTGGAATATTGATCCATCCTTCTTTTCTTCTTTTGTCTCATTGTCCCTCATAAGGCGGTGGCGTTTGGGTTGATCCTATCCCAAAGGGAAAGACCTGTTCATGACTATTGCGAGGTTCCTTGGACATATATATTCTTATATGAACTTTCTAAATAAGGCTTTATATTTCTTTATTTATTTGATGGGAGTCATCTGTGTGATGGCTTTTTACATAGGGATACTTACACCACTTGTTCAACTTGTTACCCATAACATCCTTTTTGGTGTTGGAGGAGACGAGATAGAATTTGTGTTGAGTACACACACCAAAATTTATCCCACATGGTGTGAGTGGCATATAATTCTCTATTGGCCTCTCACTGTGTTTGAAGGTCACATTGTTCTATGTATAATGGTTCAAGTGCTGCTATTGGTAGGAATTAGGCCCCCGATTGCGCACTCTTTTTGTGTCGTTAGCCTTTTTCTTTGTGTTGTTTTCTTGTCCTTTAAGGTAACACTTAGCTCGTGCCTTAATCTTCGAGTCAACTACTTTAGGGAGAAATACTAATTGAAATTCATAGCTTTTAATCCATATTGGAAGGCTCCCAAAAACACCTCTCGGTTGGAATGGACTACCTTGACACTCACCTCATTAAACCTAGCTAAGTACTCTCTTAGGACTTACAGTTCCCCGAGAAGACATTTAACAAACCATTATTTGTGACCTTACAATGTTTTCTCACCAAGAATTATTGAAGCAATTATTGAAGAGTAATTAATATTCAGAAGCTGATGTTAGAATCAGAACTTCTAATGTTGTTACTCTGAAGTAGAGTTGTTCAAAAGCAGTAAAGCTTCTGAGGTTGTTAGTCAGAAGCAGAAGTTTCTGAGGTTGCGTCCAGAAGTATGTTTAACTTTTGGGGTTTTGGAGTTGAGTTTCCGTAGCTATTAAGTTTAGTTTTAAGGGTAATTTAGTGTTTTCTATGTTTGTACCTTTTATCTTAGTTATTAAGTTTACCTTTATTAGGGCCTATGTGGAAATTTTACTATTTGTATAAATAGACTAGTCATAAATGTCATTTATAACAACAATCCTATTTCTTTCATCTTTTGTAGCCGTCATTCTCTCTACATTTATTTTATCATGTTTGATTCTTGTGCACCAATAAATTGGTATCTAGAACTCCGGTTAGAAACACAGGGAAACACGTGTAAAACGTCAGTTTGTGTTGTGTGATTGATTTTGTTTTTAGGTTCGTGCTGAATCTTTGAACAAAATTGTGACAGAATCACATTTTCTGATTTTGTGGGGTTGGGAACACTGTGTGAGTGAAGATCTTAGTGTATTGTACAAGATTAAAGATGAACGGAAACGACAATATGAGTACCAAACTTCCAGTTTTTGATGGCAAAAACTGGAACAGATGGATGATTCAGATGCACGTGTTATTTGGAGCTCAAGATGTTCTTGAGCTTGTTACTGATGGGTATATTCCGATGGCAGCATATGCGACAGAAGAAGAGAGAGGCGCACAGAGAAACAAGAGGAAGAAATATCAGAAGGCGTTGTTCTTCATCCATTAGTGTGTGAAGGTGAATGTGTTTGAGAAGATTGTAGATTCGACGACGTCAGAGGAAGTGTGGACACACTGGTCAGATGTTATGTTGGTGACGCATCAGTGAAGAAGGTAAAACTTTAGTCCTTGAGAAAGAAATATGAGAATCTCAACATCAAGAACAATGAGAAGGTTTCAGAGTATATCTCTAGAGTGATTCTGATCACTAATGAGATGAAGGCTTGTGGAGAAACTCTTTATGAATAGGTAATCATAGAAAAGGTATTGAGGTCACTTACTCCTCAATTTGATTACATTGTTGTAGCAATTGAACATTCTAAAAATCTGAACACCATGAGAATAGAAGAGCTGCAAAGCAGTCTAGAGGCGCAAGAGTTGCGTCTGATTGAAAGAACTTCTGCGAGAGAAGTTGAGCAGGCTCTGAAGGCTTATTTTGTCAAGAAGGACCAGAAGCTGAAAAAACATGGTAGGTCTCAGAAGTCAAAAGTCCTCTATTTTGATGAAAATAAATATCAGAAGGGAAAAGAGAAGTATGACAAGAGAATGGTTCAATGTTATTGTTGTAAGAAGTTTGGCCACTTTGCTAAAGATCGTTGGTCAAACAAAGAAGCAAAAATAGCCAGAGGTGATTCCGATGATGAACCTGTGCTATTGATGGATTATGAATCTGACGAGGAACCTGTCAGATTGTCATTTTTTGATTCTAAAGGGGATGAAGATGACTATGAATATTTTGATTCTGAAGGAGTGTTTCTTTATGAGTCAGAGTCAGAAAATGATTTTGAAGATTTTGAAGATGAGTCAAAATATGAGGTTTTAGAAGAAGAGTCAGAGTTAGAAGATGATTCTGATGCTGAAGACAAGTCAGACTTCGAAGGTGATTCTGTGTCTGAAGGAGAATCAGAGGACGAGTCAAAATCTGAAAGAGATTCTTCTTCTGAAGATGAATCAGAACCTGAATGTTCTGAAGATGATTCAAGACTTGAAAGTTTTAAAGAAGAGTTAGAGTAGAAGATGAAGAATTTTCTAGAGACTCTAAAGATGAGTCAGATGATGAATCTGATTCTGATCTAGATTTTGATGATGATCCAGAATCTGGCGGTGGTCATGCTTCTGGAAGGGAAAACTCTAAAGACGTAGGTTCTGGAGGACAAGCTTCTGAAGATGATCAAATTTCTGGTAGTCATGATTCTGAAGGTGGAAATTCTAAAGAAAGAGCTTCTGAAGGCGATCCAACTTTTGAAGGTGGTGGTTCTGGGCAAAGTCCAGAAGCTAACAAAGGTGAAGTTTCTTGTGGTAGTCAAACTTTCGAAGAAAGACTAGAAGGAGATATGGTTCCAAAATCAGAAGGAGATTTTGAACTGGTGGATATTGAAGAAGTTCTCAAGAAGAAAGTGTGGCTGAAGGCCATGAAAGAAGAACTTGAGGCTTTCGATGGAAACAAGACTTGGAAGTTAACTGAGCTTCCAAAGGAGAAGAAAATCATCAGCGTCAGGTGGGTTTTCAAGGAGAAATCTGCATTTCTGAATGGAGTTGCACACTGTAGCAACAAGAAGAAACTTGCAGATGTTCTGATGAAAGATGTCAAGACTGAACACCTTATCCGTTTGAGGGATGAAATTGGTGTTGTAGATTTTGGTTAGAAGAATATGAATTAAGGGATGGTGTTGAAGAGTAATTCATATTCAGAAGCTGATGTTAGAATCAAAACTTATAATGTTGTTACTCTGAAGCAGAGTTGTTCAGAAGCAGTAAAGCTTCTGAGGTTGTTAGTCAGAAACAAAATTTTCTGAGGTTGCGCCAGAAGTATGTTTAACTTCTGGGATTTTGGAGTTGAGTTTTCGCAGCTATTAAGTTTAGTTTTAAGGGTAATTTAGTATTTTCTATGTTTGTACCTTTTATCTTAGTTATTAAATTTACCTTTATTAGGGCCTATGTGGCACTTTTACTCTTGGTATAAATAGACTAGTCATTTATAATAACAATCCTATTTCTTTCATCTTTTGTAGCCGCCATTCTCTCTAATTATTCTATCATCTTTGACTCTTGTGCACCAACAAGAGTTTCCTCAAGATATCATGGTAGTGGGTTAACTAGAACCTAAATATGTTTATCTACCGCCGCAATGTCCTAGACATGATATGATCTTACACTTTAAGGAGTCAGTGGCGCCTACTATTGCCATCTAAATGATGTTTGAGGGTTACTTTTTCCGTCGAAGGTTACTAGCGACGTTGACTTGAAATTCCAAGGTACCAGGGCGTCCCAAATTTCTCGGAAGAGGTGGTTAAAATTTAGGATCTAACATGATCTGGTGTTGTTGCTAGAGATGCAAAATATTGTGTTGTAGTGTTTTCGTAATGGCAACATATTTCTTTCATATCGGTTCCGCTCTGGCTTCTTGATCGCTACTGCTGCTCTTTGGCGGTGCCTCGTCTCACCATTCCCGAATGGTGATTAGGGAACAAATGCTTTAGATGAGAGTGCAGTTGAGTGAGTTTTGCCAGGACTCACAACGGGCACCCACAGTATTTGCCATGAGAACAATAAGGGATACATGCCTCTGGTGAAATGCGCAAGAGGAATTGTTTGTTATGGTCTCTAAAAAGAGAATGAATTACCCATCTGTCTAACTAAGATTAAGATATTTTGAAGGAAAAATAATTGATCAATAACACTGAGGTTCATTTCCAAATTACAAATGCAACTTTAATTATACAAACTAGCTAGCTAAAAAAACCCAAAGAAAATCTACAGAATTCGAAATATATTTTTCCACATATCATTGACAGTTCCTTACAACCCATTATATGTCAGTGCTCAATCATGTAATCATTACCACTAAGTAGTTTCAACTCTAAGATAATTAAGAAATTAAGCTCAAATTCATATTAGAGCCACAAAGCACCAGCATCTTTAAGAAGAGGAACAAGAGAACCATTGATATGAAAAGCCAAAACCCTATCCATAGAACCAACCAATTTGCCACCAATGAAAACAACAGGAAGTGATGTTGAATTTCCAAGTAATCTCAAGAATGGTTTAGAATCTTGATCAAGCTCATGAACCATTGCATTCACTCCCATTCCACTAAACAAACTCTTCATTGCATGACACATACAACTAGTACTACTAATGCTGAATATCACAACAGCACTTTGTGTAGCTAATCTCATGATTCTCTCCATTTGATCTTCTTCCATTGTTCTTGTAACTCTTGTCATGTAGTAGCTCCATGATGGTTGTTCCACTTGATAATGCACTAGTTTCTCTTGATTGAACATTGTTGTAGTGGAATTCTCTATGTTATGTGTGTTATGATGATGAAAATGACGAAACGGAAAGGGAGGTTTTATAAGGAGATGAAGGAAGACTGTAGCGGACCTTAGGATAGTTGGTTTGTCTGTTATTGTCGGAGAAGCGTGTTTCATTTTTATAGGTAATGTTTGTCTATTGTATCTATATTGCAGCTACAATGGTTGTTACTCGAGGAGAATAAGCATGCAGAATATGTTTCTTTTCAAACAGTTAAGAAAGGACAAAGAAAAACAAAAGAAAAATGGTTAGTACTATATTAGTCTAAGCATGCTTCCTTAAATCACTATCAACATCATTATCATTCATAAAAAGAATAAAGAAAAGTGTGAATAGTAGTAAGATTGAAGAATACATTCTTAAGACAAATAGCTGCATTCCTACGGCTATGGCTTATGACAATGTAAATGAAATAGGCATGCAGCGTGCATGGCGTTTGCAGAGTTTGTTTGTGAGTTATAGTAAGGAGAATGGAATGTGAAGTCTCAATCTCAAGTTTCATTAGTTTTTTATTCTTATTTACTTTTGGTTAAAATCTCAACCAAAAGGATCACAATTTTGTATAGGGAAAATAGCGTAGCTAGTGTTATGTCATGAAATGTTTACATAAAGCATTGACAAAGTGGAAGCTGGTGTTTGAAAGGCAGACAGGTCAAGGCGTGACATCAATTCTTCCACCGCATGCCTGCTTACTTTCCTTATCCAGGCGGCGCAAACGTACTAACGTACCCACACTTTTTTGTCCATTCTCTTATTCTTTCTTCATTGGTTGGTTTATTTCTATACACTACATTAGAAATCACTTTTTTTTTATCGTATTTGGATTAAACGGTTGTCATTAGCTTGTAATTATATTAGGCTTCTGTTGTGATGAAAGAAAATGGGGTGTATCTGCAAGATACTCCGATGTCAAAGTAAGAATCAGAACAATAAAAGAAAAATATAGAGTAATGAATATCTAACCCTCTAGTGAAAGAGGGTATTTATAGCCACAACGTCGGGACAAGACCCCCATACTGGATCGGATGAGCAAGGCCAAAATGGAGAGTGTCAGGACCTACGTGTGTAGTAGAGATCCGCACGTGGTCTCCATCCTGGGTCAATTGCCCTAAAATACCTGAGAAGTGGCAAACACGGTCTTTTCAGGATCATGAGGACTCTGTGATATCCAGAGAGACATTAGCTACGTACCATGCGTGGAGGAGACGTCCTCGACATGCACGTGGAAGAGACGTCCCTGACAGGAACGTGTATGAGTCGTCCTCGGCAGGAACGTGGAGGGGGCGTCTTCCAACGATTATAATTATGCGGGTCACCGTAGTGGACCTTCCTAGCAGCCAAGTTGGGCTGAATTGTGCCCGACAGAGGACCAAGCACATGTTTTCAGCCTAACAGATATTTTGTTGGAGCTTCCACGCAGCAACATTGGGTTGGGCCTTGCACGACGATTGGACCAACTGTAGGCCCACTCCAGAACATTTTCTTTCCTCTTCTACTGTTTTTCTTTCTCAATCTAACTTAATAATAACATTTCAACTTTCACACTATATATTTTATTTTTGCGGTTTTTATTAACTTCAGCTGCTAAATGTGTTCTTCTCATCAACAAAATAATTTTTAGATTTTGTGTAAACATTGTAATATCCTTAATCTTTATTGAATATAATAAACTTAACATTCTATTAATTGATGTCATGCTTTCCTTAATTGAAGGATTATGTACGTGTGCAATTTCTTGAGCTGGGTTCTTGAATGAACTAGATTCAACCTTAAACAAGTGAAGCTTCTCATGAGTATAGATTCAACCTTAAACAAGTGGAGCTTCTCATGAGCACTAATTTGTTTAATAGAACAAGGCCACATTGAAATATTTGATGGGCCAGGTTAATTATGTTGGCACAAGTTTATAATAGAACAGTATCTGATTGAGATATGATAGGTACCACATTTATGCTTGATACAGAATACCATAGACCAAGATTTGGGGGGAAATAAAGTGTGATTAAGGCCAATCCCGCAAAAATACGTAAAAAATAGGGTAAGGCGAATATAGTTGAGTGTGCAACCCTAAAATCGTGGCATGCCTTGCAAAAAATAGGCGGGGCGAGGCAAACATGCAAGCTCACATCTCTAAAGGCTAAAAATTGCAAAAAAAAAATATGTTAATGTTCATGCACGCAAAAGTACGCAAAAAATGGAGGAAACTTATAAGAGGATGTAGCTTTAAAACCTCAGTCCACCCCGCGAAAATGGCTATCATCGAAGTAGATGACTCGTTTAAGTGCAAGCTAATTGTCGGAACGTTCAAAGAAGAAACCCTCATATGGTACTTGATCTTTTTCAGGTTCTCAATGTTAAGAATCCAGGACCCGACGAGAAAGATGGTTCACCACTTTTGGCCAGCAAGCATCGAAAGATTTCCACTACAAGCCTATTCAATATTCGTCAGGGTTATTATGAATTATTATGCTAGTATTTGGTCAATTTAAACAAGGGGGTGGGGGCGTGTGTGTGTGTGTTTTATTTTTCACTAACATCTAATCAAAATGCCAAAAATATGTGTTTTTGTTTTTGTGAATATTTGTAGGTATCGACCCAAAACATCCATCCAACAAAAGTTTTGTCATTCTCTTCTAGCAGAAATCGGTTTCCACATATTGAGAAACCGATTTCCTTCACTGATTTTTGCCCAAGGATTTCATTTTTTGAAAGAGAAATCAGTTTCCCATATTCTGAAAATCGGGTTCATGTGCGAAGTGTGCAATAATAGTGCAGATTTTTCAAGTTCGTGGCATGTGACTCCAATTTTAGTTTTTTAGAACATTCTCGATCACCCAAAAATAATGTCCATACCTCATCATAATTAAATTTCATCATACACCATCATTTGATTACATGTGCACCACTTGATTCAATTTTGCCTCTAAAACTCAACTACCAAGCCTAATTTTTGCTCCAAACCACCAATAATCGCAAGCCTAAATTCTATAAATAGAGCCCTCATTTCATTCATTCAACAAGCTTTTGATAACCAAACTCACTTTGCTAAAAATTCTCTCAACTCTCTTCATTCACCAAGCTCACCAAAAGCTCTTTCTCCATTAAAGGCAGTAAGCTTTTCATTGAAGCTTAATTGAAAACACTTTTTCTTCATTATTTCTCTTAATAAAATCTTGGAAGATTGTTTCTTGGAGCTGATTTGAAGCTTAATTCAATTTCGAAATAGGTATTTTTTTTTATCCACCATTGTTAAGCTTGCTCTTCATCTTTCACAATGTAATTCTTTGTTGATCTTGTTGGTTTAATTTTGAGTTACTTTTTTTGATTCAATTGGTGTTAATTCCTCAGGATTTAATGGATTTTTTGTGCTCAATTAAATCTAAGATCATAAGGTGTTTGATGAAATGTGTGAGCAAAAATTTTCTCTTAAAAATATTGTTTTTGAAAATTTTGCACCAGAAACTGATTCCCCTATTTTGAGAAACCAGTTTCTCTAACTGATTTTTGCACCGAATTTGAAATTTCTTGTAGGAAACCTGTTTCCCAGATTCTGGAAACCGGTTTCCTGATAGCACATTGTAGTTTTTGCCTTGATTGGGGCTGTTTTGGCTTTTTCTCTTTTTTTACTCATTTCTTTTGATTGTTGGTTTGGATTGCAATTTTAAATGTCCAATTTCTCTTTAAACTCAATAGACTTTGGGTGTAGATGAAGTTGGATAAATTTTCATTAATTTAAATCTATCTTAGAGTGGATTATTTAATTTTTGGTGCTTTGAATTAGTGATATATTTAGTATTTTAATCCACCAATATGAGTGATTAAACTGGAAGATGAAAGAATTTTAAGAATGTGACCCAATGTAGCTTATCATTCCCCTCCGTCTTTATCTTATCCCTTTCTTGTTTTTACTTGTGCTACATGTTTTAGGAGTATGTTTTTCTATATCTCTAACATGTATGATACATAGGTTATTATTGACCGGCCTCAGATAGGTGGAACTTCAATATAAGTTCACTTACGATTGCTTAACATAACGCTAAATTTTGTCCCTTAAATTGGGAAATATGATTCTTCGCGGCCTAAACTTTATGCTTGAAATTGTCCAAATATGATTAGGTGTTGAGATATGACCAATAAACTTGAAAACTCATTGTTAGGAGGCTTTGATTCTATCATTCCTCTAATGAATTCTCATCACTTTTGACTCAGACTCAAGGCTCAGATCATCGCGAACATTGCCTTGTGGATTTCTCTCTTTTTACTTGATTAATTCTTAGTGGCACAAACCTTGTGTTTGCAAGCTCAAAAATGATTAAATGTTGAGATATGACCAATAACCTTGAAAGCACATTGTCAGGAGGCTTTGATTCTATCAATCCTCTAATGAGACTTCATCAATTTTGACCTAGGCTCAATATTCAAATCATTATAGATCATTCATATAAAAACCTCTAACTACTAACAATCTATCTATTTCTATTTATATCTATTAAATCTAATGCATCAAATTATATCTTGACACCTAACGGGGAACTCTTCATGACACCTAACAATGAATTCTTCAAAAATAATCCACATCATCTTTTTAACTCATGTTTACAACTTCTACTAGATCACCAATCAAAACACAATTATATGCCAACACATCATGTTGTAAGAATAAATGATTTAAATTAATATTAGTCATATTAATGTTAAATTATAAATAATAAACATAAATATCAAACAACTAATCTATTTATATTTATATTTATTACATAAATATTAAAGTTTCAACATAAAGAAAATGTCTCTCTTTCTTTTGCATTAACTCATACGTTACTCAATTAAAAGAATAATCAATTGAAAACACGTTTACACTTTACAGTATTTATGATAATTGTAGAAATAGAGAAATATATATTATATTGTATCTCATGATCTTTACTATTTGCTCTTTCTTTTCATGTCTCTATAACATCTATACTTATCTAACCATTTTCAATAACAAAAAATGCATATTTTTTAAGATTTATTTATCAATAATCTCTTTGAGATTACCTTTTCTAATGACCATCAACATATTGTAGAACATGGAAAGGATATCTTGGTGTATAGTAAGGTATTGAAAAAACAATGTATACATTCTCTTTGTATTAGACTCCCTTATTTAAGAAATCAAGTCACGCAAAAAAAAAGATAGATACATTAAGAAACATAAGTTACCGAACAAATATAGATGTATAGTTTATGTTTACATTTAAGGATAAATTTTTCTCATCATGCTTAATATTGAATTGTAGAGATTTTATTTACACTTATTATAATTTTCTAACTGTTGTAGCAGAATTACTGCATATGTCGAATAAGATTCTCATAACTAAAATCATCACTATAATTCTCATTGATAATTACATCCTATATAGCATAAATAACAAAGTCTATATAGGAATGAAAGATGATATATATATGCCCATTAGGTAATTTATTTATTTATTTTCATCTTCCATCTATCTATAGATTATTTAGATATATATATATATATATATATATATATATATATATATATATATATATATATATATATATATATATATATATATATATATATATATATATATATATATATATATATATATATATATATATATATATTTTGAATTCCTCATTTGATCAATTCTATATTAAGTCATGCAAATGAAGTTAGCTTCTTTATAAGTAGTATTAATAGATGAATAACTAAATGAACATTTCCTAATAATATATTTGAAATTGGGAGAATATTAATCAATTTCATTGGTAGTTAGTTGTATTGAGTGACCAAACAACAAACTTTCAAGGTTGATTGAGTTCTAACTTATTTTAAAGATCATAAATTTAGATTAATATTTATTAAATATTTATAATAAACTATATTTAAAATATTTAAATAAATTCATGTATTATTATTTTTATTATAAATATTTATGCCAATATATAATATATATATATATATATATATATATATATATATATATATATATATATATATATATATATATATATATATATATATATATATATACACATACATGAAAATAAAACCAATAAACTGATGAACTTCAATTACTTATATTGTGTTGATCATAATAATAAAATGTTAAAGTAATTTAAGATTCATTATAACACAACTGATACAAGTTAAAACTATTTGATTATATTATATTTTTGATTTAATTATATTCGTCTGTAATTTTTTTATAATTTTTATTGTGTAACAATAAAATTATATCAAATTTACAACTTTCTATGTTATATTGATTTTTTTTAATCAATTTATAATACATATTCTAATAATTATTAATATTATTATTTTAATATAATATATTATTTATACAAATCGTGATTCCAAAAATAAATAAATAATTATACTATATTTTGTATACTATATTATTTATACATGTTCCGGACTGCCCCAATGGATATTGAACCAACCACGTTTTTGGGCCCGACGATGGGTAGTCAAATCAAATGGCCTTCGAAGGGTATCATCTACCCGTTCCACGCTTCGCTGGAACCCTTCTGCCTGACAATCGTCAGGCGTAATAGTTGATTCTCCTCTTCGGAGATTATGCTCGTAAGCGACTCTTTGGTCAACATAACAGTTAGTTTTGGACATTGATGCCCAGTTTAACTGAGTCATCCCGGATAGCTATATTCATGGATTTGCGTATCTCGGTCCAAATATAGTAACCAATGAGATCGCACTTAGGATCGTTATATAAACCCTCATATCTTCGAGAAAAACATATCTCATTCTTACTCTAAATAACCATAATGTTTCTCGCTATCCTCATATTGATCACTTGCTTATTTTAGCATTAGAGTGCCTTGCAGGTACACCACCCCTCCTCACCCAACACAGCTCGACGAACCTTCATTGCTCTGGTCATCTCAGATTCTGATCAACGCTCCAGATCAGTGGCGCCATCTGTGGGAATCTGTCTTCCTCGTCTTCATTTCTCCTATAGATCCCATAATACCAAAGATAATTCAATACCTTGAACAAGATGGCTGAAAGCAACGACCAGTTTCCTTCTGGAAAAACCATCATCTCGCTTGTTCGTAAAACATACGAGAACGACACCCTTCCTCATCTAGAGGACTTCATCGACGCTAGAGATGGCAGGACTGCATCCCCATATTCTGACGACGCAGGCGCTCAAGAACCCCTCTTGGATAATAAAAAAATCCAAGAATCCGGTAGGAGACGTCGTCACCATTCCTCCCCTTGTAGCCATACCGGCCAACATCGATCCGACAATGGCAGCAATCCTCACTGCCCTCAATCACAACAACAGTCTTATCCTGCAATAGGGCTAGAGGATAGAGGCCCTCGAGAAGAACCTCTCCCAGTCTCCACCTCAGAAACCAAGAGTGCTTGACTCTCCCAACCCCTCCCCACGAAGGCCTGGTCGGAATCTACCCCAAGATCATCAAGGTCGAGCTTTTCCAAAAAAAGAGGAGACATACGCCTCCTCGGAAAAATCGGGGATTCCCATCACATAAGAAAACCAAGAACGAGTCACATTGCCCCCACGATCGCTCGCCATCACCAAAACCCAGGCAGCGCAGAGATCTCTCTCCGCCCCAGTGCATAAAGAACAACCGTTCTCTCTCTCTTTTTCCAGGAAGAAGCGATGAAGGCGAGCGCTATGGTCCCTTATGTCGGGCAATCATGGATATTCCCATCCCTTCTAGGTTGGAGAAACCCCCGAAGCTCGGTTAGTATGATGCTACAATGGACCTCAATGAACACATCGAGAATTTAGATGCATATACACGAAGAAATCAATGCCAAATATCTAGGAGGAAAATCACTCGCCAGGGAAGAACTCAGGGCGGGCTACTACTGGCCAACCATACAGATCTACACCAAAGAACATGTGAAGAAATGTGACAAGTCTCAAAGGCACGGGCATATGCATCTAGCCCATCCGAACGAGCTTAAAACTATTTCATCCCCTTAGCCTTTCGCGTGGTGGGGGATCGACATACTCGACCCGCTTGTCTTGGGAGCCAACTAGAACAAATATTTGATAGTATGCGTTGACTACTTCACTAAGTGGATAAAAGCCAAAACACTAGCCAAAATCATCGCTCAAAACATCCTACACTTTTACAAGAGGAACATATTAGCCCGATTCGGAATACCACAAGCCATAGTCATCGACAACGGGACACGATTCACAGATAGAAACTTCCAACATTTCGCCGCCCACTTAGGGGCCGTGCAACATTTTGCTTATGTCGAGCATCCACAAACTAACGAATAGGCCGAAGTTGCGAACAGAGTCATCCTACGCGGCCTCAGGCGAAGGTTGAACGAAACAAAGAAAAAATGGGTTGAGGAGCTACACAACGTGCTCTGGGCCTATCGTATTACCCCTCACCCGTCTACCGAGGAGACCCCTTTCTGACTAGCATACGGAACCGAGGCGGTCATTCTAGTAGAAATTATTGAACCGTCCAGAAAAACCGAAGCTCCGCTCAACGAAGAAATGAACGATCAATCCTTAAGGGAAGAACTCGACCTAATCGAGGAGATAAGGATAGTAGCATCCATAAGTGAATCCTTGCTCAAATAGAGAATAACCCTTCAATACAACACCAAAGTCATCCCGCACGAATTCGATATCGTAAGCTTAGTCTTAAAATGAAATCTCAAAGATTCCCACAAAGGAAAGCTTGCGGCAAACTGGGAAGGCCCCTATTGTGTTTATGCCAAAACGGGGAAAAGAGCCTACTTCCTAGAAAATTTACAAGGGGAACAACTTGCTCGATCATGGAACGCCGAGAAAAAGAAACAACATTATAGTTAAGGCACAAAAAATCAACACATCTCGGATAATCATCCGAGCACCAAGGTCTCGACATCACGCGCGCGGCCCGGGACCAGCGTAGCGCGATAAACATGGCACCAAAAGGACTCCCACTCTATCTAGGACACGACTAGGATCCTATCCCTGACGTAGGATATTCAACCGAGCCCCATCGCCTAAGTACCCTATCGGCAGAACACCCAACTCAAGATGGTACGTTCATGCCACCGATCTCAGGCCTCAATCAGGATTTGAGTTCCGGATCAAGCCCAACAATCAAACTGGCTCCTTTCGACTAGTCACCCCACACTAGTGAAGATATACATTAAACAATCATGCCCCATACATAGAAATATATAACACATATTATATCAAAAGAAAAATGCCAAGTTATCTTAACGACCATTAAGGCCGAATCTGATTAGAGTTATAAAAGGGGACTCCACCCCAGACAAAAGAAATAATAAAACGGTCACCAAGACCGAAAGTTGTCATTACATAAAACGGGCTATGCCCGAACAATTAAAATACATCAAAATAATTTGGCACGCTGACAGAGTAAACATCACTAGCTGATCATTCAACAAGCTGAACCGGGCTATCACCGAGGGCTCTTTTTGGGGGCGTATCATCGACCACTATCTTCTAGTAAAAAGAGGGAAACTTTATCTAACCATCCTCAACGTAATAGTGGACCCCCATACCGACAGTCACAAACACCACACCCATATTCAAGACACGTATCTGAGCTAGGGTATTCTCGAAGCTCCCTATTGAGGCACTCATCGCATCATCATAAGTGAGTTGTATCTGACAATAAGTTCCACCCGGGTCTTCAATTAAGCAAACTCTTCAAGTTCCCCTTCGTCTGGAGCCAACTCGACCTTCAGATGGAGGTTTTCTTCAAAAATCCCCCGCTTCTCTGCCATGACAGCGTCACGCTCCTCAATGACAGTCTTTAGATCCTCGGATAGTTTCTGGTGGGAGGTCTCCCCATTCTTCTCAACCTTATTTAACTTGGCCTGAAGTCTGCGAAGTTCGATCTTTGAAGACTGACCCAGCTCGGGATAAGCTACGACCATCTCCATAATCCGCATCAATTCCCCAACGTCCTGAGCTAGTGCAAGCTTCTTGGTTGGCCGATCTAGTTCCTTGAGATAGAGCGACTCAGCCCTCAGAAGAATCAAACTGGATCCCTCGAAGAAAGCTTTGTTATGCCACCAGGGAGGGAGATCGAACTTCCCCTTCTCTTGAGCCTCGAAGACACTGGCAAAAGTGATAGTTCCCCAACAGCGGGGCCCATTGACGATCTTCCCGAGCCTGTCGCCTGAGCCTCCCCCATTTTAGTCCGAGAGGATCTGACCTCTTTCCCATTCTTCCTCAATGCATGTCGGGCGATACGTTCCTGTGCCGCATTCATCTTAGATGCAATAAAGAGAAAGAAAGCAAAAGTTAGAGCAGGACAAAGGTAAGGATGTTCAGTAGGGAAATAAAATAAGACATTTATCCAAATAAGCCTTAGGATCCCTGCACGTAAGGAGATCCTTCACATTTATTAACCGAGGCTCGTAGACATACTATGTAACACCTGATATTTAATTATTTATTTATTTAAATATTTTTGAATACTTTCTGGATAATGGTCGAAGTTGTGAAATGTTGATTTAAGTTATCGAGTTAATTAGTTGATTAATGGTTGAATAGTCAGTCGATTAATATTAATAATTGTATTAGTTGGTTATTGATAATAATAGTACTAGTGAAATAAGTTATTGGGATTATTTTGTTAGTGGTAATTAGTAGAAAGGGAGGTGTAGAGAAGTAAGTCCAATGAGATAAAAAAATAAGAATATTAGTATATTATTTATTTTAGAAATAAGAAGAAGATAAATAGTTGTACGTGAGAAAGGTTTGCAAGAAGAGGAATAAGGGTTTTTAGAGAGCTAGCCGCCGTGAGAGAATTGCAGGTCGAAAGCCAAAACGAGGATTCGATCGGGACTCCGTAAAGTGACCTTCGATCCAAGGTAAGGGTGAGGTTCTGACTTTCTAATGGGTTGCATGATGAGTAGTATGTGGAAATTGCGATAGTGGGAAAATTTGCTATGCGTTGCAATTGTTCTGTTTGTTGAGAATTATTGATTTTACTGTGTTGAAATTGCTCATGTATTGTCTGCATAATCGATGTTGCTATTGAAAAATTATAATTCGTCGTGGTAGATGAAATATTCGGTGTGATGAAGTCTTTGTCTGTTAATTAATTGGAGAAAGTATGGAAGTATAACAGAAAAATTGCAGAAGAAACGAAACTGTAAGACATGAAGAAGAAAGGTATCAGATGGCACACCCAAAGTAAAGGAAGTGTGCCAAACGGCACACACTATGGGGAAGGGCATGCCAAACGACATAAATGGCTAAGCAAAAGGGGTGTCGAGCGGCATCCTCTGTGACAAGGACATCCTTTAATTTTCTTTTTCTTATCACTTGTTTGTTTCTATTTTGTCCTTTTCTGTATTCCTTAGTTAATTGAGAATTTGTGTATTACGTAGTAATAAGTACAAGTAGCAAGGAAGGTGTGTCTTACGGCACACTAAGCATGCATGGATAAGAAGGGTGTCAATGGGCACCATTACAATTCTGAGGGGCATGTTTTTACTAACATAATTATGTTATTGTAGTGTAGGGACACTTTCAATAAGCATGTCCACGTTGTTTTCTTTGTTGTAAATACTATTATTATAATAAGGACAATAATAATAACTCATATAATAATTAGGAGTCAAGTATTTGAATTAATTAGATGACCTATATTAATTATTTAGTCAGTCTAAAATAATTAGAGAGATAAAATAGTAATGAGAACAATATGTTAATGTTTAGCAATTTTAGAAATAAAATTAGCAGTAGCAGAGTTGTAGTAGTATTTGCAAAAAAATTATGTCCAGTATAGAATATTTAATAGTAGCATAAGTGATATATCTAATTAAATTACAAAGTGAAGTATATATCTAGCACAGTTATCAGCAACAGAGTTAGTATTAAATAATTTAGTAACATAAGTGATTAAATGAAGTGCAGGGTATTTACACTATTTTAAGTATGTTGATAGCAGAATGAAAGTTAAACAACAGAAATTGCATTATTTTAGTAAGTAGTAAAATAATAGAGCTAGTATTAAAATAATAGAATTTTTAGCCGATAAGTAATTAACTGGAAATAGTCGAAATAGTCAGAATAATTACGTAGTTTGTTTGTAGCTTACATTGGTTGATTCGGTGTGTTATATACTTGCCGTAAATTATGAATTTGCAGGCCTATGCCAACGTTGTAGTATTTGTTGTTATTAAATTGTTTATAGGTTGTTGATAAGTGTCAAAATGTATTTATTTTGTATATATATTTTGTGGCACTTATCTATTCTTTTGTTGATATTTAGTTGAATAATCCCGACTTTTTATTGTAAATACGATTTATTGCGTTTTGTTTACATATTGTACCATTTGATTAGTTTTGTATATATTTTGTAGGTATTTGTTGCATTATTGGAGCATTGAGAATAAAGTCCAAATGGAGCTCCAAGATGTATTTTTGATCGAATAAAGGAATAAGGCTTGAAGGTGGAAGCAATTGGAAAAAGCAAGAGAAAGCAACAAAAGTTGTTGCCAAAGGCCCAGCGACGGCGAAGAGGAAGTTGAGGACGCTCGCTTGTTTACTTCGGGAAAAGAGAATTTCGTCGCCGAAGGTAGATATTTTTGGTCAGCTGAGAACGTGGCTTAATTTGGGCCAAGTTAAATGAAGATTCGTCGGGCGAAGCTGCGTAAATAGATTTTCTTTATACTTTCATTTTCATTTCATTTTTGTGTATGGTTTTAGAGGGTGAGATTCTTGATCCCAATTCCATCACCCATATAGTTTTTGATAGATTAGCTTAGAAAACAACACTAGGGTCTTGCTCACGGATGATTGGATGTGGATTGCTCTTCGATAAGTGTTGACAAACCGGTGTAAATGGGTAGTTTATCTCCTATTTTCTCTTTGTATTTCTTTATTGTGTTGGTTGTGTATGTATATTTACTCTGAACACATGTATATTTATCGGCCTTGGCGTTGTATAAAGTTTGCTTTATGAATCTGTGTTTGTAATTGTCTTAGGTTTTTACTCTATGTTAGGGGTTTGAGCTTTGCTAGAGATAGATTGCTTAGATTCTTACCCAGGATGATTATCTGTTAGTTTCTGAATGCTAGAAATAGGTTTAGTGCTGACATTCACCATAGAGTATTTGATCTTAATGCCTCTGCATTGGTAAAGTATGCCAGAGATGGGTATGGAGGTGACACAATTGACTTCTGGTTGTCGAGGTAGGCCAGACATGGCTATTGAGGTGATTCGGGAGGAATATCAATTTGGGTTATAAATAGCTTAGGTTGTGAGAGGTATGTGATGACACGGACGAGTATTGTAGGCCGAGTATAACTGGACGATAGATTTAAGTCTGTGACGGGTAGTTTACATTCGTTCCGGACAAGCTGTCTATCCTTTATACTTTTTAGTTCATTTAATTTTTGTCTTTTATTTTCAACTCATTTAATCCCAAACTCATTAACGGTAGAATTGTCGAACGATGAATCAATAACCAATCTCCGTGGACACGATACGATATAACCTAACTGGTATATGTCACTCGGTAAAAATAATACCAACTCTTTGCTTTCCGCTCTACCGCTGCAACAATTGTAGGCTTATGTCAACGTTGTATAATTGTTGTTAAGTTGCAGGCTTTTGGTCCGTGTTGAATTATGATTAAGTTGTTGTTGATTTGATATTGCGTTGTTGTTGTTCGGTTGCATCCTGTTGTCGCATACATTGCATAACAAGTTGGCATGGATTGACAAATATTACATTGAGAGCTTAAGCTCTATTAAGTTGGCCTAGATTGGCAACCACGTTGATGTTGAAGGCTTATGCCTTATTGATGCTTCTATTAATTGGAAGATTATTACGTTGGGAGTTTTTCTCTATTTTTATGTTGGGAGTTTTGCTCAATTTTCACGTTGGGAGTTCTGCTCCTTTGGTGCCACATGCATGTGCATTATAATAGTTGCATCTTATGTTGCATACTTGCGTTGTCGATGATGAATTGATTGTTGTATTACGTTGATGATTATGTTGTGATAAATGTTGTTATGAGTTTGTGAAGTGGTGATTTTACTTGATATAATTCTAGTATACTATATCACACGCTTAATTATATTGTTAGATATCTCATCCCTTCTGTTGTGATGTTGCCTCTACGTGGGTAATGTGCCGGTAATCCAGGATGAAGGTTGTTTACCTTCATTAGTTTGAGTCAGTGTCGTTGCTCTGATAGATAACACTCGAGGGGATGAATGAATGTTGTTTATTGTTGTTATTACTTCCGTTGTTGAATTTATGTTGCTTCGAAGTTGTTTTAGTTGAACTAAAGATGTTATGTCATTCATGTTGAATTTTGTGATTCAGCTGCTTAAGTAACAAAGTTGTTTTGATTTTAAAGATCAATTAATGTTGTTTAGTTCATCCAAATTTAAAGTGTTATGTATCTGTAATAATATGATGTTGTTTTAAGTTGAATTGTAGGATTCCAATTTTAAGAAATTTTATAACTCTGAATTTTACAAGATTTATCGGGTAGAATTGGGGTGTTACATACTCCCAGTCTTTATCCACAAGCGACTTCTGCCCTTTTCCCATACATTAGATTTGGGGAAGGCCCTCGACAAAGGTTGGCAACGCGTCGAAGCTGGCCAAGTCTTCCTCACAAAACCCTTCCTTGGCCCATACATATTGGTCGGCACCGTGCTCGAAGTGCTCCTTCAACTTGTGAAAATTGAACTTCGTCACCAACAAATGCACCCGTTCCCCCTCTCATTTAGCTTGGGGGAACCATCTTCCTCGAAGGTCGGGATCCTAAAAAACATGTTGAATATGGCCCGCTCGGAAACCGGTCGAACGAGGAAGTAGATATCCTTGAAAAATTGGACAAACTCCTGGTAAGGCTTGAAAAGCTTCCCGTTTGGCTGTCTGAAGGAAACCCAACTCCACTAATTTTTTCCCCTCCACCTTGGACGAATTTCTCTAAAGACATAAAATTTAGAAAAACAGGGGAAGGGTAGCACCAATCTTCAGATACTCGCACACAATCTCAAACGCCCGAATGAATGTGATGGCGTTGGGGTGAAGCTGGGATGGGGCCAAATGCAGGTGGCTAAACACGACTACCTGGAGGTCGGTAAAAGGGACTCAAAATCCCAATTATTTGAACTAAATATTGAACACAAGGATATGGTCGGCCTCATACATCGATCATACCTTATGCCCAAACGCAGGAATATAAACAATCCAATCCTTCTAACGTCTCTTTGAACCCTCGACACTCTCGGTCGTGGCATAAAAATCCACTTTCGCGAACAACTTATCCTGGTGCGTAGTGAAATACAATGCTCGTAGCCGCGCGTCAGAAGCCACCCAGGTCAAAGGATCATCCTAGTTGACCTCCATCATCGAAGGTCCATCATCCTCGGGGTCGGGGATCCCTCCCCGAGTAACTCCACCAAAGAACTCCCCTCGGCATATGAGAATTCAGATGAATCATGTCTAGAGCTTTTGGGGTCTCCTTGAAAATCCTCATCAATGCTCACCATGATACCTGGAAAGTAGAGCAAAAATGTGAGCTCGACATAAATGTCAAATCAACCCTTCCACCGCTAATCAAGTGAAAGGGTATGGACGAGTGAGGAATCCATCCTCATCCAAAATCCCTCACTCGACGACAAGACAACACAAAGTGTTCGATACACGACACTGAAGAGAGGCGGAGAAATCTCCCTCTACCAACAAAATTCCTCAAATCTAAAACCCTAACATTGTGCATTTCTAAAAAATCAATTGAAAATCTCAAGTAAAATATACGAAGAAACCAGGAACTCACCGGTTAAGTGTAATAAAAGCTTGAGAATATTTGTTCGGAGTTAATAGTTGCGGTGGAGAACGGCGAAAACAATCCCAAACCACACTGGTCAGTTTCTCGGATTGATAGGCGATGAGTTCAGGCATGGACGAATAATGTCGAACTTGAAGCAAAGCGAAAGAAAGTTACAAATGAAGGGTATTTCCCCTCTATATAGATCACTGTTGTGCATGTGGGCCTGCACCTACCTAGGGGATTCATTATTTCACCCTAGTCCATAGGCTTGCCAACATTTAATGCACACGGCTCGAGGTTACCCTTCATATTCCTCAACCTTTCAGCTCTTTGTCGACCATTCCTCTCCCCGATATAACGATCTTTGAAGACCCCCTCGAATTCAAGTCATCGCCTCTACGGTCAGATGCGAAGACTTTGGGGGATACTGTTTTGGACTTCCCCAACGGATATTGGGCCAACCACGCTTTTGGGCCTGGCAACGGGCAGTCGGACCAAATGGCCTTCGAAGGGCATCATTTACCCGTTCCACGCTTTTCTGGAACCCTTCTGCCCGACAACCGTCGGGAGAAATAGTTGATTCTCCTCTTCGGAGACCATGCCCGTTAGCGACTCCTTGGACGATATAATGGTTAGTTTCAAGAATTGATGCCTGGTTTGATTGAGTCAGCCCAGATAGCTATATTCATGGATCCGCATATCTCGGCCCAAATATTGCAACCAATGAGAACACACTTAGGATCGTTATATAAAGCCTCATATCTTTGAGGGCAAAATATCTCATTTTTACTCTAAATAACCCTAATTTCTCTCTATCCTCATCAATAATTGACTTTATTTTATGCCTTTACTTTATGCCTTTATTTTATACCTTTATTTTTATGCCTTTTACTTTATGCACTTTATTTTAGCATTTATATTTCATGTCATTTTCCCTTTGCTCACTTGAGCATTTATATTATGCCATTTGAGCTTTCCTTTTCTTTTAAAGATACCTAATAATCCAACTTGAACACTAAAAGACTTAATTCTTTTTTTTTTTGGGACTATTTTGGTTATTGTCCTTGGCATATTGGAGTTGTGGACTTCTTGTACTTAAGATTAGGACCTTGACCTTGACTTGGAGACTTTGTTACTCTGTTGTTATTTTGTGTGAAGTCATTGGGGTTTACTCCAATGCATTGGGTTGGATTTTCTTTGTGTGCATGTTATTCTTTTTATGCTCATTTAGGAGTAGGGATTTCCTCTATATACACCCGTTACTCTGTCCAATTTTTGTGAAGATTTTATTTCATCTGAGGCATTGTTGCATCCAAGGCTTGGTGTTTGTATAACTATTTTACTTGGCTTAGTTTTTTTATCTAAAGGATGAGAATTCTATATTGACTTCTTTATGTTAAGTGTTATTGGCTTCTTGTTTGGTTAGATCGCTCTTTTTCATAGCTTTTACTTTGTGTACATAGGATAGTTCATTCATCTCCTCCCATCTTCTTTAATTTCAAAATCTTCTCCCTCATTTTCAAAACTCTTCTTGTTTTCTAACTTGAACCGCTTTCATAATAAACCTGGACTTAGGTCCATGCATTTTCACACTTCTTTTTCTCAATTAAACCATTAACATCATTCAAATCATTTTGACCTTTTATTTTAAAACTTTTTTCTTAAAAGACTAAACTCTTGTCAATTCTTGTAGTGAAGTGAGACACTTTCCACTTGGTTTAGAGTGATGTCTTGTTGATGAAAATTCAAGCCATATCCTTCACTTTGAGATGATACAAATTCTCATTTCTCATAATTATGGATAGTCAATATGTTTTCCACTCGGATACGACGTGATGTTTCCTCTTTTTAACATAAACCAATACACCAATTTTGTTCTTTTTTACCTTAACTACATGAGTTTTGATTTCAACATTGCACATTGTTGGTATGTAGGCCTAAAACTCATTGGAAGTTCTATCAAATCAAAAATTGTAAAAAATACTTTTTTTCTCATCTCTACCATCTATTTTGTACATGTCTTTAATAACCATAAACAGATTTTTAAAGAGGTTATTGTGGAGTATCGTAGATGTTTAGGGTGATAATACCTTCCCTTTGCATAACCAACCCCTGTACCTAGATCTCAGTTTTATTATTTTATTTTTCTTTAAAAACTTCTGTGGGTTTTATTCGTACTTTTCCCATTTCTTTTGGAAACAAGACTTTCACTGATTACGAGTTGAGTCAATCAATGAGTTAGCCTCGAAGACTTTTGGCCGCTGCAGGAGCTTTACAAAATGGCCTCATGGATTTGAGAACTCAATGAATCCTTAGCTTACTCTAAAAGTCAGTGAATTAGATGGAAGAGACCTTTGAAGAGAGAGAGTGAGAGAGAGAGAGAGAGAGAGCGAGAGAGAGAGGGTGACGAAAAAATTCTGAATTACAGAACCATCTAATGAATCAAAGTTCAATACCAATTTAGGAAAAATGTTGCTTTCAAGTCTGCCAAAAAAAACCTTAGAGAATTTCACCCAAGTGAACAAAAGGAAAATATGGATCCTCTAAAACATCTATCCGACCAAGGTCACCCTGCAACCTCTTTCCCCCACGGGATATATAATGGAGAACAATATGTAGAAATGGTGTGAGTATTACAGGATGCATGGTCACCACATGGTTGATTGTCACCACCTAAAGCGAGAAATTGAGAAGTTTATCTGATATAGCCACCTACAAGGATACTTATAGGGTAACTCTCAAAATCCTAGAATAGAACCATCTCATACGAGGGTAGATTGCCAAAGGACATCCCCACATAGGAGAAGTCAAAGTCAAGGAGATAAGAATAAGTCTGGACATGCGACCCACACTTTGAATATGATTGCAGGAGACTTCGCATGAGGCATGATAGCTAGCTTTACAAGAAAGAGATATGCACGCCAGGTAATGTGCATTGCCAATGCTCCCACTGACATATCCATCTCTTCTCTAAAAATAATATTTTCTTGCAAAAATGCAAATGGGTCAACATACATATGTAGAGTTGGAATTTCAAGAGATTCAAGATAGATCCCAATAGCTCGACTAATGTCATTTACTGAGATGCATTATAAGGTTTTATGATAGGTCCCAAATACCTTCAACATTTCACAATTTTGGTTGGTTTCGTTTACCATAGTGGGCACCAAATGTACTTTCCATGAGTACAGTAAGAGATATCGTGCCTTTGGTGAGATATGCAAGATGGCTTTTGTGAGGGAAAAGGTGAAAGAACTGTGTTTTAATGAGTGTTTTAATGCTTGTCAAAAATCTATCTGTGTAAATATATCATGCTTCAAACTGGTGCAAGTGAGAAACATAAAAAATAAGCATATTTTTCAAAACAGACTGCATGATCCGGCTCATAGAACATTAGGTCGGCTCATGAAAAGAAGATTTTGGTTTGACAACGTCTGGGAAGGCGCACACCTCTCTCGCTCGGGAAGACGCACGCCTTCTGCACATCCTGCATGAGCCGGCTCATCGCTGATTTGTCTCATTTTTCTACTATGTTGTTACATCATGGGAATCACTTATATATAGTTTTGGCTTCTATTTTTTTTAGATAACAAGAAAAAGTGAAATATTGACACAAGAGCTCTCTTCATCTTCAACCTCTCATTAACCATCAACAATTACACACAATCATTTTTGTTGATCAAGTTTTTGGGATTTAGTTGATAACTTCCAAATTGAAAGTGCAAATTTCAGATTTGGGTAGAGAGCTTTGTGGGGTTTTCTTGAATAAAACCATTGGGGTTTTCTCCTCCCAAATTGGGGGTATTTATCACAAGTCTTTACTTCATTGAATTCAGTCGAGCTAAGGGATTGGAAGAACGTGAGTTATTCAATCGGGTAGTGGTAACCGGAGGATTGTGAAGAAAGATTTGGGGCCAATTTCCAGAGTTCAAAATCATTCAAGGAAGAAGTGGATTTTGTTCAAGATTTGGCATACTTGATTCATCTGGAATCAAGGGAAGAGAAGTGCAAAGTTACTTTGAATTGTGGTGATTGTATCTTCTCTTACAAATTTTGCAAAGTTAATTTCATAATCCTAATTCTACATTCTAGAATTAGGGGTAGAGTAGCCCACACGAGGACGACAGGGTGAACTGCCTTAACAAATACTGCGTCCATTTTAGTTTTCCGCATTTTATTTCTATTTTCTTGAATTTGTGAGTTATCAATTTTTCTCATTCATACAAAATAATGTAGTGATAAACTTAATTTTACAACACATATAGCATTCATTTGAATAATTATAATCACAACAATTTGAGTATAACCAAACATTGTGTAGTACGTACACCAAGTGTTTGGTGAATATACAACTCGCAAATTAGCTTTATCTTCTCCGCAACTAATTGGTAATAACTTACACCTTGTTAAATTTGCTAAAGCGATTCATCAAATTCAATTTTAGTTGTGATTCTATTCTCATCATTTTCATCAAATCGGTTCGCATATCCGATCTTTCCAATACGTAAAGTTTAGACGATTAGATTCAGGGTTGTCGCTCTCTGATAAAAACAATTTTACAAAAAGCACAAAATTTTCAAAGGGATCTATTCAACCCCCTTCCAGATCCGTCATATCGTCTAACAACTTTTATGTTACTGAGTTGTCTAGTTCGGATATCTATAGGCTAAATTACTAGATCCAGAGGTTATTGAAAAGACTGGTTCTAGTGCTACAAATTTGGTGACGTGTCCCTGTCTTTGATCTGATAGTGGGGTGAATGGATTGAGTCACCTTATGATTAATCTGTGACTTGAGATAATTCCAATTCCTCTCTTGGCTCAACATGTTCTACTATGAGTCATGGTTTGAATTTGCGGACCGCATCACCTGACGCGGCCGATGCCAGCAACGCATCGGCAATAGACCGCAATTGCGGTGTGAACGGAAATCACACACATCAACCACATCATTACCGCAACAGAATGGTAAATAATACATTATAACGGATTTTCAATTGCAATGGCCGCATTGAACCACAACGGTCAATATTTTATGCGTATCGCAGTGACCAGATTGTCTGCAATCGCATCTGCCGCAATTTAAAACCATGCTATAAGCCATGATTGAGAAGTTATTCTCATCTGACTTCATCTTTTTGCAGCCAAGTCTTTCCCGAATTACTTACTGGCTACATAATTGGTGAGCCGAACTTTTTGAGACCCAACCAAAGTTATTCCTGTTCAATATTAATGATCCAATTAATTAAATTGGTTTTTTTAGGTAATCGAAAGCATGAAAAAAATATCTATGAAATACTAACATCCAAACTATGTTGGTAATTTTAAATTTCTACAATCATAACACTAAGATTCATTTCAAATTACTACTGCAACTTTAATTATACAAGCTATAAAAAAGCAAAAGAAAATTGAGAGAATTCCAAATATATTTTTTCCATATATCATTGACAGTTCCTCATTACATGTAATCATAATCACTAGTTAATTTTAATTCTAAGATAACTAAGAAATTAAGCTCAAATTCATATTAGAGCCACAAAGCACCAGCATCTTTAAGAAGTGGAACAAGAGAACCATTGATATGAAAAGCCAAAACCCTATCCATAGAACCAACCAATTTGCCACCAATGAAAACAACAGGAAGTGATGTTGAATTTCCAAGTAACCTCATGAATGGTTTAGAATCTTGATCAAGTTCATGAACCATTGCATTCACTCCCATGCCACTAAACAAACTCTTCATTGCATGACACATACAACTAGTACTACTAATGCTGAATATCACAACAGCACTTTGTGTAGCTAATCTCATTATTCTCTCCATTTGATCTTCTTCCATTGTTCTTGTAACTCTCCTCATGTAGTAGCTCCATGATGGTTGTTCCACTTGGTAATGCATGAGTTTCTCTTGATTGAACATTGTGCGTGTTTGCTGTGTTTTGTGAGTGTTTCGTATGATGAAAATGAAGGAAGGGATAGTGTGGTTTTATAAGGGGGTGTGAGAAAATGTAACTGTGAGGAAGAATGTTGTGGACATTAGGGTAGTTGGTTTGTCTGTTATATGTCGGAGGAGCGTGTTTTGTTTATAGGTGATGTTTGTGTATTGTCTCTATTACTCTATATACTATCTTTCTGCTTAAATTGCAGCTACAATGGCTGTTACTCGAGGAGAATAAGCATGCCGAATATGTTTCTTTTCAAACAGTTGAGAAAGGACAAAAGAAAAATGGCTGTTTGTCTAAGATAGGGCGACAAAAATTCTGACATGCGAGACTTCTCTTAATTTTCATTTGATCATATTCTAAATATCTTGAGAGTCAAACATGCATGCTTCCTTCATTCAACTTTGTTTAAGCACTATCATTATCATTATCATTCATAAAAGTGCTACTACAATAATATTACAATTATATTTGAAGTGATTAATTATAAAGACATTATAGATTTATAGTAATAAATAACACTAGACCCGCGTTGGTATTGGTAGATTTTGTTAAATCGTATCAGACTATAGAAATTTTGATTTTATTTAATATAAACGTGTTGTATTTGAGATGATAAGATGAAGAAGTTAAAAAACAGAGAGAGAATAATTTTAAACGAAAAAATTTATGTTTGAATTATAAAAATGATAAATAAGACGATGCAATTTAATTTTAAAATGTGAAATAAAAAGAAAATAATGATGATAAATTGTTTTTATTTTTTCTTATTTTTTTCAACATTTTTAAAAATGTTAAATTTTTATCATTTGTAGATGAAAAACATTCTACTTTCAAACGTATTAGACTCTATGTAACCAATTATCATAGTTAATATTAAAATCTAAAAACAACCTCCTCATTTGTCGAAGAATGTACTTTTAATTCTGCATGTTATTCCTAACGACAAATAGAGATGTGTAATAGGTTTCATTTGATATCAAATACTCAAATCATTAAATGATATCATGTTAATTAGGATGGTGTGAATTATATTGTTAAACTATGCAATCTCTTATCTTTTCATGATATCATATTAATTACTCAAATCTTTTAAGTGATATCATAAAATTAGGACTCAACTGAATTTTTTAAAATGATAAATTTAATTTTTAGAATAATTTTTCTATTAATTTCATATGTAATTTTTAAAAATTGTTTAAAATTTGATACATATTTACATTATTTAATATAAATCTTTTAAGTTTGATAATTTATTTTTCATTTTTCTCTGTATCATTATATAATATCTAAACTTTTGCAAGTAGTTAATTATACATTTAAATTTTATTATATTTTCTTTAAAATAAAATTTGTATTAGTATTAATTATTATTAAAATTATAATTAATTTAATTGAGTAAATAGTTTGTCTAACACATTACAATTGTAAAATTATGATAAATCATTTAGTTAATTGAATAAATGAGTAGAAATAATATTATAAGTTATAATAATAAAATAATTATTTGAAGTGTTATGACATTATTTCATTCAAAATAATAATAATAATAATAATAATAATAATAATAATAATAATAATAATAATAATAATAATAATAATAATAATAATAATAATAATAATAATAATAATAATAATGAATTATAAATATTTGAAGGATTGTGACATTAATTCATTCGTATGTTTGATTTGACTAAAATGTATAACAATAAATGGAGTTAGAACCAATTAAGCAATATGTGAAACATTTGTTTATATTGAAAGATGTTTAGTTGTTGAAATATTAGAGTAGTTATTTGGAAGTTTAATTTTAATATGTTATATAGATAGTTATCCAATCAAAATGCTAATACTACTAGTATTCTAAAGACAGGTTAGGTAGCAGCTTTCCTATACGGCTATGGAAAAATGTAAATAAATAGGCAGGCAGCAGCATGCATCGTGGTTGCAGAGTTTGTTTGACATAAAATATTAAGATGGATGGATTGTCAAGTCTCAATCTCAAGTTTCATTTGCTTATTTATTTCTGGTTAAAATCTCAACATATAGAGTGAAGTGTGAATAGAGGGGGGTGACTGGTGATTGTTATGATAAAGCAGTGACAAAATGGCAGCTGGTGTTTGAAGGGTAGGCAAGGCAAGGCGTGAACTCAACATCTTAAATCGCATGCCTGCCTACTTTTCTGATTCAGGCGGCGTTAACATACTGACGTTGCAACACTTTTTCTTTATAAGCAATCACAATCTTTATTGGTTGGTTTATAATTAATACATATATCTATAATACAGGTAGACATGAGTTTCTAAAAATTGCATATATTTACTCCGGAAAAAGATTTTATTTAGTTTCTAAAAAATTTAAGTGGATCATGTTACTTCCTCTATTGAAAATTAAAAATAGATTATTTAACTTCACGAAAAATTCAGAAATCAAGAATATTCGATAATAGCGATTTTGAACAGTGGCTCCGACCTCTTTTACGACAACACTGGATGAATCTGCATGATTAACACTTTAACAGTTAAGTCAATTCAACGTTGAAGAAGAGTACAATGGAAGTGGATATTAGAGATTGTGTACCTGAAACCCTCCTACAATTATATTTGTACTTAGGGCTCAATGGAGTGGAGGAGAGTAATGGACCTCGCCTTATTGGGCCTTTGGTTGAGCCAGAACAATTACCCTGAGACTCGTCAGGGACTCTGAATGTTGGGGGTGTCTTTCAGGAGTTGTGGTTGGCCTTTAAGAATGGTTCTCTACGCGTCGATGGGCATGCATTATTTTAGTTTTGCCAAAGCGTAATGGGGAACATGAGCATTAAATGTAGTTCCATCATTGAAATATTTCTTCGTTTTTCTCATGACATGTAACCTGAAAAGGTAGAGAATGGCGTGATTCAACTTGCACTTGAGTTTGGTTGTGTTTCTAAGGTGAAATATGATCGCTGATATGTGCTTGCTTCTTACTTTCAACCTGACTCGTCCGATTGTCTTCGCCTATGTAAGGGTGGAGGAAATTAAGGGAAATTTGCGCAACCTTTTTTATTGAATTTCCCTTATTTCCTTTTAGTCTTTACCTTTTCTCTGATAGTGTTTTTCATGGAGTAATTGTCACCATGAGTTCAAAGCTTCAACTTGCAGCCTTCTCCTTCGTTTCACGACCTCTAATCTTACATTTCAAGGTACCTTTTCCCAACTAAAGCTTTTTCTTCAAGCATTTACTTCCACTTTGTTAAGATGAGTCATAACCCTATTAATATATAGAGTGATTTAGAGGGTAGCGTTTCTTCCTATTTGAAAAGGAGAATGGAACCTGAATCACATTTCATTCCTTCTGTCAGCAGAGACTTTAAATAGGAGATCATCTCTCTAATTGATGATTCATAAACGGAAGGAGTGTATGGGGACTATTTTTCTGAAAGAGCTTATTCTAGTGATTCTCCATAGGCTCTTTTTCATGGAAAGCCAGTGGGGCTGAGAATCCTATTGAGAATTGATGCCTCCCTCATCTTGACTAAGATAGAAATAGAAGTTGCCCAACAAAGAAGGGAACATGTGAGTAACTTTGGCAGGATATACTGGGAGATGAATGGTCGTGAGCCTAACGATGTTGAAATCGCTCGTCATTTGGAGTACCAAGGAAAGTATAACGTTATGTCTTGGATCAGTCCGGTGATCACTTTAAAGATGATGAACTGGCCCAAAAGGGGCTTTAGTTTGTTGAGCAAGATAATACAAATAAATATGATTGGGTGGCCGCTAAAGTGATAGAAACTCCTTCCATTCTAAACACTCTTGCAACCATAATCAACACTACTATTATGGTCGGCAACCCGTCAGACTGTTATGTTCTTCTAGTAGATGCAGTGGAGAGGATGTGTAGCTCTTTTAATCGTGATAAACTATTTTAGAGTTCCCCCTCGCAACTTCATCTTGAAGCTTGGGCTTACATGAAAGTGTTTCAACTTTGTGTCGAGCATAAGTCTTGAAAACGTTTTATGGATATCTTTTGATCTCTTTTTGATCTCATAGATTTATCTTCCTTCGCCCTCAGGTTCCTTGGTTTGACTCTTTTAACAATGACTGGGGAAATTTCACCAAACTTTTCATGTTGGAGAAATCTGTTACTCCTGAGGCTCATTTTGCCTTATGTTTGTTTTCGTCCCTAGTGAGATTTTCTCGTTGTTGTAAGAGTGATTTTTGGAAGTACTGATCTCGAGTTCACTTTAATCGGCCTCTTTCATCTTACTGAGGTTAAGTCCTCTATCTTCCGAGGAGGTAAAAATAAAGGAGGATTTGTGTGTTTGGTATAAAGGGCTCGGCTATGAATAGGTATTTGGTCTTGTTGAAATCCGTTTTAGAGAAAGGAAAAATGGATAGACACTCATGTAGAGAGGAAATATTTGGTGATGATAGGGATCTGGGGATTTTTTTTAACAAGTGTAACTTGAAACTTGCAGATAACATGGATCGGTTGCAGAAGCTTCTTGTTCTTTCCAAGGACCGGGGTTTTACGACCGAGTTATAAAAAAAGGGTGGTGACTTTTACTGCTGCGACTACTCTTGCTCTAGTGATTTAGATATTAGTTACAATTATTCTAACACCCTAAAATATTCCCCGCGTGTTATCTTGTAATTATTAGAGTAAAACAAAATACAAGTATTTAGGATGTCATGATCTCAACAAAAACCTGCTCATGTAATTTACATGTAACACATACTTGTCAGATATTATCAAAAATTATAATTATAACAACCATACAATTCTTAAACTTCTACTTTTAATTTACACAGTGGAAATAATTCGACGTATAACAATTGTCAACATCAAAACATAATCATGTTTCTAAACAAAATAATCATAGTTGTAACATTTTTAGAGATTTGTTGTACCCCAAAATTTATCCTCTTCATTTTGACATTTTTGGCTTATAGTTCCATCATCAAAAACATACATGCATATCATTGATCATGTGGTTATGAGGTTAAGAGCATCTCAAGTTGCGGAAGAAACTGTGTGTTTCGGCCAATTCAGCCTATTACGAGCCATAAATTGATATTTTTAAGTTTGTATGCTTGATGTGTGATCTTCTGGTCAGAAGGTTATCTCGGGTTGGTTCTACAGGTGTTGAAACCATTTTAATATGTTCTCCAATTCATCTATTCAGATTGAAAGCGAATTCATCAAGGAAGAACTTCGACAGTTCGTTTCTTAATAAAGTTGAATTTCAGTTTCTTGTACGTTTCGGGCGCTCCGGGATTCATATCTCTCAGCTCATTGGGTATTTTCTGATGATTTTCGACTGGCAAGTCCCTCTCAATATTATCTCCAACTTTCATTCACGGGTAGGGGGCTAATTTTGTGAAGAAAGTCTCCAAAGAATTCAATATTTCAAAGGGGATAAACTGAATTTTATGGCTGAATTGTGTTCACGGTACACTAAAAAATTCATAACTCTTGGCTGGAATATCGAAACTGAGTGAGGCCTGTATCTAAAATTCCGTCTCGAAGTTCTCTTCAACTTCTGTGGTCAAGCCAAGAGCTAATTCCTTACCAATCAATACCATAATTTTATTCTTTGAAGGTGGTTTTGAGACGAACCGAGCATTTTTCATCTGACGCGCAACGTTCAAATAATCATATCTCCCTCGATTTTTATCGAAACACGATGGTACTAGTGTCAAAAGTTCATAATTTTCGTTGGCTTCGATTGTTATGAACATCTCGAGTTCGAATTTTGATCAGAAGATCCTCGTTCAAAGCAATTTCTCCAAGTGGCGCAAATAAAATTTTGCATGTGTCAGACGCTCGAAAAGTGAGCTGAAACTTCAAAAATTCATATCTCCTCAGTCGTTCATCCGACTGAGTCGAAATTTTGTCTCACGCAAGCAATTTTTCATTTAGGACATTTTCCTGAAGAGTCCGATTTCAAATTTCGAACGGTTCTCAATGTTTTGGACTGTACACGAAATTTATTCGGATAAATGCAATTTGGGCCTAATCTTGGATCCAAGTGAAACAACCTGGCTGAACATCGACTGATAGGATATATCAATGAACTCTCTATCGAACATTTTTTATCTCGCGAGGGAGAAAGGAAAACATCGAGTAAACCTGAAAGGGAAGAAATCACGGTCTTACAACCGAGAGATCTGGGTAAGGGAGTCTGTTACGCGAGAGGAAGAGATTAGCACCCCACATGCCCGTAGTACTCTACGGTATCTACTTATGTTTTCTAGCTAATGGGTGTGTTATTTCTATCTATCACCTAATCGCTATAATGAATGCAAAAGAAAAGAGAAATAAAGAAAACACGGGGAAAAGAAAGAAGTTTTTACAAAGTTGTGCTCGGTCGAGCCCCGTGACAAGATGCCTACGCATTCCCTCGTGCAATGGGAAAGTCAGAGCGTCGTAGTTCGGCTCACTTGTTTTGGTGGGTTTTGTTCTTTTATTTATGAAAAAGGTTTATAAACAGAAAAGAAAATACACCCGTAGGCGAAAAAGAGTTTGCATTGGTTGGTTGCTTTTACCTTTAAGAAAGGAGTTTTGAACCAATATTAGGTGTTTTAGTTTTCAAAAGAAAAAAAGAAAGCAAGTTTTAGTTTTATTACATGCAAGGATGAAAAAAGAGAGAAGCAAAACAAAAGGGAGACTACCTAGTTCTAGCCCTAATGTTGTCATGCAAAGATTAGACCTAAGGTTGAGGATGTAAGGGAATCTCTACCTATGTTGACATGTAAAGGATGTATATCCTAATGTCTAGGCTCGAGAGCTATCCTAACCGAGCGGTCCTAAGGGAAAGATATCATATATCCGTCTTGGTTGTAGAACCAAGGGATGCAAAAGGATGAAGAAATCAAGTGCTTTGGAAAAATCACACAAGCAATGCAATGCACAAACAAATGTTAGAGAAGTGTAGGAAAAGAAGGAAGTCCCATAGCCTACAACAATAAGCCGAAGGCCGAAAGCAACCAGGAGCCAACACATTCCGATTCCCATGAATGGTATCACCGCATGACATGAATTGCCAAGTGTAAAGAGCAAATGATGTGAGTTCAGCAATAAATGCGAACCCCGGGAAAGCGTGGAGAGTCATAATAGGAAACTCTTGCCACTTTTATTATTGACTCGATAAAGGAAGCAACACGATCCACGTGTGCTGAGCTAACACGGACTAGAACTGTACGGGGGTCGATTACGGACCCTTTCCGCGTTCCCGTCATATCATCATCATATATATCAATAAGTATCAAAGTGGGACTTTGCTTGGTGGTTCCACTCTGGGTTACCTAACCACACTGACCTATGCAAGCACAAATGTAAACACTTATTGAGAATTACCTCCCTATGCACGGAAGAGGATTTTAAACAAACCAAACACAATTAGCACACAATTTGCGGAATGCCTAGCTACAAGTCTTTAAACAGCGACCTTGAGCCCAACGCTCCTATCCTAAATCATGGCAAAGAAAGCGGTAAACCCCTACTTCTCATGATATCTAGGAAAGCTGTAAGAGAATGCAATAAAATGGTGTAGAAAGTACCAAACGGATGATAAATCCGTAAAGCACTGCGAGCTAAGAAATACTCCAGAAAACTTCAACACACAAAAATTAGAATGTGCGTTCGTAGCATTCAAATCAAAAGCACCTGCAAGAAATGAGTAAAACCAAACAAGCAGACAATAGGATATGCGTTCATACGCAAACAAAGATTAGAATGCGCGTTCACATGCATTCAAGTCAAAATCACCTGCAAGAAAGAAGTAAAACCAAACAGGCAGACAATAGGATGCGCGTTCGTACGTAAACAAAAAATAGAATGCGTGTTCGTACACATTCAAATCAAAAGCACCTGCAAGAAATGAGTAAAACCAAACAAGCAGACAATAGGTTGCGCGTTTGTACGCAAACAAAGATTAGAATGTCCGATCGGACGCATTCCAATCAAGATAACCTGCAATAGGAAACCCACAATAACTAGAAAATAGAATGTACACGTATGTGCACAAGCGATGGAATGCGCGTTCGTACGCATTCAAACAAGAGGATTACTTGCAAGAAGGTGTCAATCCAAACAATATGCAAATAGTATGCGCGTTCGTACGCATACATGCATTAGAAAGTGCTTTCGTATGCATTCAAGATCGGATAACCTGCAAGAAGGTGTCAATCTAAGCAAATAGACAATATAATGTACATGTATATGTACAAGCATAAGACAAGGACACAACAATTCCAAATCTCAAGTATAATTGCTCAATGTACCTCGCACAATCAATAAACATGTCAAGAATAGCAAGGAAAACATAGGTAAGCAAGAGGGGAAGAAATCTCAGAGAAAACATGGCATTTGAGCAAAGAAAAGTCAAAAAAGAGGAAATTTGGCAGCTTTCGTCGACTCAACTGGGTCTTGCGTCGACTCAAAAAAATATGTGTGTCGACTCAAGGGTCGACGCGTAACTTCTAGCAAGTGGCCAAAAACAGAAACTGGGAGTTTGCGTCGACTCAAAGAGACTTTGTGTCGACTCAACTGATCTGTGGGTTGACTCAAGGGTCGGCACGTAACTTCCAGCACTTAGCAAACATGCAGATTTTCTAGAAACAACGTACTTTTGCATCGTGCATCCGTTTCACGTATCGTTCGAACCGTTTGAAAGCTTGAAAATAGTAGAATGCTCATGGAATGATAGGAGAAACAAATCGACGAGCGATCATGTGACAAATTCTCCACGAAAATGATGTATCGGTGCGTGAGTTTTGCCATACGTTTTTAAGGCCTCGACATGTTTTGTAAGCAACATTTTTTTGTCTAATAAAAGTCGAAATTCACGTCGATTTCACAATCTTCCTAACAAGGAGAGTTTGTACATGCAAAAATTGAAGAAAATTGTGCGTTGTATCGGAGTTCGCCGGCTTAAGCATTCACAAACACATAGAATGCGCCTATTTACACATGGTTTTAGTACATGTATCAAGGTTTGAACCTAAAGCTAATCACATGCAATTCAAGGTTTCAAATCAAAAAATCAATAACATCAACAACTATCCTCTTGAATAAACACTTTTCACATGAAAATCAATTAATCAATAAGTGCTTATTTCATCCAATTCTGGATTTCATGATGATCACATCAAATCAAAATTTCTCAACCTAATCCATGATCTACGTTTAATTCCTCAATCAAAACCTTGATTAATTTTCAATTCTAGAAAAGAGCTTATTTCAAGAATCAATTATGCAAAAGTGCTTAAATCAAGAGATCTTACCGTCGAAACGAAGAGGAGAACGGGGAGAAGAGATCGTCGATGTCAAATTGAATATCAGAGATAAGATAATAAGAGAAGAAGAGGCGTGAGTATGAGAAAAGAAGAGGAAATTCTTCACTTCGACGCCTTCAATGTTCTTCACGTTCTTCAATGTTCTTGAGGAAACTTGATGAAAAAGCTTGCTTTGATCTTTGAGAATTGAGAGAATAGAAGAGTGTGTTTGTGGTAAAATTTTGCAAATGATTCTCTCCTTGAATTGTGAAGGCAAAAGTTTATTTATAGTGTGAAATTTTGGGCCTTAGAGCTCCTTGAATCCACATTTAAGCCCAAATTGCGATTATCCGAATAATTTTCGTATTTAATTCAAAACAGCCAAATCCGTGCGGAATTTGAAGTCGGAATGTAAACGAAAAATGTCCGAAACGCAATTTTACTTGAGTTAGACAAAATTTCGACTCAATCAGAAGAACGGTCCAGGTGATAAGGATTTTTGAAGTTTCAGCACAGTTTTCAGGCGTGTGACACATGCATAATTTTACTTGCGCTCTCCGGAGAAATTGTCTCGAACAAGGGTCTTCTGATCAAAATTTGAACTTGGGTATCTCTGAGATAACTGAAGCTAATAGAATTTGTGAATTTTTGGCACTGGTCCCACCTTATTTCGAAAAAAATTGAGCGAGATAAGATTTTTTGAACTTCGCGTATCAGATGAAAATTGGTCGGTTTAGCTCGAAAACAACTCCGAAGAATAAAAAACTACTCTTAAATGTTAAGGAATTTGCTCTAGAGATGCAAATGAAAGTCGGAGAGGATTTCAATACAGAATTTTAGAAATCGGCCTCGCTCCTTTTCGATTTTCCATCTAGGAATTACGAAGGTTTTAGTGCACTGAGCGCATGATACAACACTAAACTTTTGTTTAATCCACTTGAGAAATCAATTTCTTTGGGGACCCTTTTCACATAATTTGCGTCCAAACCGTGAACTAAAGTTGCAGATAATGGTGAGAGAGACTTGCCTGTCAAAAATAATCAAAAAATACATGACGAGCTGAGAGTTATGCCTTCTGGAACACCCGAAATGCACCAAAAACCCAAAATTTCTTTTATTGAGAAAGAAGCGAATAAATTCTTTTTCTTGACGAAACGGCCTCCGATCTGAACAAATAAACTGTAGAATATATTGATATGATCCTAATACTCATGGAACCAAACCAAAATAGCCTTCTGACCATAAAATCTTATGAAAGCCACACGAACCAATAAATATCGACTTTTGACTCGAAATGATCTGAGATAGCCAAAACACACAGTTTTTTTCACAATTCGAAATACTTTGATCAAGGTAACCTCATGATTAATGTTATGCATAAATACTTCTGATAATGAAATTATAATCTAGAAACTTCGAAATAAAGAGGGTAAATTTTGGGGTACAACACCAAGGAACTCCAAAGCCAAAAATTATCACCCATAAATATAATTTGTCACTCACAAATCAAGGAGGAGAAATCATTTATTAAATTTACATTCAAGAAAACTCTCTCTTCTCTCTCCTTTTCTCTCAACTTAAAATTGCACAACCACCTCAAACCACCAATAACCACCACCGAAATTCCAAAACCACCGCGGCGGAAAATATTTTCTTATTTTTTTCTCTCCTTCTCCGCTACATCCCCTCCGTCGTCTTCCTTCATCACCGGGCAACACCTCTTTCTCCTTCAATTCCTCTTCTTCTTCAAGTTTCAATTCAAGTAAGCATTTCCTCCAAATAAGTGCTTATTGTAAGTGATTTTGCAAAATTGCTTATTCTTGAAATTGAATTTAGGAATTGCTTGTACATACATTAATTCATTCACATATTGATTACTTGAATTGAAATTTCATGTTTATGGCTTGATTCTTGAACTCGATTGTGTCGAGGTGTAGAATTTGTTGAACATTGCACATTCATGAATTGATTTCTTTGTACATAAGGCATTTATGATATGGTTTGAATTGTAAATAGCATGTTCATGCATTGGTTAATGTTTGTGTTGAATAACTGAATCAAAATTCCATGCTATGGCTTGATCGAGGTGTATGTTTTATGCACATATTCATGAGTTAAATTGCATATTCTTGATTGTTTGGAATTGACACATTGAAACATGTTGAATTCTTGATTCTTGATTGATTTTAATTCATGCATAACATTATGTCAAGATGTGGAATAGGTTGATCACTTGTTTGCTTGCATGTAGTTGCATGTTCATATGCATTTTCCTCCATAAAAACACCATTTCATGAATAAATATGCATGTTTATGCATTCATTTTAATTCAAACAACTTTGATTTTTGCATATCATTTGTAAATTCAATCATGTAGAGTTGTTTGCATCATGTAATGGATTTAATATCCAATTCCATTTCATTTCAAAGCACAAAACAAGTGAAAATTAGAAATTAAATCGATACATGATTTTCACATTCCATAAGCATTTTCATGCATTTTTGTGAACCGAAACTCATTTTTCCTCAATGGTCCAAGGTATCAATACTTATCCCCAATGGTTTGACATGTTTTTAAACCGATTTTGATGGTTTCGGAACCGAATTTCAAGTGCAACATGCCTAAAACGTAGTTTCTTCCCCGTTTCTTTAAAGTCCAAAAACATCGCTTTCACTCGGAATTAATTAAAACTGGTCATATTTTTGAATCTGTTGGCACATTTGCATGCGACCATCCGATTTTTAATTAATTCTGACAAGTTGACTTTTTCGCTCTGATTTCGAATAAGTGCTCTCCCAAGCCGATTTTTGAAATTTTATTTCACTTCTTGTATGCTTATGCTAGTATATTAGCTTGTAAATAATCGCTTTTGAGCTTCGTGCTTCTGATAAGCACTCCGCCTTGTTATTTCTAACACTTTGTTTTTTGTGCGAGGTACTTTGAGCATTATTTTTTAGATTTAGATATGTACGACACATACCCTGATCTTGCACACATGTGTGTGCATTCTATGTCTACATTGCTTGTGTTCACCTTCTTGCAGGTTTATTCAATTGATTTGGATATGTACGACACATATCTCGATCTTTCACACATGCGTGTGCATTCTTTCTCTGCATGCTTGGCTTTCACCTTCTTGTAGGTTTATTTACTTCGGATGTGTACGACACACATTTTGATCTTGCTTTTGATGCTTCTCCACATTGCTCACTGGATTTCTTTATTGCTTGTCAGCAGTACACGAATTTTTCTGGAGTATTTTTAGCTTGCTTTTGCTTATACGGATTGTTATCCGTTCGATATTTTCTTACCTTTTATCGCATTCTCTTACCGCTTTTCTAGAGAGTATGAGAAGTAGGGTTTTACCGTTTTCCTTGTCATGAGAAGTAGGATTAGAGATGCATGACAGGGCTTCCATAGTTGGAGCATGTTCAGAAACCCCTCTGGTTTATTTAAAGATTCGTTTAGGGCTGATCGGTGGTTTTTACACAGTTATTTAGCATTGAGTTTCGTTATCGTTTCTTTTATTTGTCTAGTGTTATATGTCTTTTTATTGCATTTTACGCTTTGGTTATGTGTTTAAGTGTTTTCAGGGATAGAAGAATGAAACAGAACAAATTGGGACAAAAGAAGTGCAAAAAATCAGAATATTGGAGGCTACAGAGGAATCAACACGGGCACCCGTGTGAATCAACACGGCCCGTGTTGAAAAGCCAGTGGAAAGTGAAAATTAGCCCAAGTCAGTGGATCAACACGGGCACCGTGTTCATCAACACGCCCGTGTTGATTGACCGAGAGTTCCTTGGATTTTGAAGACCAACACGGGCACCGTGTTAATCAACACGCCCGTGTTGATGGACGCGAGGAAACTTTATTTTTTGAGTTTTGGATCTCTTCTTTGTCATTAAGGGTATTTTGGACTTTGGCTAATATTGGGATGTGACTGAGACTATTAGAAGGAATTTTAGGAAAAAGAGAAGGCACTTTTTGAAATTAGGGAAAAAATATCACAGAGGGAAGAGCGACAAAGAGGAATCGAGACGGCGAGATTCAAGGGCAGCCACCATTGAAGATCAAAGTCATCATAATTCTTTGTAATGTTTAACTTTCATTTGTTGTTTTCTTCTAATATTATGAGAGGCTAAACCCCCCCAATGCTAGGGGGTGGTCCTGGTTTGATGATTGTATGAATTCTGATTCTTGATTTCCTTGATGCATGTTTATCTATTTCAATTTAATTGTGTGGTGTTCTTATGAGTATGTATCGGACAAATACATGTATACCTATGACTAACAATTGGCAGGACTGTGATTGTTAGGGTTTCTACACAATTAGGTTATTATGAGTCTCACCTAGGACTAGGAACTCTTTTTAATCACTTGAATTCTCGATATCGTTATGGTTAAAACTAAGAGTTGTTCGAATGGACATTTGAATAAGGATTAGGGTTTTAATAGTGTCTTCATTAAGGACTTAAGGAAGAACAATCTAGAGATAGGTAATTGATAGTTTTCATATGCAATGATGAAATCTGGATTCAGGTCGTAGTTTTGTTAAATCAACCACTCACCCTAGCATCATTCTCATTATATTTCATCAGTCATCACTTGTTACAAGCGTAATTGAAACTTTTAAAATCAACCCAACCATTGTTTTTGTTCAATTAAATTAAGAGCACGAATAGGTATTTACTCAGTCCTCGAGATCGATACTTGGGGAAACTCATTATAACTACATCGGCTAAAATAGTACACTTGCTATTTTTCCGATCAAGTTTTTGGCGCCGTTGCCGGGGACTGCCAAAATACTGATTTACTCTTAATTTGTTTGAAATTTTATTGCTCTGCAATTAAAAATTTTCTTTTCATTTGTTTATTTATTTTCTTTTACATTGTATTAGAACTAATATCGTGTCTAATATTTGTATGCGAGGTCAGACCTCAGCAGAATATCTTTTTGACGCAGAAATAGAGAGAACCCTTCGCGCTCGGCGAAGAGTAGCAAAGCACGCAAGAATGGCCGAGGAAGAAGATAGGAACTCAACACACTCCGGCTCAGAGTCGGAAGACGAACCAATGAATCCACCTCAAGAGAGATTGCTAGGGGACTATGGAGGGACAAATGCACCAGAGGGAAGAATGACCATCGTCAACCAACCCGTTAATGTTCCTAATTTTCAGCTCCACCCGAGCACCATCACGCAGTTGGAGAAGAGATCCTTTTCTGGAAGGGTTAATGAAGATGCTAACAAGCATTTGCAACGATTTCTGACTATGAGCACCACTCTGAAGATTGATGGGCATACTGAAGAACAGAAAAAGTTGCGAATGTTTCCGTTCACCTTGGTAGATGAAGCAGAGGAGTGGTTATATTCTCTTCCAGCCGGTAGCATTACGTCTTGGGAAGATATGGAAACATCATTCCTCAACGAGTATTTTCCAGCATCTGTGTTCATGAGGAAAAGATATGAGATCTTGAATTTCAAGCAAAAGGAGGGTGAATCATTAGGAGACTCTTTTAAGAGATTTAAAAGACTCTTGGTGGCATGCCCTACTCATAACTTGGATCAGAATGAGCAGATGCAGATGTTTGTGAATGGTCTGAGAATCAAAACGAAGCAACTCATTGACACAGCAGCTGGTGGCTCATCCAAAGCTGGTGGCTCATCCAACTTCTCAAAAGCCATTGGTATCAAAAAGATTATTGAAGCTATAGCTGCAAATGAGCATCTGGAATTATATGACAGGGCTGCAAGCAAACAAGAGGGAGTGATTGATCTAAAGTTGGAAGTGAATAAACAACTCAAAATTGAAGAGGCGATAGCTGCAGAAGTGGAGAAAAAGCTTAAAGCTATGAATATGGGAACTCAACAGTAAAGTTAAAATGTGGTGTGTGACATTTGTAGTGGACCACACATGACGCACAATGTCTTGCAACTCGAAACAAATTGAGGAGATAAAATTCTTGAGGCAGAATAATCCATATTCTAACACCTATAACCCTGGGTGGAAGAATCATCCGAACTTTGCTTGGAACCATCAACAACAACAAGCTCCTCAGAAGGCAGAGTGGGAAGTGGCCTTTGAAAAGATGGCTGCCCACACTTCTCAGTTCAAGAAGAAACACGAAGCAATCATAGGAACACCACGGTGCAATTAAAAATTTGGAAGTTCAAATGGGGCAAATTGTGCAACAAGTAGCAATGCAAGCAGGTAGTCAAGAACCATGAGAATGTGAATGCTGTCACAACAAGGAGTGGAAATGTTGCCAAAGAAAGAGAAGATGAGGTAAAAGTTGATGATGAACTTATAGAAGTGGAATTAGAAGTGAGAGAGAACAAAGGAAAAAAGGAAGAAGTGGCGTCTGCGAAGCCTGAAGGAAAGAGTAAACCGTGATTAGGCTTCCATATCCTCATGAGTGGCAAAGAAGGACACAAAGAGAAAGAGTTCGATAAATTTGCCAAATTGTTCAAGAAGCTAGAGATCAACATACCGTTATTTGAAGCACTCGAGAAGATGCCTTTGTACCAAAAATTCATGAAGGAGATCTTATCAAAAAAGAGGCAAATAGATGATAAACAGGTACCCGTTGATGAGAAGTTATGTGCAATCGCACCCGAGAGAAAAATACCTATCAAGCAGAAGGATCCTGGATCGGTGGCAGTACCATGCACCATAAAAGATAGAACTTTCGAAAAGGTTCTAATTGATTCTGGCTCTAGTGTGAGTTTAATGCCATTATCAATTTTCAAGAGGCTTGGCATTGAAAAGATAAGCGGGAGTGGAACAAAATTAAAATTTGCTGATCACACTATCAAGAAGTCTTATGGGATAGCTGAAGATGTGTTGGTAGAGATTGAAAAATTTGCTTTTCCAGTGGATTTCCAGATCATGGATATACCTGAAGATGAAGAGACCCCGATCATTCTTGGTTGACCTTTTTTATTGACTAGCAGGTGCAATTTTGATATTGAGACAGGTCATCTTACTCTAAAATGTTTTGAAGAAGAGATAACCATAAAGGTGTTTGAGGCTAAGGAACAAGGTGCGGTGAAAATAATAAATTTTCAATTGGTATGGTCAAAATTGAGAGAGAGCAAAATTTCAAATTCACTTCAAGAAATCTGAATCTCTAAAGTGGCATCAATTAAACTTCCCAAGTTCACCAAGAAGCCAAGCGGGGAAAGAAGGTTGACCAAGGTGAGAAGATGAAAGTTGGAAGTAACGTGAATCACACGGCTAATCTGTTGATAAGGTCAAATTTTGGGTTGCGGAAAGTTCAAGCAACAAGGTGTGGAGGAGAAAGTATCCCCGTAAAGGGATGACCCGTCGAGCCATGCGACGTTAAGCGAAGCGCACGTGGGAGGCAACCCGTTTTCATAACTTAGCTTTTCTTTTGTTTTGTTCGCAGTAATAAAAGGGATCCCTATCGAAAGCTAGGAGGTGGCAATTGGTGCTGCATCATCCTTTGTGAGTCACTTCTCGAGTTTGGTCGAAACATTGAGGTCAATGTTTAGTTCAAGTTTGGGGAGGTTTTATTTTGCTTTGGTTTGTTTTATTGCTTTGTTTGATTTTGTTAAGTTGATGATAAATGTTGTGTAATAACACTAGTAGAAATTCTCCCAAATCTTCCGAGTTCTTGACCAAAATTTTGTTTTGTTTTACACAAGAGTGGTATTTCAACAAAGGTCGGGGTTGATATTGTGTGAGATGCGGATGATTGTTTGAAGATAGGAAAGTCGAATAATGTGACATTGATACAAATCCAACGTGTCGATTAGTACTAAAGTGCTTAAGGTCTGCAAGTACTCCTTGAATAGTTTATCTATCTGATCGGCATAATTTTGATTCACATGCGGTATGATTGGTTGAGAATCAAATAAAATGGCGATGGATGATGAAAAGACGGTAAAGGCAACCAGCCCGCTAAGTTGGGTAGCCTCACAGTTATTCAAAGGGGTTGATCCCAAACGTCGTCGATAAAGGACAATAAATAACCAAAAGGTTTGAAAATTTCATCGATATTAGAAAATGGCAAATCTGTTCGTTTGGTGCCTAAATAAGTGAAGTTCTTGGCTAGTCATATGCATGTGATGATTATCATAATTCCAGTGCCTTAATGATTGTGCGAATGAAAGAGGAGGAAAAGCGGAAGAGAGTATTTAAGTCGAAGCATAGTTGGAAGGTGTTTTAGTGTCATGTGAATCTTGGCGCACTACTTTCGAGCAATAAGAACTGAACTCGCGCATATGAGTACCGATGCTTGAATTTTCATTAGTTCATAATCGTCGCGATGTCAACAGTTTAAGTTTGGGGAATTTGATCGGTGGTTTTTACACAGTTATTTAGCATTGAGTTTCGTTATCGTTTCTTTTATTTGTCTAGTGTTATATGTCTTTTTATCGCATTTTACGCTTTGGTTATGTGTTTAAGTGTTTTCAGGGATAGAAGAATGAAACAGAACAAATCGGGACAAAAGAAGTGCAAAAAATCAAAATATTGGAGGCTACAGAGGAATCAACACGGGCACCCGTGTGAATCAACACGCCCGTGTTGAAAAGCCGATGGAAAGTGAAAATTAGCCCAGTCGTGGATCAACACGGGCACCCGTGTTCATCAACACGGCCCGTGTTGATTGACCTGGAGAGTTCCCTTGGATTTTGAAGACCAATACGGGCACCCGTGTTAATCAACACGGTCCGTGTTGATGGACGCGGGAGGAAACTTTATTTTTTGAGTTTTGGATCTCTTCTTTGTCATTAAGGGTATTTTGGAATTTGGCTAATATTGGGATGTGACTGAGACTATTAGAAGGAATTTTAGGAAAAAGAGAAGGCACTTTTTGAAATTAGGGAAAAAATATCACAGAGGGAAGAGAGCGACAAAGAGGAATTCGGAGACGGCGAGATTCAAGGGCAGCCACCATTGAAGATCAAAGTCATCATAATTCTTTGTAATGTTTAACTTTCATTTGTTGTTTTCTTCTAATATTATGAGAGGCTAAACCCCCCCAATGCTAGGGGTGGTCCTGGTTTGATGATTGTATGAATTCTGATTCTTGATTTCCTTAATGCATGTTTATCTATTTCAATTTAATTGTGTGGTGTTCTTATGAGTATGTATCGGACAAATACATGTATACCTATGACTAACAATTGGCAGGACTGTGATTGTTAGGGTTTCTACACAATTAGGTTATTATGAGTCTCACCTAGGACTAGGAACTCTTTTTAATCACTTGAATTCTCAATATCGTTATGGTTAAAACTAAGAGTTGTTCGAATGGACATTTGAATAAGGATTAGGGTTTTAATAGTGTCTTCATTAAGGACTTAAGAAAGAACAATCTAGAGATAGGTAATTGATAGTTTTCATATGCAATGAGGAAATCTGGATTCAGGTCGTAGTTTTGTTAAATCAACCACTCACCCTAGCATCATTCTCATTATATTTCATCAATCATCACTTGTTACAAGCGTAATTGAAACTTTTAAAATCAACCCAACCATTGTTTTTGTTCAATTAAATTAAGAGCACGAATAGGTATTTACTCCGCAGTCCTCGAGATCGATACTTGGGGAAACTCATTATAACTACATCGGCTAAAATAGTACACTTTCTATTTTTCCGATCAAGGGCGATTCCGCATTTTATGTGCTACTTGTGTTTGGTTTGGTTAAAATCCCGTTGTGCAGGGATTAATTTTTAGTGAGTGTTTAATTTTGTGCTTGCATAGGTCATGAGTGGTTAGACAACCTGATATGGCACCACCAAACAAAGTCCTAATGATGATATGATGATATGAAAGGCACACAGAAAAGGGTTCACAATCAACCCCCGCACAGTTCAGTCTGTGTCAGCTCAGCTCACGCGAATCGTGATGCTTCCTTTATCGAGTCAGTAAAATAGTGGCAAGAGTTCCCTATTATGACTCTCCACGCTTTGTCATGGGGTTCACGGTGACACGCTGATACTCGCACTCATATGCTCCTCACACTTGGTAATTCATATCAAGATGTGATACCTTTCTCCTATAGGAAACTCTAGGTTGACACGTTTATTTCCATTCGTGGCTATGGTTTTCCTCCGAAAGAAGACTCCTGATTGACTTGAGTGATTCGCTACCTTTGAGGTTATGTGACTTCTTTCTTCTTCCCCACGCATGTGTGTATCATTTGTTTGTGCATTGCATTGTTTGTGTGCTTCTGCCGAAGAAATTGCTTGCCTCGTCCCTCTACATCCCTTGGTTTCTAAACCAAGACGAAGATTAGGATAGTTTCCCCTAGGACCGCTCGGTTAGGATAGCTATTGAGCTTAGACATTAGGATTGTCATCCTTTGCATGTCAACATAGGTAGAGATTCCCTTTTCAGCCTTGACTTAGGGCCACTTTGCATGATAACATTAGGGGTAGAGCTAGATAGTTTCCCTTAGATGTTTTTCATTCCCTTTTGCATAATAAAACTAAAACATTTTCTGTATCAAATTTCAAAACATGCTAATAAACTCAAACCCTTTTGCAAAGGTAAAAACAACTCACCTCACTTCAAATCTTTTTGTCTTCGGACCCTTTTCTTTGAAATTTTTTTCAATAAGGGTGTTCCTTTTCAAATCCAAAGAAAATTGTTAATTGTGCGAGCGGCCGAGCATAAAACTTACGATAAGCTGCAACGCCAAGCACGAGTTGCAATTGTGAGGATGCGGAATGGAACTTCCCATAAAAAACATTGCAACCCATCAATTTTTTTTAGGAGAACTACGTAGTGCTTTGATCCCCAACTGCACGAATGGGGTACGTAGGCACAAAGATTCGCAACCGCGGCAGGCACGACTAAAAAATCTTTCTTTTTGTACATAATACTTTGCATTCATTCATTTTTTCCTTAGACATTAATTGTAAATAGATACCCACGCTCAATAGATAGAAAGTAGAAGTGGATACCATAAAGTACTACAGGCGTGTGGGGTGCTAATACATTCCCTTCGCGTAACAGACTCCCTTACCCGATCTCTTGGTCGTAAGACTACGATTTCTCCCCCTCATATTTACTCGATGTTTTCCTTTCCTCTCGTGGGATAAAAAACGTTCGATAGCGACTTCATTGATATTATATCCGATGATTTCACCGGTATGTTTTAAGATTACAAATAATCTCACACAAACATAACCAAAAACATATTGTTATGTTCCCTAGTGTTACACATCAGAGCAGATGATGACTCTAATAAAATAAAAGGAAGATTATGTCTTCACTCACATCGACAACGAACTATCCGAGTATCTACATGATGTCGTATAAAGAATTATTCCAACAGAAGGGTGAGATATCATAATTATATAAAGGAAAGCATGATAAATAATATGCAGTAGATTATTATGTGTTATATATACCACACATACCAGAACACCACTCCAATAACATCATCACCAAGCTATCCAAAACTAATTAATGATTACTCAATAACATAACTATCGATTATACATAGTAATCAACCAACATCATCACAACATAACAACTAACCAACGTAGAAACCATATAACATAGTAAATGTTCAATGCAATGAGACTCACAATCAGACTCAATGCATATGCATGTGGTACCATCGGTTCATAAAAACCCGCCAATTAATTCTCGTCTGATTTCGATTGCATCGATCACACTCCACTGGGCACACGACCGTCCTACTCCTCGTTGCTCACATCCCATCGGGCACACGACCGATCCTCATGCTATCACAACACGTAATCAAGTTTAACAATTCATTACAACCAACATACAAGCATCCTCATCTTTAAAAAAACCTAATTACAACCACTCATCATCATGTAAATAGTATACGAACTCAACGTTTAAATGAGCATAGCACACCACATGGGAAGATATTGTTAATACACATCATAAGCAACACAATAAAAAATACATGTCATTTTACACAACCATGCAATAATTAAATCACATACAACCAACAAACCATTTTTATTGAAAATATTATCGCACTAGCTTTTTAACGTTTTGAACGGTTTGAAAGTTAAGATTTTTTAAACTTATTATTTTTCAGCCTACTTACTATGTATCCGGTTACCCTAATACTGATAACCGGTTACACCCTATTAAAACGCCCAAAAATGTTATTTTTTTAGTTGTATCCAATTACCTAAATACTGATAATTGGTTACCAGTGTACCAGAACAAAAAAAAACAATTTTTTCATGTTATGAATTTCATCCAAACTCATTTCGAAAAACCCAAATTTTCACACTAAAATATAAACTCGAATTAAGCTCATTTCAACACTTTATATACATCAATTGCATATACATAATCCAACCAATTGCCTCAATTAACAACTAATCATGCATATATTCATATTCAATTAGAAATAATTAAACAATATCAACCACAATCAACCCAACCAATTATATGAATTCAATAATATCACTTTCATACAATTCATCCAATACACATCTCATCAATTGATTCATCAACATATGAGGATTCAACAACTCATAGCATGAGGAAAAGACAATAATTAAAACATTACAAATCATAATCCCTTATCCACTATTCATCATGTTAACCCTTAGATAATTAGAACTCCACTCTTATTTTAGAGTTCTTGCAAAAGCTTCAACTTTAATAATTGAGGTTTCTCTTTTCTTGAGTCCTAGCCTCCTCTTCTCTCTTTTCTTCAAGATATGATCTGTCTTCTTTGTTTTCCACGGTCTCCCAAAACAAAGTGATTCATCTCTTCCTTGTTTCTACTAATTTAACCTTTGAATCATTTCCATGTTATCCCAATTTGTCCTCTTTTATTCCTCTTAAAATTATCAACAAATCCACAATATCTCTACATCAATATTATTTCTATTTCAATTATTATTATTATTTCCTAATAATACAATAATCCCACTAAATAATTATTTAACCATTATTAATATTATTTAGTTTCTCTAATTTTAATTAAATAATACTAACAACTACTTACTTCCACCACCCCAAATTCTACACAATTACTCACACACCCTAACACCTTAATTTATATATTTTTAAGGCAACTGTCCTACACCAAAGACATCACAATACATAAAAATACTCAACAATGCATATAAATGCACAACACTACATGATTAAATTATGAAAAATAAATTAAATTAAATCGGATAGTTACAATTCTACCTCACTTAAAATATTTTCTTTAAAATTGATAAATAAGGAGGAAGAATGAAGAACTGTGATATATAAGAGGAACAATGCAACAAAAAAAAAAAACACATTACCATAAAAATTGAAAAAATTATATATGAGCATGTTTTTAATTTATTAATTAATTGAATTAGAGTTAATGAGTTAATTAATTAATTAAAGTAATTAATAGAATTGTGAGGTTCTTTATATATTATTTATTATGGATGTTGGTGAGGGGATCCTGTTGACTTAAGCCATTTAAAGCCTGAAGTTAGTGTAATGATATTTTTTATGTTAATAGTTATTATAAAGCTAAATACAACATGTTTTAATTATTATTTTATTTTATCAATTATAACCTTTAAACTTTTTGAAAGAGAAAATTTGTGGGAGAAGTCATAGAATTATAATTTAGTATGATAATATGATAATGATATTAATAATTATGATACCTTTTGACAACTTAAAAAAAACAATCAAAATTACTGAATAATTAATTTAAACTTATTTTATTAGTAAATAAATGACTTTAAAACCGAATAATATGAAATGCTGTTAACTATATTAAGATATGCACTTAATTAAATTTAAAAAATCAAGAGTACAAAAGTGTATTTAGATACACTAAATCAAATTTAAAATAATATATTTAGATATCAATAAATAAGTATATTTTGATATGCTCTTAATTAAATTTAAAAACGTATATTTATATATCATTGACATTATTAAATAACCTGAATAAAAATATGATATAGATTATATATAAATACTTTTTCTATAAAATCAATAATAGTTTCAATTTTTTATATTATAATTTCAAAATTAACTTTTAATATTTTTAATAATGGGAAATCATTTTATACCAATGAAATCGAAAAAAAAATACAAGTGATATTCAAAACTATGATAATAAATTTATATAAAGAATTTAATAATAATTTTTTTTTTTGACAATTTAATAATAATTTTTTCTGTTCTACTATATGTAACAATAAACGTTAGGGTTATAGAAAATAGGATGTAATAGTAAACCTAACGTTAGGGTTTTAAACTAGGGTTTGTATTTCTATAAAAGTTGTGCCGTTTCTTTTCATTTGATACTTCTTGTTTTGCTTTCAGTTCCATGGATCCGTACTACAACGAGACGCATTTTGGCATGATGCCTCCATGGCAGCCACAATCATCACCTTCCTTGTACACACCTCCATGGCAGCCAACATCAACACCCCAATGGGGACTTAATAGGGGTCCTAATGGTTACAATCATGGTTACAATCAGCCACCATCAACATCCCAATGGGGTCTTAATGGGGGTCCTAATCCTAATGGTTACAATCAGCCACCATCAACACCTTCCTTGTGCAAACCCTGGCCCTGTTGGGGTCCTACTAGTCACTACCAGCCACCGTCCGAGGTTGTTATGACTCCGGTTCATTCTGTTGGATCGGAGAGAAACATAACTGATTTAGTCACGAAGATTCAGAGGGTTGCAAGAGGTTTTCTTGTGAGGAAGTGTGTGAAAAAGATGTTGAAGATAAAGGTGGAGTTGGAGGAGATTAAAAAGAAGGTGAATGATGAAGAAACTGTGAAGATGATAAAGGAAGTGCAGATGGAGGGGATGAAGATCGATGGAAACCTCACAAATTTGCTTCTTAGGTTGGATTCTGTTAGAGGCTTTCGTTGTTCTGCGCTTAAGGGGTTTAGAAGGTCACTCGTTAGAAGAGCTGTTTTTCTTCAAGAATTTCTTTATCAAATTCAATCGGGGATCGAGGAGAATGAGGACGGTAGGGCAGCGACGAAGATTCAGATGGTTGCAAGAGGGTATCTTGTGAGGGAAAGCATGAGGAAGATGTTGAAGATAAAGGTGGAGTTGAAGGAGATTGCTAAGAAGGTGAGTAATGAAGAAACTATGAAGATCATGAAGAAGGAACAAGAAGAGAGAATAAGAATGGATGGAGCCATCATGGATTTGCTTCTTAGGTTGGATAATGTTTGTGTGTTTCGTTGTTCCGCGCTTCGAGGGTTTAGAAGGTCACTTGTTAAAAGAGCTGTTTTTCTTCAAGAATTTGTTGATCAAATTCAAATGGTGAACGAGGAGAATGAGGACGGTGACGATGGTGTTAGGGAAGCCACGAAGATTCAGATGGTTGCAAGAGGGTATCTTGTGAGGAAGAGTATGAAGAAGATGTTGAAGATAAAGGTGGAGTTGGAGGAGATTGAGAAGAAGGTGAATGACAAAGAAACGGCGATGATCGTGAAGAAGGAGGAAAAAGAGAGAATAAGACTCGGCGAAACCATCATGAATTTGCTTCTTAGGTTAGATTCTATTGGAGTATTTCATTGCTCCCCTCTTAAGGACTTGAGGAAATCACTCATCAATAAGGCTATTTTTCTTGATGAATTTGTTGATCAAATGCAAATGGCGAGTGCCGCGCATAAAGATGAAGATGTTGAGGTAAAAGAAGATGAGGATGAGGAGATGGTGGAGGTAGAAGAAAGTGTGGAGGAAGGAGATGGAGGGGTTGATATTGATGGTGACATGTTGACAAAGATGATGGATGAGAATAGGGAAATGCTAAGAAGGATTATGGATGATAGTGAGAAGCAAACTTCAATTCTTACATATCTCACACATAGAGTGGAGCAGCTTGAGATAGCATTCACTTGTGATAAGAGTAGGAGATATGTTGATGCATGCAAAACATAGATAATGGATGCATTGGATGAGTTTTGCTTTATTTTATTCTATTTAATCTTTTTATTGTAATGAAGTGGCTTGCCAATTTTATTTTCTTTTGAATTTTCATTTGAGCAATTGCTTTTCAATTATTCAAACTTTGTGTTATTGATTACTTTGAATGAAAATGTTGCAATGCTTCTTTGGCTTCTTTGTAGCCACATTCAGGAACAACAAATGTGAAATCACTGCAACAACGATGAAGATATTAATAGTTTTCATATGTCATTGTTTTATATAGTGATAATACTCCAAATTTGAAGTCATTTACATGATTTGGTGACTTGAAAGATACGTAATCTCCCTGCTAACAAGCCTAATTAGTGAAATTCTTGGGCATCGAATACCCCTGTAGACATTACTAACTAGTGAATATCTTTTACATACACATTTACTAGAGAAAAAGAGTGAGACAAGATTTGAAATTTTGCTACATGTCACTACTTTTCTAAGAATACATTAACTAATTACCAATATTTTCAAAGGGTGGAAATATTGTGATATAAGTGTGAGTTAAAAGTTTCAAATTGTTTGAAAGTTTTGAGGTTGAGAATTTTATAAGTGAGATAATTCGAATAATCAATACTTTAAAATTTTGGATGAAGATGAGGCATCTTTCTAATTTGTGTTGTGTTATATTTGTAAGAATCTCAAATAAAAAATGACATAAAACTCTGTCTCGCGTGATGTCTTTCTCAAAATGAGACATTTGTGCTGCTACTATCTTTCCACCAAATTATGGTGGACTGGGTCGTTTAAAGGCCTCTATAAATAGTTATCCATTAATTTTTTTATACGTGTTTAAAATATTATAAAATGTTTATTTACTAAATTATGAATTTTTTAAAAATGAGATGAATTAAATATGAATTTTTAAAATTTTAAAAGATATTGATGAAAGTAACAAAAATTTCGATTTAAAAATAAAATTTTAAGTATTATTTTTAAAAAAATTTATAATATTTTAAACATGTTTGCAAAAGAATCATTTAAAAATACACATCATTTTAACAACAGAAATTCAAACTAATAATTTTGTAAGAACTAAAATATGATATGTTTTTTATAGAAAACAAAAACAACGTTTAATAATTTATAAAAAACAAAAATATATTTAATTCTTAATTTAAATAATAATATTTTTTAACTCATTGTGATTTTGCAATATAATATCACCTATGTGAATGTTCTTAGTAGGTTGAGTGACATACTAAGTAGTTTTTAGCAGTGTTTAAAAATTAGAGTGGTCGGTCGGACCGGTCGAATCAGAAATTAGTCAAATAATTAGTCTAATTAAATTATTGAATGAAATTTATCATCGAACCGGTAAAAACCGATGTAAATTGGTATAATTGAAAAAAAACGATGATTTAATTGTGTTTTTAATTTTTTTAATTTAAAAAAATCATTTTAATAAAATTCTTAAATAAAATATAAAAGTAAAATAAAATAATGGTATTATTGACGAGAAACATAGTGCAGATGCGATTGATTTTGTTGCAGATAGTTTTCATATTGAAGAAGGAGATCTCAACATTGAAATAATTTTTAACAGTCTTTACAAATTAGAGTGGTAGGTCGGACCGAGCGAATCGAAAATTGGTCAAGTAATTGGTCTAATTCAATTATTGGATCAAATTTATCATCGAACCGGTAAAAACCAATGTAAACCGGTACAATCAAAAAAACCGATGGTTTAATTGTGTTTTTAATTTTCTATTTAAAAAAATCATTTTAATAAAAAATTTAAATAAAATATAAAAGTAAAATAAAATAATGATACTACTGATGAGAAACATGGTGCATATGTGATTGATTTTGTTGCAGATAGTTTTTATATTGAAGAAAGAGATTTTAACATTGAAATAATTTTATGATATGATATTTTAAGAAAAATTTAAGTGTAAATTATATTTTGTAGAGACTGAATCATTCGGTTTAACAAATTTAAGTGTTAATTTAAGTTATAATTATAGTTTTGTTACAATGGTCTATTCAACTGAGTTATTTGAGTCAACCTGATTTATTCATGTGGATCGATCAATAATCAAAAGTTATAATTATAGTTTTGTTACAATGGTCTATTCAACTGAGTTATTTGAGTCAACCTGATTTATTCATGTGGTTCGATCAATAATTAAGTGATTTAACTAATAAATCAGTGATTCAATACCCTGACCGATTTGATACCCGATCTAATTTTTAACCAATTTTTAGATATATTAGGGTATTGTTCAAATTATGCAGAAAATCAAACACACAAAAGCGCAGATATAAATGCTAAATTACACTGTATCAATAGCTTTATTAGATTGTTGGAACTTTATAGAATTACGCTCTTAAAATATGTTAAGAATATAAGTCTAAAATACGTTACAAAGACCATTCAAATCTCAAAGAAGATATATTTTTCATTGAAGAAATTATTCAAAAGCAACATTAGTGCCCGAAAAACACGATAAGTTCTAATACTTAGTTTCTCCAAAACTTTATATCTCATGAGTCATGAATTACACCAAAACAAAACTTCCTTTCACTTCATAAATCCTTATAACTTATACAAATTCTCTCAAATAAAATTTTGTGAGTTTCTCATTTAAATACCACATATACTTATAAATTTGGGAATTTCTTAATCCACCTCATGTTCTCCTTAGCCACTCTTGCAAAATTTTATTTTTGCTCTCGAGATACCGTAAATAAACTTTCGGTTAGCATCTTATTCAATAAAATTCAATTTGGGTGCAAATCGGAGATTTAGTTACGACATGTTTCTAGAACCTTGATGAACTTATATCGCGCCAGAACCTTTTCCCTACCCATAACAGAAACATTTTCAAAAATTCTCTCAAAACCCTCTAAAAATCCTTCTCACCAATATCAATTTTCCTCTCAAACAATCAACACAAATCATCAAGCAACAATCAAATCTCAATCAATCAAGCAACAAACAACTCTCAATCAATCAAGTAAGTGATTTACACATTTTTAGAGTTTATGTAAAATCAATTGAAACTAGTGAAATAGGGCTTGAAATGTGTTGTTTTTTTGTAGTTTACATCATTAGGATTCATTATAATACTATTTGTAAACTCTTTTTGACGATCAATCCGTGTATTTTGAGGCATTTGGGAGTTTGGATTAGTGGTTTCCACTGTTCTGTTTCGCAGAGGTAACCAGAGATTTATTTTCGATTTCAAGGGATGAACAAAACCTGAAATAAATTTTCGGTATCTGTCTGCATAATTTTTTTTTCATTTTTTCCTCTGTGAGTCGAGTCATATTCTAACGTTTCGATCTTGCTTCTACAAGAGATATGTCTGAGCGGGAAGATCTTTTGAGGCATGGTCGGGTTACACAACATGCTTCTTTGTGGAGATAGAGAAGTCAGGCCACACGGCCTCCGAGGACTCAAGCCCAACAGTCTTCATCGACATCCGGACTGGCTATGTTCGAGGCACAACATGCTCCTTCTGATTTTGCTCCTTCTACTTCTTTATCCCGTAACAGACGGGAGTCTCTAGTCCGTCCCTCCCCGCCTACGTCATATCGTAGACGCACATCCTCACCATCCTCACCACCACGAATTTTTGAGACGGGATCTACATCTACTACACAGGCAGGGTCGTATGAAGTGAGACCTGATCCTACGCCTCCTACACCCCCAGTACATCAGGTACAGGTACAAGGGCCAACAAAGGCACCGGTGGCAGAGGCCGCACCGGCAGAAAAGGTCACACTGGCGGCACCAGAAGTCCCTCAGGTATTTGTAGAGGGGCCTTCTGACTTATTTGTGCTCGTGCATTACTCCACCCATATGGCTAGACATTTATGGGATAGAGAGGTATGGAATTTACATTTATGTTTCATTTATTAATTATGTTATATTATGAATTCTAATAGTGTGTTTTTCTTGCAGGATCGGGATACACTAAAGGTCATCAACCATGGGAGAAAGATCGGCAAGCTAACTCCCCCTGTCGAGCCATGGTTTGATGATCTGCTGCTGACTACAGGGTTGAGAGACTTGACCCTCTATGGATATAGCGTGGTCAACTGGGGGATGACCAACACTTTTGTAGAGAGGTGGCACGAGGAGAAGTCTTTATTTCATCTACCACTCGGGGAGATGACAATCACACTCAATGATGTCGCTTGTCTGCTTCACTTCCCGATCAGTGGGCGGTTTCTGGATCATGAGAAGGTGGAGAAAGGAGAGGCGATTGAGATGTTGGTTGAGAGGTTAGGGGTTACCTTGGAGGAGGTCTTGGTGGAGATTGATAAGACACGTGGCAGTCACGTGAGGTATAGTTGGCTGAAGACTATTTTTGATGATGAGGTTGCGCGTGTTACTGTTGCTGATGATGATCCTGAGCAGGTTACACTTCACAGGGGGAATGCCATGAGAGCATACCTCTTGTATCTTGTTGGGACCCAGATATTTGTGGTGACCAGTAGCACCTACACAAACGTCATATACCTTAGATTCTTTGCTGATTTAGATAGGTCAGTGCGTGGAACTAGGGGGCTGCTTGCTTGGTTTACTTGTATACCAAGTTGACGGAGGTAGCTAGGTGGAAAACGAGGTAGATCACCGGCAGTATGACCCTTTTAACGGTATAAATTTTTTTCTTAGCTTCATTTTTTAATTATTTTGATTTTGAAACTAACTGATATAATTTTAATATTTCAGGGATGGATCCTACAACACTTCCCACATATTTCAGGATGGTCACTTGTTGATGGTTATACCAAGCATATGCCTCGTGCATGTGCATATGAGTCGCCCAGAGGCAACCAGACGACACTTGTGTATCGGGTTTACCTAGACCAGATTATGCATAAGGACATCCACTTAAGTGCATACGCCAACCACTGTGAAACAGTCGCTTTTGATGAGGTTTCTCTATTTACAGGTTGGTTGGCCTGCGGTACTCGGAAGGCTACTGCCTATATGCCCGAGCGAGTGATGCGTTTGTTCGGGCATACTCAGACGATTCCTCGGCATTCTGCTTTATCTGCTCCTTCGACAGTGAAGAGGAGGGAGATGAATGATATTTTTGCTGATCTTGAGAGTAATATCGTCCCTAGGGAGGCCAGGAGTATCGTGGCTCCAGACGACTGGAGTTACGCGTTTGGTTACATGTTGTGGTACTTTAGGATTTCTCATCCATACCTGATACGGGAGGCTCCAGGGGACCCACCCAGGTCGGGTCATCAGGAGATCCTGGAGGAGGAGTAGACGACGAAGAATCATGCACAGTACGTGCTGCCTAGGTGTCGCTGTATCATGGAGCTTGCTAGGGATGGCATCGACATAGCGTTGTTTCCTGACGGATCTGATGTCAGAGGCATTTTGGAGACCATCATGGCGGGCTCAAGGTGCTCTGGTCTATAGGAGGCAGCGGAGGAACTCCTCGTGGGTGACAGGACGGCTCCGCCATACACAATAGTTTATTTTGGTTGTATTTTGACTTTGTTTTTTTTATTTCGTATTGTACTGGATATGTTTTATGAATACTATTATTATAAAATTTATTTTGGATCACATTTTTTTACTTTAATTCGATTTAAAAATTGCATGATTTTAATTTGAATAACAATTGTAAATTTAAAAGATATTGCTTATAGTTAGATTTTCCTTCTAAATGTCATGCACAACATCGGAAGTTTATTTTCGATAGTAAATCGTAAATAAATTTTCGATTTTGCTCAAAAATTTTAGAAAATGGTACATACCGAAAATTTATTTCCGACTTTATGAAGGGTATTTTAGGTTTTTCATAGGGTTCGTCCACCCCTTATAGAGTGGATTAAGAAACTCACTATAAATTTTAGACTTAAATGCACTTTTGGTCCCCCTATATTAATTTTCTAAACATTTTAGTCCTTTTATAAAAAAAAAATCAACTATTAGGTCCTCCAATATCGTATTTCATATTTTTTTTTAGGTCCCCGTGACAAAATAGTTTAATTTACATATGTGACATTGAAATTATGAGGTGACATTTTTTAATTGTCGTCACGTCATTAAAAATAGACTCAAAAATATATATTTTAGAATTCAAATTTATAATATATAATTTTTAAATAAATATTTATAAACAAAAATAACTAAAATAATTAAAAACGTTTAATTATTATAAAGAAAATTTTAAAAAAATAATAATAATAAATTTTTAAATATTTATAATAACGCGACATCAATTAAAGAAATGTCACTTCATAATTTAAATGTCACTTATAAAAACTAGATTATTTTATCACGAAGACCACTAAAAAAACATAAAATATGATATAGAACCTAATAATTAGTTTTTTTTATAAAAGAACTAAAATATTTATAAATAAAAAAATCAATGGTACATTTAAGCCTAAATTTTCCCATTTTGCTCCATCAAAGCTATATAACATCAATGATGACTTAATAGAATAGAATAGACACTCCTTCCATTCCAATGATAAGGATTAGCCAGTGACAAGAATCTAAAGGGACCCATCCGTGCCAACCACATCATCCGATTCATTTTCTGATTCTCCGTCCTATCGAGAAGATTCGACAGTTATCTAGAACAAAACAAAATTATTACAGATGGACCCACTCTTTCCACGTAAGCAACCTTTTTTACTCACACTCTTCTCTTCTCTTCTCTTCGATTCTATTCTCTTCTTCTGAAATGAAACTTCTCGAACATTCCTATCACTTCTTCCAAAATCAACAACCTCAAGTAATCATTATAACAGCAATTCAACAACCTTGATTCTCTCAATCTCAAGTATCAGAAACAATTTACAAACAAACAAAACATGATGCATTTTAACAACAAGACACCGTCAAAGGTTGTTTCGATTCCGGTTCGTTTTGTTGGGTCTGAGAGGAACAGAAATGATTCAGCTATGGTGATTCAGAGGGTTGCGAGAGGGTTTCTTGTGAGGAAGAGTTTGAAGAAGATGTTGAAGATGAAGGTGGAGTTGGAGGAGATTGAGAAGGAGGTGAATAATGAAGAGACTGTGGAGATGGTGAAGAAGGAGGAAAAGGAGAGGATAAGGATCGGTGAAACTATCATGAATTTGCTTCTTAGGTTGGATTCTGTTAGAGTGTTTCATTGTTGTGCTCTTAGGGAGTTAAGAAAGTTGCTCATTAGAAGGGCTGTTTTTCTTCAAGAATTTGTTGATCACATTCAAATGGTGAGTCTCATTGATGAGGTGGAGAATGAGGATGATGGTGAGGGAATATGTGTAAAAGAAGATGATAATTGTTTGATCAAGGTAAAAGAGGATGATAACTTGATGGAGGAAGAAGAGAGTGTGGGATCAAGTTTGATGGAGGATAGTGTGGATGTGAAAGAAGAAGAGGGTAGAAATGTAAATGTATGTGAGGAGGAGGAAGAGGATGAGAATAGGGAAATATTGAGAAGGATGATGAATGAGAATGAGAAGATGATGAATATGATGACACAATTGTTTGAGAGGAATGAGAAGCAAACATCACTTCTCACATCTCTCACACAAAGAGTGGAACAGCTTGAGAGAGCATTCACTTGTGAGAACTTAAAGAAAAAAAGTAAGAGGGGGAGACATGTTGATGCCAAACATAGATATAATTAAGTTGGTGTTTATTGTTATCAATGAAATTACTTGCCAATTGTCTTTTATATTTTTGAAAGAGTTTTCTTTAATTAACAAGATAATTAGTTCTTCTTTTAATATGAAATGTCGGTGTGTCAAACTCTACACTCTAAAACGTGTTGAAGTTGAACATGTTTTTAGAATGATAGGTCGGCGTTACTCTAAAACATGTTGAGATTGAATATGTTTTTAATATGATAAGTCGGTGTTAGACTCTGAAACATGTTGAACTTTAAATACGTTTTAAATATAAAATATTTTAATATAAAATATCGGTGTTAGACTCTAGACTTCAAAACATATTGAGGTTGAACATATTTTCAATATGATAGGTCGGTGTCAAACTTTGAAATATGTTGAGCTTTAAACACATTTTAAATATAAAATATTTTAATATGAAATGTCGGTGTCTAACTCTAGACTCTAAAATATGTTGAGGTTGAACATATTTTTAATATGATAAGTCAGTATCAGACGTTAAAACATGTTGAATTTTAAACACATTTTAAATATAAAATATTGGTACCAGAGTCTCAAACATTAAACACCATTTGTAATATGAAATGTCGATATCAGACTCCAAAATGTTGAGTTTCAGACACGTCAATACGTCAATTCCTTTAAGAATATGATAGATTAAAATGAACCATGAAAATACTACAATGAGGTTTGCAAAGGATATGACAATATGCTTTGAGACCAGAAGGATATAACTAAGGCACATTAATATACACATTTATTTCCACTGAAACATGCCTAGATAAATAAAACTCTACAAACTAACATCTGAAAAAACCTTAAAAAGCAAAACCAAATCTAGAAACACCAAAGTGACCAAACCATAAAACACTGCAATGAGGTTTCAAATCAGTCTAAAACTAGTTCAAACTACGGCTACTACTATTTACAAACATAAAACATCATTGATACTTCAAGAACAAGACTTCATCAGACCTAAATTGTAAAGAAACTTCTCGGACCTTGATCGAACGAGTTCGCGTAAAGAGAATTTTCGACTCCCTCGGGACGGAGATTTCGTGCATATGTCGTCGTCCTCCTCCTTAACACGTAGTATAGGCAATCCAATCTCTTTTCGAACGGCTTCAATTGTTTCACTCTTAGCCGGATTTCCAGACACGTCAGTCACGTAGAAAACATTCATGGCTTGTGATCCCCTTGTTGTGACCTCCGCGCGGCAGATGGATAGGCCGTTTTCTCTGAAGATGCGAGTTACATCAGACAAAAGGCCAGCTCTGTCTTCACCGCAAAGCTCAAGCTTTACGCCCTATTTCAAATACAAACTGGCGATTAATGATGCACCGAAATGATAATGTGACAATTAATTTGGAACGGAGGGAGTTGTACCTCAGAAGTTCGTCTCCTAACAGCAGCCTCCAAGCAGTGAATCACTCTTTGCCTTTCTGATTCGGAACTGATCGGATATCCATCCACATGCCTTATGTAGTATTCCTGCAAAAACACGTCAGGTCAAACGGAGCCGTATCAAGTCTAACTCGAACGAACATATGAGTATTAAACTAACTATGTTCCGATGACAAGAACATTGATGAAAACCTGATATGCTTCTGGTCCTTCAGCGATGACAGTTCCATGGTACACAACATACTGCATGTCAGTGATTGTGAAAACAGTATCGAATATTAACTTTGGTCGATCCGGACATCTCAAGTTCACGACAGTATATCCCTTATCAATGCAATCATCAACAGTTACACAGAGCTTGTTTCTGTCACTTGTTGCGCAAGAATAATCACCATCGTACACGTCGTAATCACGATCAGCATACATTAACTGATGCAGCCTCCTTTCCTTATGAATCGAACAAAACGAAACAGACGTATTTCCGTTCTTCTTGTCGATATCTCCTCGCAGCACATAAAACAGAAGATGCTTAATCTTGGCAAGGCGGTCATGATTGTCTATTGGCAATCCTGTCGCATCGTCAGTGATGTAAACCACCGACGCCATCCTTGAATTATGAGTCCAGATATCAGCCGCTACCACATTGCATTTCAGGTCAGAGAGAATGGCGAAAACTTCTGAAAGCAGTCCTGGCCTATCTCGTCCAGTTAACTCGATTGTCGTATGTTCAGCCACAGCTTGAACTCCGACAGACCTTCTCACGGAGCGGAAACTATGCACTCTTTGGCCAAGTGACTGCAACAAACAAAGCAAAAAGTACTATTAGTACATTAAATGCAAATGCGGCCAATGCGGATGCGGACATAATTACAATCGCGTACCGAGAATCCGGGAAATAATGATATGATGACTCATAATTGATACTCTTTAAATAAAATCTTAATTTCACTCCCAAATTACAATCATAACAAACTTCAAACCAAATTACACAGATCTATTACCTGTTGAATTCGGTCAGCAACGTCTTCTTGAAGACACTTTTTCCCATTTTGATCAGTAACATGAAAAACTGAAAATCATCAGCACAAAAAAAACACATTTTTAATGAAAAATCAATGGTCATTTGATTAATCAATTAATTGATGAGAAATTAAGGATTATTGTAAAGATTATACAATACCATCCATAAACCATCCTCCATCAGAAGAAATATAAGCTCTTCTAACAATGAGATTCATATCAGTAAGAACTTGAACAACTTCCAACAAACTTCCACGCTTATTAGCACTATCAACCTACCACACAATTCAATTCAAAAAATTTCATAAAACAAAAATGACCCTTTTGAAATTCATCAAAGATTAAGACCTTAGAACGTTCAAATTTCAAACCTTTATCAAAGTGGTTGATCTTCTTGAAGTGTTATCCACAGTTACTCTACAAAAAACCACAAACATGAAACTGAATTCAGTTACATAACAACATCAATAAAATTAAAAAAACTGAAATTGAAGAATGAAGATGAAGATGTTATTGTATTAACTTTGGTGGATTCATTCGAATTACAAGCTTTTGGAATTCATCATCAAGAGGGAGAGAAGAAGTCCAAAAATCCATAGTTATGAGTGGAACAGAACAGGAACAGAACAGGAACAGAGGATAGAGTCAGAGTGTGTGTTTTTTTGGGGGGCGTGAGAGAATTTTTACTATTTAGTTTTGATATTTGTGTTGTGTCTCTGGTTGTTACACTTTCCTTGTACTTTTGGGATTTGGTTTTTTTTTGGGGACTTTGGAATTTGGTCGGGTAATAGAATTGGAATATAAGGAGAATAGAGTTTTCCTAGAAAACACAAAATAACACTCTCAATTAATTATGCATCTTTTGTGTCAAAAAATAATTAATTATGAATATTTATTTTAGTTTTTTTATTCATTAATTTAATACAATTGATAAATATCTATATTATTGTATTTATCATAATATTATCAACAAATTTTGATACTGAAGATATAACAAAATTTAATCGTTAGTATCGAAGTCATTATAAAACATAGATTTATCCAACAAACGCGTGGAAAAAAGAATTTGAACTTAATATTTTTCACTTTTAAGTCTCATTCTTTAACCTACTATAGAAACATTTTAAAAATTTGAAAGTTTAATTAATAAGTACTTATTTTATTTTTTATTATAAATTGTTTTTTTCTACCATACAAAAAAATATTATCATTGTTATATGAAAAAGAAAAATATATAATTTTTTTCATTAATTGTACGAAAAAGATAAATTTAAAAAATCAAAAAATATATTATAAATATTAAAAGGTATAATAAGAAAAATATCTTTAAAAAATATATAATAAATATTAAAAGGTATAATAAGAAAAATATTTTTAGTGATTTTTAATATTATAAACAATTTATAATTTTGCATACAATTTTTTCCCTAAAATAACTTATATTAATAATTGAGAGTATATCTATTAGGATGTTAAAACATATATTTTTTAAAATTATTTCAAAACATCGTTAAGGAGTCCTCTCCAACTCTAGCGGCGATATCAATTTTTTGTTATTAAGGATGATCTATTCGTAAGTATAGCGATTTGATTAGAGTATCGAGTTCAAGTGGCTCTAACTAACTACGAATTATTCAATTATCTTTTTTCTAGAAAATTAAGATAAAAAGAAATTGTTGAATCTAATTTTTAAAATATTTATTTATAAAAAAATTGAAAACTACTTTTTTAAAGTTTAAATATATCTCACTATTATATTATTATATAAATTTGTTTTATAAATAATAATATTTTATTTTCATCAAAAAATATTTATTTAAAATGTTAAGATAATGATCAAAATTTATATAAAATAATTTTTTTCTATATTTTCATAATTGTTAAAATAATATTCAACGATTAATTAATTGGGTCAATATATAAACAAAGAAATTGATTTGAGTGGTAACCATTCGAATTCTTTTAAAAGGGAAATACTAATCAAGCAACTCTTTTATGGTCACAAGGATTTGGACACAACTTTTGGGCACAAGTTTTAGACACACTTACTAAAAAGTAAAATATCAAATTATTATTTGTATTATTTTTAAAACATGTAAGATAATAAAAGTAAAATTAATAGTTTGTGAGTATGTTTAAGAAATATATATTAGTGTTGTGGCTATGTAAGACTAACTCATACTAACAAGAGCATTCATTAGTGTTTAAAATGGTAAGATTGTTTGAAAATAAATGTATTCGATAAATTGAAATAATTATCTTTTATAAATAATATTATTTTTATTTGGTATTCTTAAAATGTATCTATAGCACTCGTTAACTTAACATGACTTTTTTTTTTAAACGTACTACTATCAATTTGTGTCATTCATTAATTTATCTTTGGTCAATTTGTGTCCTTCTCTGTTTGAATTGATAACCCTTGAGGTTTATTTTGCAGCTATATATGCCTCCACCTTCTACCTCAAAAGGCGAAGTCTTTGGGATGAGTTGTCACCGACTTTAGCTTTTGAGAATTCTCCTTGGTGCCTTGTTAGATATTTTAATTCCATTATGGGATCGGATGAGCATAGAAGGGAGTTGTTGCCCCAGGAACACTCCTACGGTTGATTTCAAGACTTGGAAAGATAATAACTTTTTGGTAGAACTAACTTCTAAGGGTCCTTGCTTCACTTGGTACAATGGCGGATTGGGCAGAGCCTCTATAGAGAGGAAATTGGATAGAGCTTTTTGCAATAATTCTTGGTTAGATACTTGTGAAACTATTCTAACCACCACTTTGCCCAGGTTGAAATCATACCATCACCCCATATTGGTGGAGTCTTATTTTTCTCAACTCAAGGTAGTAGCTAAATTTAAGTTCCTATAAATATGGACTCTCCATGATACTTGTAGATCCCTAATTGTTGCATCTTGGAGAAACATCGTGGTTAGGTGCCCCATGTACATTTTGAGCAAAAAGCTCCAAGTTCTTAAGAACAATCTTAAGCTTTGGAATCGAGATGTTTTTGGGAATATTCATGACCTGGTGAATGTTTCTTTGTCGAAGCTAGATGGTATTCAAGACCCGGTGAATGTTTCTTTTTCCAGAGGGCCCGTTTGATTCTCTTAAATCTCAGGAAAAAGTGCAATGATAGAGTCAGAGAAGAATCAAAGTATGTAGGAGTGTTTATGGGTTGAGGAGTCTAGATTGCAGTGGTTTGTTTCTTGGGAGAGGAACATTGCGTATTTCCACAGGATGGCCAAAATTCAGAGTCCCAAGAGTGATATCACTTCCCTCAAAGTTGGGGATTCCATTATTACGGATCAAGCTGAAATGGATACTACGACAATTAACTTTCACTAATTTATTTTGTTTTGCAGGTAATAACCAATTCAACACTCTTGTGGAGGATACCATTGCTTGTCTGGTGGGTTCCCATATGAATAACATCCTCACTATGATTCCTTCTTCTGCGGAGATTTACGATGCAGTCAACAGTCTATACAAGTCTAGTGCTCCAAACCCTGATGGTGTTGGTGGGATGTTCTATCATTTATATTGGGACATCATTAAGGTGGAGTTTTGTAACGCTATCACCCAATTCTTCACTACATGATGGATTTTACCGAATTATAATGCTTGTACAATGGTTTTAATCTCCAAATCTAATGATGCAACTTCTTTAGATATGTATAGACCTATTACATTTTCTAATTTCAAATATAAGATCATTTCTAAAATTTCGATTGAATGACTCGCCTTTTTTAATGCCTTTTCTTTTGTCTAAAGAGTATAGAGAATTTATTCACAGTAGAAATATTCAAGATTGCACATGTATGGCTTCTGAAGCAATAAATGTGTTGGATAATAAGCATAAACATGGTAACCTCGTTATGAAAGTGGACATTGTAAAGGCGTTTGACACCATTTCCTAGGATTTTTTTTTATTAAAGTCCTCTCTAAGTTTGGCTCCAATCAGCATTTTTTAAACTGGATTCACACTCTACTCTCGTCGGTTTCTATGTCTATCAACTTCAATGGTCAACAACATGGTTATTTCAAGTGAAATAGAGGGGTGAGATAGGGAGATCCCCTGTCTCCTCTCCTTTTTTTTGTATGGCCGAGGATGTGCTGAGTCACGACACCTCTATTCTGGTGGCTCAAGGTGGCATTGATCTCATTAAATCCTCTAGAAATGACTTAGTTTTGTTGCACGTTTTTTACGCAGATGTTATTTTGATATTCTGCACGGGCAAGCTCAAAAATGTTCAAGCTCTTAAACATGTTTTTCAAGATTATTCGGTGGCTTCAGGTTAGTGCTTCAATTTGGAAAAATTCTTCATTTATTCTGGTTCAATTAATGCTAATAACCTGGATATAATTATCGTCACAACTGATTTTACGAAAGGCTCTATTCCTTTCCTGTATTTAAGGATTCCTATTTTAAAAGTTCGTGCTAAATCTACTCATATTTCTCCAATATCAGACAAAATTCGAGCCAAATTATTAACTTAGAAGGACCCGTTACAATTTTTTAATAAAAATATGACAAGTGTGTAATTTCCTCTTACACATATATAAATTTCTCTTATTTTCATTCTTTTAATAATATTTAAATATATTTGCTATATTTTTATTAAAAAATAATAAGAACTACACCTAAAAGATTATATCTAAGTTTTTTTTTTTCATTTTTAAAAACTCATTATCTATCACAAAAAGTTTAAAACATTTTTGTATTTACCTAGAGTGAAATAAAATTACAATAAAACCATAGTTTTATTAAGAATTTAGTAATTAAAATTTCTTTCCTTACATATAAATAAATGAAGTGGTCGCAATTTCATCTTTCAATAAAATATGTCCGTCAAACTAGAGTTCAATGAGCTTAACTTTAAAATTATTTTTTAATAAAATAAAAATGATAAATAGTTTTTTTTTTCTAAATATGCATTTGTGGAATATTATAGTACTAATTTTTACTTAATCAAGAGTTATTTGCAAAGTAGTCTTTCCAAACATTTGTGATGTCAAATCAAATTCAGCAGTCTAAATCAAATGGAATCAAAAAGATGTAGATTGATTAAAAGAAATTTCCCTCAAGCTTTTTGGGGGTTACTTTTTTTGATTTTTGACTTCTTTTAGAAAAGAAAAATATAAAAACTACACGCAAAAAATTTCATGTGGTTGAGGGTGAAAATATCCAAATGTTTGAGTATATTGTGACATGTCTTTTGAAATGAAACTGTTTATTGTATATGAGTTGGCATCTAGTAGTATATGTAAACAACTAGTGATAACTTATGAAATACCAATTGAAACCACTAAATTTTTTTTAACTATTCTTTATTGTGATTTAATGCATTTAATTGTAGAAATATTTTTTCTACCAACACAAATATTTATTTCAAAATTTACAAACAAAATAAAATTATAGTAAATTTTTTTTTTTATATTTCAAATATAAGACTTGTTACTCATAGTCCAAACAAACATTAATATACAATAATATTTTAACTTTTTCTTTTATTCAATGTCTCTTGTGTTTTTCTTTATGACATGTCTAAATATTTTCCATTAAATATTGAAATAGTTGAAAATTTCTTAATCCACCATTTAACCTTCTTACGCACCATGCGAAATTTCTTAAATGTCTTTTAAAATCAAATGTATATTTTTTACGCATACCACTATCTAATAAAAAATAGACAAAATCGAAAATAAATTTTCGGTTATGTACCGGAACTGTAATTCTGGTTTTATTCATAATAGAATCCATAGATCTTCATTGCATTGGTTAACATAAACATACATATAATTCATAACATAAACTTAGCAAATACATTTGTTTGTTAAACATAAATCAAACATTACAAATCAACATCCGGATGGACGTTGCAACATCCTCATAATATCATCGACCGTTCTTAATAAAGTCGCATCTAACTCGAATGGAACTTTCTCCTGAAAACTTTCATAAGTAGACCACATAGTCCGTAAATCAGCGTTGTTCTTCAGCTCACGGTTGATGAATTGAAGATTCACGTCATTGTCAACCGATGGCGAGCAGTACTCGATCTTTTCTACCTTTCGACCGTCACCAAAAGGTACAAGTTTCTGCAATGTTTCACGCACATGTTCAATTGGAGTGTACACAGTGATCTTAAATTTGCGAGATGGTGTAGCGCATGGAAAGTGGATAACTCCAACAACCCATTTGATGTTCAATTCATGTCCACTTCTGGTTTTTGGTGTCGTGGTAGGGAAAAATGTAAGAAGTGAGGTATTTTTATATCAGTTGGATGTAAAAATGGACCATACAAATCCTATCTTTGTGTCAGTGCCAAAATCGGAATTAAAATTCCAGTTTTTAACTTAATGGAACCGGAAGTATACTTTTGGTAATTGCCTTATGAGTGAAAAACCAGAAACAGAACAAAAACAACAACTCTAATAAAAAAAATCTCACGTATTCAAATATTGTGCTTTTGGTCAAACTACAAAAATGACTATATTTCCACATCATGATACATGAACAAAATGAAGTTAACATTAAAATTTTGCCTAACTACTTGAAAGAGCCGAAAAAAGTGTCTCCGGATAAATCCATCAATCGCACCCCTTTTCACTTTTCCCTATTTTTTCTATTTCAATTTGGTTCAACATGTTATATTCTTGCATCTTTTCCATGAATTTGTCCGGGTATGTCTTTGATGGGTCTGTGAAATGAAGCATCCACTCCGGTGATGTAGGTGGTATAGGGCATCCCGATTTCAAATAGACTTGAAAAAAATGTCGTGGATTTGAAATCCACCCAACACATGTGATACAATCACTGGGATTTGGTGTAGGAGCAGTGCGCAGAGGGAAATAAGTCTCCGAAAAACTGTATCTTGTCAGATTAATACACACCCTCTCACACGCACTTGCTATGAGATGACCCATTTTAGGGAAACACATCCATTTATCCGTTGGTGCAAATCCAACCTCGGCAGATACAAGTGCATGATATATTTCCTCAACCTTCTCTTTACTCCCTAGAACACATGTGTACAATTCTCTATTTTCCGTCAACTCTATGATCATGGTATCTCGTACAATATTGTAATACTCTTCACGGCTACCAAGCAAACCAAAAATAGCTCGAAAACCATAATTACCGTCACCACCAACATTGACGATCCGTTCAATATACTTGTGCATAAAAATTGGCATGTGATTGATGAATGGTATTTTTGGTGGAGTCGGTGTAGGCGGTGGTTTGCTAATACAGGCACCTTTGAAAGTATATTTTTGAGATTTTGGTGTAGGTGAATCGGGAAAAACCTTGTCAACATGTTCAAAATACGAACGACTCTTCGTAGTAGAATTGTCGCCTGGTGTCATTTTCAACTTCTTTGGTGCAACTTTAGTTTTTACCGGTTGGGAGGGTGGTTTCAAATCTATCGTCTTCGGATACACAATCTTCCTCAAATCTTCTTTGATGTGGAGTTTGGTGGAGTCATCGACTTTTAAAAACATTTCTTGTATTGCTTCCCATTCGGCCAAGATGGAGATATTTGACTTATCACTTTTCATTTTCCTGTCATCGTCAAAACTAAGTATCTTCCAATGACTAGAGACCTTGTTCATACGTATCAGGCTATCACCATTCATCTTCTTAGATATGTCACAAGCACAAGAGATACCATATGCTTTCACAATTGTGCAACCATATTTTGAGGTGTCAGCACCCACATTAGAAGCTCGTTTGGCCTCATAAAAAATGTAATTAAGAGCCACCCGAGAGATGTTACCAACCAACTGAGAATATAGCATGTTGTCTTTGAACCAGTGTTCCAACACCGTGATACTACGACCAAATGTCGTTTGTATCTCGTTATGTTGGTTTAGTATCATATGATTCACAGGTTCCCAACTCGTAATCAAATCACCCTTGTTATTTCCCAACAAAGTCTTCAGACATGCATGCGCAGACTCGGCTCAGTTTGTTGTTGTATTACCGAGGTGCATAGCCTGATCGGTCTATGCACAAACAACCTTCTCCTTAACCTGATCAAGAATTGTGCTTTAACATATTGAAACCGAATACATTAATGTCGTATCTCGATCGATAACAATGACTTTAGGCATATCCTCTTGATCCTTAAACATTGACCTACAAACCTCTAAATCCCATGCATAATTGTCTTCTTTGTCGCACTCTAGAAATGCAAAACCAATAGAATATGTCTTTTTAATCGATGTAACACCAACAATTTCCAACAACGGGAGCCTGTACTTATTGGTTTTCTACGTCGAATCAATTATGAGCACGGTAGGAAACATGCTGAACAATTTAACGGAATCAAGATGAGTCCAATAAATGTCTCTAACTATTACTCCATCATCACCCCGTTGGTGCCTACAAACATAATTGTTCTCATCTAGATCTTTCAAGAGGTGTTGCATCTCGGTTCGATCCTCCCGAATCACTAACTGGATTTGATAGCGCTTATTGTACACTTGTTTGATATTTGATATGCGCTTGGGTCTTTTGCACTTCAAAGTTGCAAAAATGTTTTTGGGCGGTACCAAATTCAAATTCATGTCAGCAAAACATGTCTTCTCATCCGGAAGGAGCCGGCATGCCTGTTGGATGACCGACCAACTTTTGAGTTAAATCATGATTGTGTTCACTACTAATCACATTAAATTTCCACTTATTTTATCCATAAGATAACCACGCAACCTAAATGGACATTCAAATTTTCTTGAGTCGGTATCCTCGCGTTTAAAACTTTGAATACGAGGTACGTATTTCCCGCTTCTTTCGCATGTCAAAATTACAAACGCATTTCTTCTATTCGTACCGTTATCGGACCTTGATATCATAATACCAAATCCTAGTTCTGTTGCCTATATAAGAATTCATTGCAATATGTCTTCCCGTAATTCAAATTCTTCAACATTTTCAAAATGTTCACGAACATCTACCGCCTTAATTAAGAGGAGAGAAACTACGACCGACAAAACAACTTAAGATACATCAGGTTTAGGAATGTTATCGGGGTGCACCATACCTATGTTACATAAATAACGTAATTATAAACATGTCACAATGAAAGATGATGGGGAAAAAAATAGACAGAAACCAGAAATGGACTTCCAGTTCTGTTCAACCAGAAACCGGATGTATACTTCTGGTTTCTACATAACCTTATTTCTTCAAAAAGTAACATATTAATGTAGTGAATGAGGTATAAAAGGAATAAAATTTACCTGAAATTCTACTTTTTTGAGCTCTTTCTAATATGATGAGCCACAAAAATGATGATTTAGAGTGGAAAATGGATTGAGAAGGATGGGGTTTTTGAGAGGCTTTGAGAAGAAAGAGTGAAATGGTGGTGATCAAGTAGTATAAAATGGTTACTTTTTTAAGTAATTTGTGTCATGCCCAAAACTAGAATTATACTTCGGGTAATATAAAAAATATTTTGCTGGCAACACAATTCAATGTTCCTACTACCATAACCGGAAACATATTTCTGGTTCCATGCCGAAAGTGCATCTCCGATTATGTTTCTTCAAATTTGAGGGGTGACACCACACTTGGTCTATTTTGTATAAAGAGAGGTGCGAACCGGAAATATAGTTTTGATTTTTGAAAGGGTATTTTGTGTTATCTATAGGGTGTCCCACTCCTCAATAGGGTGGGCTAAGAAATTTCCAAATTATTTAATTTAAAGTTGTATACATATTAATTGAGTTGTTCCTCAAGTCAATATATAAACGAATAAGCGTTATCTTTGTCACAATGTTTGAGATATACACTATTTTTTATAGTAAAAAGTGGAACGTAAGAGAGATCAAATTATAAGTTGGTAATCAAAACCATCAAATAGTTTTAACTATTGTCTATTATAATTTAATCTATTTAACGGTAGAGTTTGCTTCTTTTTTATCGGACACAAATATTTATTTTAAAATTTATAATAAAACATTTTAAATTATCCTTTTAATTAGTATTAAGAAAATTAAGTCAATACAAAAAATAAAAAGTAAGTGAACAACAAGTTACGCGCTACTCCTTTTTAATCACAAAATCAATCATCTTAAAAATTACATTCATAAACTTAGGAGATACAACATTATTATTCATAAGTTTTTGAACTCTTCGTAAAAGATATTGCTTCTAGTGCGAACTAAAAGTTTTTTAAAAAATGGTATAAATATATGTTGATGTTTTTAGAACATGATTTTTCATGTTTGACCATTTTACTGAAAGCAACTTTGAGAGCTGCATGTCCATAGTAAAACCATCATTTCTCAAACTCACATTTGGCGAAACTCTAATAAAGTCTACACAAACATGTTTTCCTCGTAGTACTCGCCCGTGCACTAAAATATCTCTTGGCCTAAGTAACGATCTCTCCTCAAGTGGGTCAGTTAAAAATCATTGACATTTCTTTCTTCACAAATACCTCACACATCATAATATATCAAACATGACATATCTAACAAAGTCATTTTAATATTTAATATTTAAAATCTGAAGGCTCTGAATACTCCCTACAATGAATCGCTTGATCGCCAAATAATTATTTTAAATCTTTATTTTTTTTTTATATCAAATATAAGATGTGTTACTCATACTCCACCAGACACACACTAATATACAATAATATTTTAACTTTTTCTTTGTAACAATGTATCTTATGTTTTTATGTTTTTATGACATACCTCAATATCTTATGTGATCTCTAAGGTATTGAATGTGTTTATATATTAGTTGCATGTGTATAAATTGATTTTACCTTACTCTTGATACGATTCAATATATAAATGAATAACTTTTGTCTTTGTTGCAATGTCTGAGAATAGGCCAAACTTTTCTGTAGGAAGTGGAATGTAAGAGAGATCAAATTATAAATTGACAATTGAAACCACTCAATAACTTTGATCATTGTCTATTTTGATTTAATTCATTCAATTGTATAGTTTTCTTCTTTATACCCAACACAATTATTCATTTTTAAATTTACAACAAAAAAAAACTTAAATAATCTATTTAAATCTTTATTTTCTTAATATCAAATATAAGACTTGATACTCATATTTCAGACATATTAATATACAATTATATTTTAAAATTTTCTTTGTAATAATGTCTATTATGAGGTCTTTTAGAATTCCCAGTAAAAAAAGTCACATGAATTTCTCCAACATTTGAAAAAAAATCACTTTTAAAATCTTTATCAGGCCAAATCACCAAAATGCCTATGTGTCAAAGGTTTTCTGATTTTTTTCATTAATATATTTTCACATGTGTTTAATTATTTTACTTGGAAAAATATACCCTTAAGTTAAAAACAAAACAACTTCATATAGAATAACCGTGTTAGGTGGAATCCCTAATTCTCTTCTTCTTCTCACACGCTCTATCATTTTCACGTGACCCATATATGCTCATCTGCAATTCGTCTTCCTTGTTCGTCTAAAGTCTCTCAATTAAAAACTCTGGTTGTTCACAATCAAGAATGTCCACCATAGATTCAAATGGTAGAAAGACTCTTAAATATGGTCACAATCTCCCCATGAAGTTGCTTGTTTCAAAATCGGTTGCAAACCCCGGTAGGAAGTATTGGAAGTGTAAGTTTTGGGGTAAAGAAGATGATTGTGAGTTATTTATTTGGCATTATGAGTTTTTTTGGTGAAAGAGAAGCAATTACAGATGGAGAAGTGTTGGATCTTTTAAAGCAAATGGACAAAGAAATTGTGAGAAAGATAGATGTATAGAAGAATGATGTTGAAGGCTTAAGGAAGAAGGTGACTTTTTTTATAGTTGTAATTTTTTATAGGTGGTTGTTCTTTGTTATAGGGTCATGTAATAGACAGTAGGTTTTGGTTATGTTTTTAATTAATGGAAGATGATATGTAATGTATTTGTGTTATATCAATGAAAGATGATATGTAATGTATTTGTGTTATATCAATGAAAGATGTTTACTTTGTGTTATATCAATGTATTATGTTGTAGTTTCCAAGTTTTACTTTGTGTTATATCATGTATTCTTTTGTATTTTCCAAATTTTATTTTGTGTTATATCAATGTATTTTGTTTTATTTTCCAGGTTTTGAAGTAATGGAAAACCATCTGTAATGCGATGCTTTGAAGTTGTTATTTTGCCAAGTTTTGAAGTAATGGAAAATGATATGTATGTGATATAATGGATACAGAAATTTGTCATACATAATTTTGTCATACAAAATGAGTTTCAAAAAGTAACATTATGTGCATAACAGATCATTGTTCCAAAAGGGCACATTATGTGCATAACAGAACATGATAGGACATAACATACAACCAAACTTGTTCCAAAACAAGACAAAATAAACATAGTTGTTACAAGTGAAATTCTAACTACTGATTCATTCTCCTATAAATATCTTCTTATTCTCTTTGTCCCTTCACATTATCCTCTTCTTCTTCATCAATAATCATTGGTGCATCTAATTTTGAACCATGTCCATCACATTTGTTAGCCATACCAACAACTTTCAACCTATCACTGCTCCTTTCAGGTCTTTGAGTAACAACCTTTTTTTCTTATCAACAGCTTTGCAAAGCCTCTTTTTCTTCTTATGACTTGGCTCAGGTTGTGAATTTTTCCTTCATGTGGTGCACACACAGTAGAATGAACCTGCTCAGATTGTGCATTTTGTCCTTCATTTGGTGCATACACAATAGAATGAACCTGCTCAGATTGTGCATTTTTTCCTTCATTAGGTGAAGGCGCATGAGTAGGGTTGCAAACTTGAGATTCCTGAACTTCATATATTGTCATCATCTCATCAAGTAGTTCATCTAGCTCAGCTTCATTTAAGGCATCCACACTTTCAACATTATTTGAATTAGGTTCACCATCAACTTCAGCAGCAGATGTTGATTTTTTGTTCCTTGGTCTTTTTCTCTGCAAACATAATAAATGCCAATATAAAAATTATGTAGCTCACTATAACATGATTTATGTAGTATGCAATATTACCTTTCTCTTCAGTGAATTTGGATCTTGATCCTTGCTCTTACACTTCCTTGAATTGTGACATAGCTTGTCTCACTTTGTACATTTATCAGACACACCATGCCTCATCATCCTGGATCCACTTTCATCAGGTTCTCTAAACCTGAATTTTTTAGATCTACCAGGACCCTTCTTATATTGAGGTGGCATCATATCTTCAATATCGACAGTAGGCCAAATATTCATGCCATTTATAGGATTTACATTATTCTCATAACAGATTTTGTAAGCATCTCTCAATCAACATGGGTCAATATAATTTTCAGGGTTTAGGAACCAATACATTCACCTTGGGTGACCTGTCAATGTCTTTCATCTTTTTAGGATTTTGGATGCCACTCTCTTGAATCTAAAAGACTTCCCATTAACATGAACCCTACTACCTGGTTCTGGTCTATCTACTTCAACTGGAATGAATTCTACATCATCTACTTCAACAACTCTTTCTTCTTCACTATCATTGAACCTTATATCTCCATCATCATCATAGTTGTCATCATCACTGAACTCACTAAACTGATCAATATCGGGCTTTGACACTTTGCTATTCATGTCCTTAACACCATGTTCAACCCATATATGTCCATCTATATATATATAAAACCAAGATTTTATTGTAAATTTAATAGTCTAATAAATAAAATTTCATTCCTTAAATATAAATAAATGAAATGGTCGCAATTTTGTTCTTCCAATAAGATACTCTGAGATAGATTTTTAAGTTTATCTCTTATAGTTTATAAACTCATATGATATTTTAAATTTGTTTGGTAACTGTGCTTTTATAACGAGTTTATAATTTATTTTGTTAGTTTATAGCTTATTTTTTTGATGTTATTTCACATAGCATTTTAGCTTATAGCTTACAGCTTATTATTATTTTCTTTTGTTATCCTTATTATTTTAACAAAAATTCACTTTTATCCTCAATAATTAATTTTAATTTAAAATAAAATGATTATATATTAAATATCTTTTATGTCATTTTACATTTATAAGTTAGTTGTGTTGAATATAGTGTAAGCCAAGTGCAATTGGAAAGCTTCAGAAGCTGGTTCTGAAAGGAGCTTATTTGAATAAGTTGTTCTGCATTGAAGCAGAATTTCTGGTTTTCGAAGAGGAAACCGGTTTCCCCATTTGGAGAAACTGGTTTCTCTCACGAAATTCTGTTTTCTGGTTTACTGCATGTGGTAGTTTTAGCAGTTGTGTTTTCTTGTTTGTTATTGAAATTCCTGGCAGCAGATACTTGATGTCACAGAGAATGTTATGATACAGTATCTAACACTCTGTTAACAATACACAAACTAAATTCAAACAACAGTAAAGAACACAATAAATTGTTTACCCAGTTCAGTGTCTAACTACACCTACATCTGGGGGCTACCAAGCCAGGGAGGAAATTCACTATTAGTAGAATTAATTCAGGAATAAACCAATCAGTTTATCTCCTTCACTTAAAACCTACCCAATGCAACTTCAATCTAAGTCCTACTTAGACCTGAGTTCCTACTCACTCCCCCTCAATCACAGCAGTGATATCAACCTATTGAATAATTGAATTGTGAAGACACACTTCAATAAACTATCTTGATTTTGCTTCAAAGCTTTGAGTGATAAACTACCCTTACAAACAAATCCTAGTCCAAGGCACTTATCAATTGATAGTTGTTTGGCTCACAAGAGAAACTAGAATTACACAAATAACAGCCTACTATATCTTCAATAAATTCCAGAGGCGCAGCAACAGTGTAAGGGTTGAATTCCTTTTATAGAAGCAGTCCTGAAACTTCAGTTTTGGGCTTCCATAAAGATAGCTAGGATTCACTTAATTAATCCTAAAAACTTGGTCTTATCAACAACCAATTTAGGTCTAACTAAGATAATCCTAACAGCCACGTGAGCATGCATTTTAATAACAGAAAAACATAATACAGCAGCTCAACAAACTTCCTGAAAAGACTTAGGAAAAAGCAGTTCGAGCGAATGTCACGAATGTCATAACATCATTATGACATCGACTATTTTCCGAATTCCAGACGACTTTTATCTTTCGTTGAGTTGTACTTTAAACATCCTTGTCAAGTAGGATTTATCTTCAATCTCTGAATGTCATGACATCTATCAAGACATTTCCATAGCCTAGTTTTACCAAAAAGTAATGCCAACTTAAAACACTAACAGTTATGTTTTGATGTGTCATTTGTGGACACTATATAAACACTCACTATATGTAATAATGATGCATGCCATTTAGTAAATACAATCTAATTCTCCTGAATTACTCTCTCTCAATTTTCTCATTTTCTCTCTAAAACTTCATCTTCTCCAATTCCATTTTTCACCATTGATTCACCTTGTTTCAATAATGTATGTTCCAACATCTGGTATCAGAGCCAGGTTCTGATCCATTAATCTGCTGCAAACATGACAACCACCGATCGAATTCCTACCAACCTCCCAATTCTTGATTCCAGGAATTATGACAACTGGTGCAAACAAATGAAAGTTTTTCTTGGGTATCAAGAAGTCCTTGAAGTGGTGAATGATGGAGTCACACCACTTGTTGCAGAGGCTACAGCTACACAACAAGCCACATTTAAGGAGGAAAAGAAGAAAGACTATAAATCCCTCTTCTTGATGCACTCTTGCGTCGACAACGACAACTTTGAGAAAGTTGGTGATTGTACGTTGGCAAAGCAAGCTTGGGAGAACTTGAAGAAAGCGTATGAAGGTGCCGACAAAGCGAAGGTGGTGAGGTTACAAACTCACAAGAGGCAATTCGAGTTGGTACAAATGCAATAGAAGTAATCGATCAACGACTACATTACGCGCATAACGCGTTTGGTGAATCAAATGAAGTCATGCGGTGAAACAGTTACAGTACCAAATGTAGTATCAAAAATCTTGCGTTCTTCAGTGTCAAGATTCGATAACATTGTGGTAGCCATTTAACAGTCAAAAGATATTCTCACCATGAGCAAGGAGGAGCTTTAAATCTCATTGTAGGCACATGAGCAAAGGTTGGATGAAAGAGGAAATGACAAGGCCAAGGCGGAAATTGCATTGCAAGCAAGGTTCAATGAGAATAACAAGAGATCGAAAGGCAAGTGATATTCGAAGGGCAAAGAAAATTTCCAGAATTTTGGTGGAAAAGATTCACAAAATTCAAGAGGTTCCATGGCACAAAGAGGAGAGAGAGGCTCCAAAGGTGGTGGTCAAGACAACAACTACAAGAAAGGTGACAAGAGTAATGTGAAGTGTTACAATTGTCAAAAGTTTGGCCATTTTACAAAAGAATATAATGCAAAATCGAAATAAAATCATGGAGATGAGGCCAAGGTTGCTAGGAAAGAAGTAGAGGATGATGATACTTCTTGTCATGATCACAGAGGAGAATAATGGCTGCAAATAGGGGATAGGCAGCAACTCTGCATTGTGTCGAGGGCAGGGCAGCAACTCTAACAATTTTCTACACAAACGCGTCCGGAGCAAAACACAATGGTTACCGTTCAAGGAGGAGTTCAAAGTACTGATAAGTGGTACTTGGACTCGGGTTGTTCAACTTATATGACGGGTAGAAAGGATTGGTTTGTGAAGATCAATCATAGAATGAATTCGCGGATGACACCACTTTAGTGGCCAACAGTGTGGGTGATGTCTTGATCAAGAAGAAAAATGGAGGGTATTCCTTGATCAAATATGTGTTGTACATTCCTAAAATTAGATGTAATCTCTTGAGCATTGGCCAATTACTCGAGAAGAATTACACTATTCGGGTGGAAAACAAGATTTTGTGCGTTTTTAACCAAAAAGGCGCTTTAATCTTGAGAGCACCCATGACTGCAACTCGTACTTTCAAGATAGAGCTGAAAGTAATGGAGCACAAGTGTCTTGCTACAGCGGCAAGTCGTGATGAGTGATTGTGGCATTACCGTCTTGGACACCTCAATTTTAGAGACCTCGACGCGTTGCAAAAACATTGTATGGTGACCGGGCTGCCCAAGATATATTTTCCAACTGAGTTGTGTGAAGAGTGTCTGCAAGGGAAGCAACACAAGACTAATTTCAGCAAGGATATTGGTCATAGGACCAAGGAACACCTTGAGGTGGTGTATTCCGATGTGTGCGGCCCAATGCAAGTCGACTCGTATGGTGGTAATATGTACTTTGTCACTTTCATTGATGATTTTAGTAGAAAGCTGTGGATTTACCTCATAAAGAGGAAAGATGAGGTGTTTGATGTGTTCAAACATTTTAAGTCCATGGCGGAGCGGCAAAGTGGTCACAAGTTGAAAATTCTCAAAACGGATGGTGGAGGTGAATATACCTCAAGTGAATTTGGGAATTATTGTGATGACGAGGGTATAGTATATGAGGTTGTTCCACCCTATACGCCTCAACAAAATCGAATTTCTGAAAGAAGAAATCGCTCAATTATGAATATGGTTCGTAACATGTTGAAAGGGAAGAACTTGCCGAAGGAACTATGGGGAGAAGCGGTCTCTACAACAGTCTATTTGTTGAATATGCATCCTACTAAGAAGCTTGACAAAGTTACACCAGAAGAGGTATAGTTTGGCCACAAACCGAATTTAGCACATTTGAGAGTTTTCGGTTTGATTGCATATAGGCATATTCCAGGTCAACTTCGAAAGAAGTTGGATGACAAAGGTGAGGTAATGATTCTTGTTGGTTATCACCCTACTAGAGGTTACAAGCTATTTGATATGTGTAGCAAGAAGATCGTGATCAGTCGAGATGTGGTGGTGGATGAGCTGTATGACAGTAGAAATTTTTTGGTTTCAGGAGCAGAAACTGGTTTCTCAACAGAAAGAAACCGGTTTTTCCTGTGAAAAATGCAGTATAGGAGTTCTGGAATTGAAATTCTGGATGCAGAAACCGGTTCCCCTAATCCTGGAAACCGGTTTCCACCAGAAAACACAGAAAATCTACAACAGCAGCAGAATGAAGTGGCTGATCTGATTCCGGTTGAAGAAGGAAATGCCGAGTCCAGTAGAAGACCGACAAGACGCAGAGGTCTACCTCAACGGCTCCAAGATTGTGAAGTGTTCCATGATAATGCGATTAACAATAATGGTGATCTCATTCATTTTGCGCTTATGGACGAATTTGAACCGGTGAGTACGGAAGAGGCATTGAGCAATGCAAAATGGGTGTGTGCGATGAAAGAAGAGCTGGAATCCATTGAGAAAAATAGTACTTGGGATCTGGTTGATTTATCGGAAAAGAAAAAGCCAATTGGAGTAAAGGGGGTCTATAAAGTGAAAGTAAAAGGATTTTTGCAGCGAGAAGGCATAGACTATGATGAGGTGTTTGCTTCGATAGCTAGATTGGAGACCATATGGTTGGTTGTTGGTATTTCCAATAGAAAAAATTGGCAAATGTACCAAATGGATGTGAAATCCGCATTTTTGAATGGTCTACTTGAGGAGGAAGTCTATGTAGAGCATCCCCCAGTTTTGTGATAGAGAACCAAGAGGGAAGAGTCTACACGTTGAGGAAATCACTCTATAGTTTGAAACAAGCACCTAGAGCTTGGAACAAACTCATAGATACTTTTTTTTATTGAAGTTGGCTTCAAGAAGTGTGTGTCCGAACATGGTGTTTATGTGAAGTCGGATGCAAGAAAATGAGTGATTATACTTTGCTTATATGTGGACGATATTTTGATTACGGAAAGCAATGAGGAGTTTATTTCCAAGTTCAAAGGTAAGCTTATGGAAGAGTTTGAGATGAGTGATCTTGGTATCATGACATACTTCCTTGGCATAAAGTTTCACAAGTCAAAGTTGGGACTTCTCATGCACCAAAGAAAGTATGCTTGTGAGATATTAAAGAGGTGTGATATGGAGCATTGCAATACTGCTAATTAACCTATGGAACCAAGGTTGCAGTTTTCCGAGAATGAGGATGAGGGTGACGTTAATCCAACTCAATATAGGAGGTTGATTGGATCATTACGTTACTTATGCAATACACGACCGAATTTGGCATTTAGTGTCGGTATTGTTAGTAGATTCATGGAGAGACCAAAGGTGTCTCATTTGGCAGCGGTCAAGAGGATCCTTCGTTACATCAAAGGTACTCTTGGCTGAAGAATTCTCTTTCTCACAGGTGATGTGGGCAGCATGTGCAAATTACTCGGTTATACGGATTCCAATTGGTGTGGAGATAAAGATGATCGCAAGTCTACGGTCGACTATGTATTTATGTTCGGAGGAGCTCCAATCTCTTGGTGCTCTAAAAAAGAACTCGTGGTGGCACTCTCTTCTTGTGAGGTCGAGTATATCGCAGCATCCATGTGTGCATGTCAAGCCGTGTGGCTAATGAATCTACTTAAAGAGTTGGACAACATTGAGGTAAAACTTGTCACACTCTTTGTTGACAACCTCTCGACTATTAATCTTGCAAAGAATCCCATAACACATGGGAGAAGCAAGCATATAGAGATGAGGTTCCATTATTTGAGGGAGCTGGTGTGTGAAGAACAGTTGAAGCTAGATCATTGGCGAAACGAAGAACAACTTGCAAATTTGTTGACAAAGGCGGTAACAAACGAAGTGTTCAAGAGGCTTGTGAAGAAATTGAGCTCGAGGAATGTGGAGCACATGGCTTAAAGTGGTGTGTTGAATATAGTGTAAGCCAAGTGCAATTGAAAAGCTTTAGAAGCTGGTTCTGAAAGGAGCTTATTTGAATAAGTTGTTCCGCACTGAAGCAGAATTTCTAGTTTTCGAAGAGAAAATTGGTTTCCTCATTTGGAGAAACTGGTTTCTCTCACGAAATTCTGTTTTCTGGTTTACTGCATATGGCAGTTTTAGCAGTTGTATTTTTTTGTTTGTTATGTTTTGATGTGTCATTTGTGGACGCTATATAAACACTCACCCTATGTAATAATGATGCATGCCATTTAGTAAATACAATCTAATTCTCCTCTCTCTCAATTTTCCCATTTTCTCTCTAAAACTTCATCTTCTCCAATTCCACTTTTCACCATTGATTCACCTTGTTCAATATTGTATGTTCCAACAAGTTGAACCGCTAATGTTACTAAACACTTCAATTAATTTATCAGTCATCAATTTCAATCATCAATTATATGTTATTAGTCATCAACTATCAGATAACTTATCAGTCAACCGTTATTTTTAACAATCATACTCTTAAAATATATTTTTTAATAAAATAAAAATGATCAATAGTTTTCTATTTCTTTCTAAATATGCATTATGGAATATTGCACTAATTTTTACTTAATCAAGAGTTATTTGCAAAGTAGTCTTTTCAAACATTTGTGATGTCAAATCAAACTCAACAGTCTAAATCAAATGGAATAAGAAAGATGTAGATTGATTAGAAGAAATTTCCCACAAGCTTTTTGCGGATAAAGTATTTTGACATTTGACTTATTTTAGAAATGAAAAATGTAAAAACTACAAGCAAAAAAATTCAATTGGTTGAGGGTGAAAATATCCATATGTTTGAGTATAGTGTGACATGTCTTTTGTAATGAAACTGGTTATTATACATGAGTTGGCATCTAGTAGTAGTATAATGCACGCATGCTTGTGTATATGTAAACAAGTAGGAGTAGTAATAAGTTATGCGTGACCAATTAAAACCACTAAACAATTTTAACTATTCTTCATTGTGATTTAATGCATTCAATTGAAGAGTTTCTTTCTTTTCTAACCAACACAAATATTCATTTTAAAATTTACAACCAAAAACATTTAAATAATCATATTAAATATATTTTTTTAGGGTTAATAGTCATTTTGCCCCCTACTATATGGAGTAAATCCCAAAAATAATCCTGTATAAAAAAATACAGATTTCGTCGCTGCTATTTGAAGATTTCTTTATTTAGGTCCCTCAGTGGATCTCCTCACTTAAACTGATGATGATGATGTGAGTTTGACATGTTGGATTTTTTATTTTTTTTAAAACACGTGGCATTATTGTATTTACAGTATAGATTATAAATTATAAATTGAAATGAATTATACAAAAGTAACCACAAAATCATTTTTGTCTTATATTTATATGGGTTAACTGTGTTTTTAGTCCCTATAAAATAACAAAAAATAACTTTTAGTCCCTATAAAAAAACGTCGAGGTTTAGTTCCTATAAAATTATTTTTGCATGCAGTTTTAGTCCCTCTACAACGACTAAAACTGCATGCAAAAGTGATTTTATAGGACTAAAACACGAAGTTTTTTTATAGGAACTAAAAGTCAAAATTAAAATATTTATAGGGACTAAAAACATATTTAACCCTATTTATATTCTTCTTCTTCTTTGTACCTTTAACATTCCAGATCTAGGGTTCCTCAAGTTCCATTGTTCCCTCATCTGTAATCCAAAAATTTCAAACATGTCAGGAAGCGCTAGTTCAGGAGTTAAAACATATGGAAGAAAAGCTACAATTTGTGGCCACGAGCTCCCCATGAGAATCTTTGTGTCGAAATCGAGCTCAAATTCGGGAAGAAAATATTGGAAGTGTAGAAATTGGTGGATTTGTTCTAAAATTTCTCCGTCTCAGTTCTTCATACACGATTTGTTTTGTTTTAATGTTGATATGTTTTTTCTGTTTCATCTATTTTCCAGACTGATGATGATTGTCATCTATTTCATTGGGACGATGAGATTCAATTTGATAATCGGGATGAATCGAAGCATGATGGAGATTGGACTGAAAGTGAGAAGATGTTGGAGGTTTTGAGAAATTATGGAGTTGTGTTTGGGAAGAACTTTGTTCATGAATTTGGGAAGACAATGAATAAGAAGAAGATTGATAAATTGAAGACCATGCAGGTTCATTACATCCGTAGATAAACGCCAAGCAAAGGTTTCTTGTTTCTCCTCCAAAATCAGGATAATCATTATCAATTTTCTTCCATTGTGGTGCATCTTCCAGATGTCGAAACTTTCCATTGATAATTCTTTCATCAGCATGCCAAGTCAAGTGTCTTGCATCAGTTTCACTATGAAACATGCGTCTAAATCTCGGAATAATAGCAAAATACCATAAGACTTTTGATGGAGATATTTTTTCTTATATCGAGATAAACCGCACTTAGGGCACTCATTCAACGATGCATATTCGTTTCGAAACAAAATGCAATCATTTAGACATGCATGTATCTTATCATAGCTCATGCCAATAGAGCACAACATTTTTTTGGCCTTGTAGGTTCGATTAGGAAGAATATTATCCTCAGGAAGCATATCTCTCAAAAGGGCTAATAACTCTGTGAAACTTTTATCCGACCATCCATTGCGCGCCTTTAAGTTGTACAACTTTAATACCGCAGACAGTCTTGTGAATTTGGTGCAATCTTTATTCAATGGTTTCTCTGCATCGCTTACCAACCTCTCAAACATTTTGGGACAATCCTGAAGATCTTCTTCAAGTGCTTCTGCAATCTCTTCGACTCGATCACAATCGTATGTATCTGTGACATTGTCATATGAAGCATAGGTCGCATTACTTTTCACCCCGGTTCAACATTCTTGTTGCTTTTCTCACCATGAAATATCCAACACGTATAACTTCGATCAATTCCATGCATCCGTAAATGCAATTTCAATCCATCTGTGTCAACTCGACCCACGTAACAACAAGCCAAGCAAGGACATTTCATTATAATGGGGTCTTCAGCATGTTCAACTAACAAACTCTATTACCCCATTCTCGTACTCTTTTGACAATCGGTCGACATACATCCATTTTTTATCCATGGTTTTACTATTAAGTAAGCTAAACAAACACACTAATTAGGGCACAAAATGGTATAATGCATTTCTGTCAAAATGCAAAGTATACACGAAATTGATTCGGAGCAAGAAAACACAAATATATTCATGCAATTTCATACAAATTCATCACAATAACAGTAATTTGAGGAAGAATTTTACCTCGAATTTACCGAATTGCAACGTCGAGAAGTTGAAACGAGAAGGACGAACTCACAGAAACACAGGGAATGAGCACTGTACATATAAAACAACATCTGAGATAAGTCATAACATATAAAACAACATCCAGGATAAGTCATAACCTCTAAAATAATATTGGGGCAGCCACTTATCTTAACGGTTCAAACTCAACAAGCTTCTAAAAACGAAAGAACTTCTTTTAACAAGCTTTCTAGTTATAATTGTTACAACTTACCAAAATGAAACTTATATGATGCACATGAACAATTCAAGAACCAAGTAATCGATCATTCAAGAATTTCAATTCACAAATGAAACTAAAACCAAAGAAACTCAAGTTATTATTCAATTCACATTCGGAATAAGGAAAATCGAATTCAAAGTAAGTTCTAAACCCCTAAACCAAAATCCAGACAACAACTACCTAAATCTAATCATGCTCAATGAAATTATCTCGAACTAAACTTGCTCAAACCATAAACAAGTTAGTAATCACAAGGTATACAATCAAAATGTAACTTATATGATGCACATGAACAATTCAAGGACCAAGTAATCGATCATTCAAGAATTTCAATTCACAAATGAAACTAAATCCAAAGAAACTCAAGTTATTATTCAATTCACATTCGAAACATGGAAAATCGAATTCAAAGTAAGTTCTAAACCCCTAAACCAAAGTTCGGGCAACAAATACCTAAATCCAATCATGCTTAATGAAATTATCTCGAGCTTGCACAAACCATAAACAAGTTTGTAATCACAAGGTATACAATCAAAATAAAACTTATATGATGCACATGAACAATTCAAGAACCAATTAATGGATCATTCAAGTATTTCAATTCACAAATGAAACTAAAACCAAAGAAACTCAAGTTATTATTCATTTCATTCTAAACATGGAAAATCGAATTCAAAGTAAGTTCTAAACCCCTAAACCAAAATTCGGGCATCAATTACCTAAATCCAATCATGCTCAATGAAATTATCTCGAACTAAGCTTGCTCAAACCATAAACAAGTTAGTAATCACAAGGTATACAATCAAAATGAAACTTATATGATGCACATGAAAAATTCAAGAACCAAGTAATCGATCATTCAAGTATTTCAATTCACAAATGAAACTAAAACCAAAGAAACTCAAGTTATTATTCAATTCACATTCGAAACATGGAAAATCGAATTCAAAGTAAGTTCTAAACCCCTAAACCAAAATTCGGGCAGCAACTACCTAAATCCAATCATGCTCAATGAAATTATCTCGAACTACTGTTCAACACAAAAGGAATTCACAACATCACCATAACCAAACTCACCGTTCCAAGTTCATAACCAATCAATTTAAAATTTCGAACGAACTAAATCAAGAAACGAAACTCGTATAGACATTAACAAATGGATCATATACCAACATCAATGATCATCACAAGTTAACACAAACGACATGTTATCGGTATTAAAACCTCCATCAACTTAAATACGAGTCACGTCTTCAAATGAGATTATAACGATAATAAACATTATCAGAGCATAACCTCAAAATTTAGACTTGATTCAAGTTAAACCATGTAAGCAGAAAACAATTTCTCTGTTTCAGTCATTCTCTCAAACACGTAGCGTGCATTTCATCACAAGCATACAACACACACCTTTTCTCCTTAATCAAACTATCCAACAACATTCAGTATCAACAAAAACGCAACAATAAAAGCAACAAAGAATTCAAGAGAGTAAAATCAAATTGAATGAAAAATCTCACACAACACTGTTCGAAGCTATATTGTAGAAACTGTGAACTTAGAAACTATATATATATATATATATATATATATATATATATATATATATATATATATATATATATATAATATTAATATTAATAAACCGGAGAGGTAAGAAAATCATCAAACCTAATACTAATTTATTACTGATTTCATGCTATGATTCAAAGAGCTTAGAAAACCTAACTTATTACCATATCAAAGACGTTTCAGAGATAACCTAACTTATTTCAGATAGCTCAACACTGCTAACATCCGTAACACAATAAATCAAACTAAAATTGTTTTCTTTGCAAAGTTTGTTGCAACAATCTAAAACTAAAACTGTCAAAGCACTTTCTACAACATATGTTAACAAAACCAAGGTCATTATCAACGCCTATGTCATACACTAAATCGCTACAACATCAATTCGAAATTGAAATCATAACAAAAGCAAATGGGGTCCACAATACAACAAAACGCGTACTAGAGAAACAAATTGTTTACCGATTATGCCAAGAGTTATGACGTGTTTGGTGACGTGAGACGAATCCGTGAATTTAGCTGTATCGGTTGAGAAGAGGTGTTGGACAAGTTGAACGAAAAATTGTTGCAGCGAGATATTGATGGTGAATGTTGTTGTTCCAATGATAGAGGAAGGGGACAATATGAATCAGAAGGAGTGGTTCAAGGGGAAAAAGTTCCGATTGAATGGAGGTTGAAGAAGGTAAGATTCAGAGGGTGATTGTATGAAGGGAGTGAATGGAGGTTGAAGAAGAAGAAGTAGCAGACACGAGCAGAAAGCATAATGGGTTTTGGAAAGAATGAAAAAAAAAGGATTTATATATTTTTTTTATTTAAAAAAGACCTTAGGCAGCGCTTTTACAGAAAACACTGTCTAAGGGGGCCTCTAGCAGCGCTTTTTTAATAACCTTTAAACAGCGCTTTTGAAAAGCGCTTTGTAAGGGGGTCCTTTAGCAGCGTTTTCCAAAAACGCTGTCCAAAGTGCGCCTTTGACAGCGCTTTTTAAAAGTGCTGTCTAAAGGTAATCCTTAGACTGCGCTTTTGCTGAAATTACTACAAACTTTTTCGTGTTTTTTTAAACCTTTAGGCAGCACTTTCTGGAAGAAAAAAACACTACCTAAAATGCATTGTCTATTTATCTTTTTGACGTAGTGATAGTCATATTAATGTTATACCTCCTTATATTGAACTCTTATTTTTTAATGAAAAAAATTAATTTTACTTTTGTAAAAAAAAAAAAAATGTCTAAATGTCTTATTTGATCAATACAACATTAAATATGTTTATACTAGAGTTGCATACATATCAATTGAGTTTATCCACAAGATAAATATATAAATGAATAATTATTGTCTTTGTCACAATGTTTGAGGAACATGCTATACTTTTAAGTGAAAATGAAATGCGAGAGGATCAAGTTATGAGTTGGTAATCGAAACCACTAAATAATTTTGCCTATTGTCCATTGTAATTGTAATTTAATACATTCAAGGGTGGAGTTTGTTTCCTTTCTACCCAAAAGAAATACTCTATTTAAAATTTACAAAAAAAAAAAACTTAAATAATCATTTTAAATTTTTATTTTTATATTAAATATAAGACTTATTACTCATACTTTAAACATACATTAATAAACAATACTATTTTAGCATTTTCTTTGTAACAGTGTCTCTTATGTTTTTGTGACATATCTCAATATCTTATTTGATCTTTAAGGTATTAAATGTATTTATATTAGAATTGCATACGTATCAATTGAGTTTGTAACTTTTGGTTCGAGTTAATAATGAATAACTTTTGTGTGTGTCACAATATCTGTGGAACAAACCAACTTTTCTGTAGAAAGTGGAATGCAAGAGAAATCAAATTATGAGTTCACAATTGGAACCACTCAATATATTGTCTATTGTGATTTAATGAATTCAATTGTAGAATTTGTTTCTTTTCTATCCAACACATATATTAATTTTAAAATTAAAAAAACTTAAATAATCTTTTTAAATCTTTATTTTTTTTATATCAAATATAAGACTTATTAGTCACTCTTTAGACTAACTTTTTCTTTGATACAATGTTTTCATATTTTATTTGACTTTAAGATATTGAATATGTTTATATTAGATATACATATGAATCAATTGAGTTTACCCTAGTCTTGATTTGAGTCAATATAATAGTAATGAATAACTTTTCTCTTTGTGATAATATTTTAGGACAGATCAAATTTTTTTCCGTAGGAAGTAAAATTTAAGAGAGATCAAATTATGAGTTGGCAATTGAAACCACTCGATAATTTTGACTATTGTCTATTGTAATTTAATGCATTCAATTGAAAATTCGCTTCTTTTCTATCTAACACAAATATTTGTTTTAAAATTTACAACAAAAAAACCTTAAATATCTTTTAAAATCTTTATTTTCTTAATATCAAATATAAGAATAGTTACTCATATTTCATACACACATTAATATACAATAATATTTTAACTTTTTCTTCGTCACAATATCTCTTATATTTATATGACATGCCTCAATATATTATTTGATCCATAAGATATTGGACGTGTGATCATTTCACAACTCATTTAAATCTAAAGAGTGAAAAAATTGTTCTTTCAACGTTACATCCCTTAGTTTTTTTTTACTTGTTCACCACTATGTCTTTAAGGATAGGAGAGTACTTGAAAATACAAAGTGTGTGTCGGGAAAAAAGTTGGAGAAAAAGAAAAAGTTTGAAAAATCAAGTAGTAAATGGTGAAAATAAAAGAAAAGAAAAGAAATCAAATGTTAAAGCATACAAAAGAAAGTCAAAAAAAAAATTTGTAGAGTGGAAAGAAAAGAAAATAGATTTTTTGAAAAACAAATTGATATACCAAAAATAGTTTGCTAAATTATCTTTAAACTTTTTTAATTCAAACAAAACTCAAATAATTTTGTAGTCCAATCTGTTGTAACCAAAAGAAAGATCTTACTGATACACGATTGACGATGTATTTTGTGATATCTTTTAGATGAAACGCATAATATTTTTTTAGTTTATGCATTGTTCCACAATGATCAAAAACCATGTTAAAGTGTGAATAATTGAGAAAAAAATCCAATACAAGTAATATACAAAGACTAAGTGAAATTTTTGAAGAAAAAGGAGGAAAACCATGTGTTGGCCACATGAATTCTTGATCTCGATATGCATCCCATCGTGGCGCGATGAGGCTTGCACTGCAGCACAATACTAATTGTCGCAGACTCGGTGGTACTTTTTCCAGTTGACACATTTTTTTTCTATTTAATGCATCTTTTGGCCGCTTTTTCAAGGGGTTCCGAATCAAATATAGAAAGGACGGCTAGGATCATTCAAGGAGCGATTTTGCAGCACTTTGGAGTCATTGGAGAGTAATTAATGCATATATTTTAATGATGAATATTTCTCGACTCATGGTATTTGCTAATCTATCAATGAGTATTTAAGTTTCTCTAGATTATGGCTTCTTGAGATGAACATTTTTTTACTTTGTTGGATCATATGTCTGTTTGAGATTTATTAAATACTTTTAATGCTATTATCTTATTTAAATTGTTCTTGTGTTTAATGCTTTTTGTCACTTATAGGCGTACAAATCGATCGAGACGATTAGAGATTTCTGACCGTTAGTCTAATTATCTGAACTAGACAATTTATTCAACTTTTTAATGAATTAGGAATAAAAATTTAAAAGTTATTGCTATTGAATTAACACGCTTAGAATGCCTAATTTGTTTTTTAACACTACAAAAAATGCGCATATATGGCGGAGGGTTTTAAACCATTTTGTGTGTGTGTGTGTGTGTGGGGGGGGTGGGGGCTTTGACCTCAGCAACTTAAATTACGGGAGTTATAAGAACTGCCGAAGATACGATTCCCATAGTTTAGTTGCAGGAGTTTTAACTGACCGCTAGTATCTTATTTTTAAACTTGGGCAGTTGTTTTGCGGGGGTTATAAACTCCGCAAAATGCTTAAAATAAACAAAAAAATATTATAATATTCAATGGCTCAGAAGACAAATACATAGCACAGTTCATGTATGGTGTCGATAATCATAACATCTACTTGTTAATATTTTTTGGTGTTTAACATCTACATATAATTTTACTATAATCACTCAAATTTTCTAAACACTGAAAAATTCATGTAAAATAACAAAGGAAGCAGAATTCTCCCAACATTGATTACATAATACCAATTATTTTACCATAATCACTCCATTTTATGTGAACTAAAGTAAAACTTCTGAGACTTTAATTAGAATGTTAAAAACTTAATTGGAATAAGAATAACCTTCTTCTCTAACTTTCAACAGGTTCCATATACTGCAAGCAATGGTATAAGCTTAGCCTTTCCACATGAAATCCCTTAGCCTTTAAAAAAAATTCCAAACTGTTGTGAATCTGATGCCTTGGAAACAAAGTATAAACTTGTTGTTTAATGATCAAGGAACAATTAGGGTAGGAAAAATAATGAAGAACACGATGAACACAAGGATTGGTTATTAACTGCTATTCTTTCCTTTATCTTCAAGACAAGATTACAAGTATACAAGAATAACAAATAACCCTCTCACCCTAAATTAGGATTTGCAGTATGCAATGATGAGAGACTAGTATGCTATTTATAATAAACCTAACATACTAAACTAATGCGCTTTTATCACAAATATCCATTACAAGCTAACTTAAGGTACAAGCTAACTTAACCAATTGGACATAACAAACAAGCCCAATTTGATGCTAACAATTCTAGCATCCTTCGACACTACAAGCTAGAACATACTTCGACTACAACTTGTAACACTTCGACAATAACATGTGAGCAACCTTCGACTGCATGCTAAACTCTGTCGAACCGTCGAACCAATATACTACCTTCGACCCAATAGAGTTCGATCCAATATCTCACACAAACATTACAACTAAGACCTGAATCCAAAGCAGGCCCTATTAAAAGTTGATTATATGGGCTTTAGGAAGACAAAATGGATAAGCAAGAATTGATACCCCTGCAAAACAAGTATGTAAAACACAAGTATTATCAACACTCAAATATATACTCCCTAACCATATCAGACCTGAAACATATATGTAAAAATAAAATAACAGTAGGCATCAACTCTTAATTTGAGATAATGAACAAAAACTAACACTCATGTGTGTTTCATCCATAGGAACTAACATTAAGCTCATTTCCTAGCAAACAATCTTCCATTTTCATTCCTTAAATACACAAATTATAACCTTATTAACTATGAAAAAAGGTTTTATGTAAGAAAGAAAAAAATGTAGGAAAAAATGTTTCACCAACCAGAACTGCAAGATATAGTGAAAATTAATCAAAACTATAGTGCATTACTTTCTAATAAAATTCAAATCAAAACTAAATAGAATAGAGAAAATACAAAGAAGAATAATCTGACCTTAAGGAGAAAGACAACTGGAGAGTAGAAGAAAGTTGTTGTGAGCAACGAAAAATAGCGCAAGAGGAGAAGAAGAATGTCATTCGTGACAAGCAGGAGCTTTTGAAGCATTTTGTTCTTTTCTTTAAGGAATTGTTCTGATTTCTTTTATATTAATTTGATAAATAAACAATTAAATATATTATATAAAAAATACAAATTAGTATTAACAAAAAAATTGTTTTTGTTTTTTTTCCGCCAAATTGATTTAAAAAATTTTGGGGACAAAAATAGTTAACAATTCAGTATTTAAAAAAATATCAAAGTTGATTTAAAATAAAGGGAAAAATTTCATTGTGTTACGGGGGTTCAAAGCCTCCTTAAAACGTTTCATATTTATTCCATAAAATAGAAAATGTCATTCTTTATTCTAATTTGAGGGTTTTTTAAAAAACTCCTCAAAATAACCGCCACAATCTGGCGCGTTTTTTGTAGTGCATTTGGCCTAAGGAATTAGGTAATTACTGTATAAATTAGTGAGCTACACATCAAGGAGTTGGGTGTAGTGGTTATGTTAATTTGCAGTGAGATGATAATATGAATGAAACTTAACAGGTACATAGTTCATCAATAAGTAAAAATAAGGGGATTCGATAAATAGTCCTAATCGCTTTTCAAAATCTTGAATCACATATTTTTAATTTCATGTTTAGAACCAGTTTTCTAACGAAACCCCCCTAATTTAGTTACTCAATTTTGCAATTGATTTTCTAGTTAAAATTAAATCCTCGTGGAGGTAACTTCTCCTTATACGCCTCAACATAATGGAATCGTAGAAAGAAGAAAAATGACTATATTGGATATGGCGAGATGCATGCTAAAGCAGAAGAATTTTTCAAAATCCTTATGGCGTGAAGCTATTTTGACTGCAGCTTATACTCTAAATAGGTAGCCTACCAAGAAATTGAAGAAGGTTCCTGAAGAAGTAAGGAATGACAAATGACCATTAGTAAGCCATTTCAAGGTGTTTGGGTCTATGTGTTACAAGCATGTTTTTGATATAAGAAGAAGGAAAATTGATGACAAGAGTCAACATATGATTTTGGTAGAATATCATAAAATTGGTGCATACAGGCTACTCAATTAAATCAATAAGAAAATTGTGATAAGTCGAGATATTGTGATTGCTGAAAAATTCTGCATGGATTGGAATTCTAATGATGCAATTAACAAGCCACTTATGAGATATGGATTCGACGAAGAAACTAATGAAATCGAAGTCAGAGAATTTATCGATATTTTAGTCCAAATCAAATTAGTTGCTAAAATTCTCGACATAATTGAAGTCGAAGATGGTGTGGCTAGCACAAGTCGAATACCTCAAAGAAATAGAGTTCGTCCAACAAGACTTCAAGACTATGAATTGACTGGTGATATGAAGTAACACCAGATGGAGAATTAGTTCATTTTACTTTACTTGCAGGTGCTAAACCAATCAACTATATTGAGGCATTGGAGATTAAACAGAGGAAGTCTGATATGGTCGAAGAGTTGTAGGAAATTGAAAGAAACGACACATAGGAGTTAATCGAATTGCCTGCACATAGGAAGTCTTTATAATGTTCAATTGCTACAACAATGTAATCAAATTGAGGAGTAAGTGACCTCAATACATTCTCTATGATTACCTGTTTAGAAAGAGTTTCTCCACAAGCCTTCATCTCATTAGTGATCAGATTCACTCTAGAGATATACTCTGAAACCTTCTCATTGTTCTTCATGTTGAGATTCTCGTATTGCTTTCTCAAGGACTGAAGCTTTACCTTCTTCACTGATGTGTCACCACCGTAACATCTGACCAGTGTGTTCCACGTGTAACACCCAATATTACCCAAGGTTTTATATGTAAAATCATAGTAATTTAAAATTTCATAAATTCAATACTGAGGTGTCACACCTTCAAAACCAAGTCACTTTAAACAATTTGCTTTAAAGTATAAATCTCGGATACATAGCAATCGTCGGAAATCATAAATTGATTCTTAAAAATTAAAAAATCTTCTTTATTAAACTTTCTCCTCAAATCATGTTTTAATAAAGTATGATTCTTATTCATAAAAGGAATAATAATAAAAGAACAACAACAAGACAACATAAATGTCCCCCCCCCCCCGAGTGCCACGTATCAGAGCGACACCGACTCGACTAACAGCAGCTATAAACTCCGTCTTCATAACCTACACGTTACCAATATAAAGGTAACGGCGAAACAAGTAAAGGGTGAGATAATCCAAAACATCTAATTAAAAGGCATGATAATATATATATATATATATATCTAGTTTCGAAATTATAAAGGGTATAGATTAATAAGTGCAATTCCAACCCATATCCAAAACGCACTCACTCTAATCGTCATTCTAATGTGTATAATCTACACTTTATCGCCATAACCTCATCCGCATAAATCATCACAACAACACATAAACTTCCATCCCCACGAAATCATCACAAGATAATACGTCACTAATCAACACGACAATTATAAACAACAACATCAAACAACAACATCAAACAACAACATTAAACAATACTAATAGCTTAAGCAACATAAATAAAATCATCACAAATTGGCTAAAGCCCATCGTCACTTTTGGCATAAAAGCCCATCATCACAAACATCATCACATCATATTTGCATTAAGCATTTCATCAAAGTTAAATCATCGCAAAACTCATCATTTATATTCATCGCATAGTTATAATGAAAATTATCAAGTCATATTCATTTCATGTTCATCATAAAGATCATCACCAAACAAAGCATCATATATCATCGCAATTCAACATCATTCATCAATTAAAATCCAACGCCAAACAACTCAAACATAAACATAACCGACTCCATGAGACACGACTATGTTATGCATGTGGTACCCGTCGCTTTGTCCATAATTAGGAACACTTGGCATAAAGCCCATCGTCCCTTGGCATAAAAGCCCTCGTCTCCAATGCAATGTATGTGACCCGACAAGAAAACAACACAACACAAAAACATCATCATCGCTCATCAAAATTGGCATAAAGCCCACATCGCCATAATTTATCCAAATCAAGATAAATATATCATCGCATCATATTTGCATTATGCAAAACGTCACATATAATTCATCATCATCATCAAAAGTCATGCATTCACAAATCGGAAGCATTTATTAACAACATCAATATAATCATCACATCATTATGTACAAAGACATATATCATCGCATCGCATATCATCAAGTATTCATTCGCTAAATTCCAAATACAGAAAAGTAGTCAAACACCTATAATCGTCGCGAAAGTCATTCCTAATAACCGGCATTAATCATAATCGTCAACATCGCAATCGGATTGTCCATACGTGCCTTAAATCTACTAAAACGCAATCCGATTCAATTTAACCGTAAATTGGCCTATTTCGGGTCATCTTGTAAAAACTCGTAATTTCGAAAAACTAACCTCACCACTACGTTCTACACGTCGAACTTAGCTAGCACGTCAATTTTCGTTGAATTCGGAGCAACTTGCTCTGTCGTCGAATTTACCAAAATCGGAAAATCGGAACATAATCGGGTCCTAAATTTAATCGGCTAACTTATGTCCTAGTTATATTTTATTAATACTAACTAGTAGTATATGAATTTAATGAAATAGAAAGAAACAGAACCAAACTGCATAATTATGCAGAAAACACAATTATGCAGTAACCAGACAATTGCAGAAAACACATTTCCATCTACCATGCACAGGAGGAAAGGGACGAACGTCCCATGATGTTAAGGGCATGGAGGCGCCCTCCAGGGAGGATGGGACGGCCGCCCCTCCAAGTGAGGTGGTATCCTCCCAGCTTCTACTTCCTCATTCCACTTCTTCTTCCCTGCACTTGCATTTTCTGGTTTTTCTTATTTGACAGTTGTTGTTTTTCTTATTTTCTTCATTCTATACTTCTAGTTACTTCAAGCAAGCAATAAAATACCTAAAATCCATACTCCTAACTCAACCTCTCTAATTTATTTCAACTATCACCCAATCAAAACTCATGAAACAACCATCCATTTTTCCTAAATCCCAAAATATATCAACCAAAACCCTAACTATATGAGATGAAGAAATCAAACCCCTTACCTCTAGTGATTGGAGGATCCTTGATGATTCTACAAAACCCAATCCTCAAGCTTGCTCATGCTCTTCCTCTTCTTCTTCCCTTGCTCTTCTTCTCCCAAAACCCTTTCTTTTTCTCTCAAGTTTCTAAGTTTGGCTTTGTGTTTTTGAATGGAAAGAAAATAAGGAGAAATGGTTTATATGTTGTTTTCTTACTAGCAACCAAGGGTGTAAACCCAATTCTAACAAATTAATCCTCACACCCCCGTCTATTCTTATAAATTAACACACTAATAGTATCCAATAATATTATTTACTCAATTAATTAAAACAATTCCGGAGAATTAAATATCGGTCCGAATAATATTTTACCGGACCGAACGGAATAGAAACCGGACCGAACGAAACGTCGCCAAATATATTAATAGATATATCGATTAATATAAATATTTTCGTTGCAAAATAAATATCGATCGGTAACTCGAAAATATTAATATAATATACTATTAATTAAAACGGGGCGTTATACCACGCCTCCTTGGACGTCATCGAATCAACAATTTTCTCAAACACGTTCACATGCACACACTGATGGATGAAGAACAATGCCTTCTGATCTTTCTTCCTCTTGTTTCTCTAAGCATCTCTCTCTTCTTCCGTCGCATATTCTGCAACCGGAATATACCCATCAGTAACAAACTCAAGAACATCTTGAGCCCCAAATAACATGTGCATCTGAATCATCCATTTGTTCCAGTTCTTGCCATCAAAAACTGGAAGTTTGATACTCATATTGCCGTTTTCGTTCATCTTCAACCTTGTACAGTACACTCAGATCTTCACTCACACGGTGTTTCCCAATCCCACAGAATCAGAAAATGTGATTCTGTTACAATTTTGTTCAAAGATTCAACGTGAACCCAGAAACAAAATCAATCACACAAGAATTAAAGATGATAGGAATAATGAGAGAATGACGGCTACCAAAAGAGTGAAAGAAATAAGAATTGTTGTTATAAATGACATCTACCACTAGTCTATTTATACAAAGATAAAATTGTCACATAGGTTCTAAAGTAAACTTAATGACCAAGATAAAATGTACATAAATAGAAAATACTAAATTACCTTTCAATAAAAGGAAGATCCATTGCACAATATCTAACAAATCTTTAAAAAACTTGAAACACTTTTATGGCACGCATTAAATTATTTTTTATTTGAGTTTATTAGAAGTCAAACAAATATTTCATGATGTTACAACACAAGAGTATTTTTCCAACATAGCATCACTATGAAAGACACTTTATCCATAATCTATGAAAGGTAAGACAACTTTATCACCCAATTATTTCTTCAAAAGTTTGACTAAAACCACCATATAAAATCATTAGTATATATTAGGGGTGGCAAAATGGATGGATTGGATGGATCAAAACAATCCATTAATCCATTACAATTCATAAAAACTTCTTTAAATATATCCAATCCAATCCATCCATTTAAAAATAAAATTCATCCAATCCATCCATTAACAACATTTTAATGGATGAATATCAATCAATCCAAAAAAAATATAAATAAAAAAAATTTCAGTTTTAAAAAAAAAAATCAATTTTTTTTCAAAACAAAATAAATTTTAAGTTGATTTCGGAAAAATAATCGGTTTATAAAAAAAAAGTAAAAAAAAAATGTTTTTAAAAAAAAGTTTCAGTTTTATAAAAAATAAATCAGTTTTGTTTAAAAAAAAAACAATTTCCAGTTTTTTTTGAATTTTTTTTTCAGTTTTTTAAAAAAAAGTTTCAGTTTCTTTAAAAAAAAAACATTTTTAAAAAAAAAAAATTCAGTTTTTTACAGAAAAAAATTTAAAATTTTTCAGTTTTAAAAAAAAAAATTCAGTTTTTTTAAAAAAAAAGAAGCTTTTTTAAAAAAAGAAGAATAAATTTTCAGTTTTTTCTCGGAAAAAAAATAAATTATTTAGTTCTAAAAATATATATATAAAAAAAGTTTCATTTTTTAAAAAAAAAAAACTGTTTTTTTTAAATAATTTTTTAAGTTTTAAAAAAATCAGTTTTTTTTTATAAAATAAACAGTTTTATTATTATAGAAAAACTTATTTTCTTTTTGGATTTTTCTTTTTTTAAAATTTTTTTTTTTTAATTTAAAAAGAAATAGATTTATTTCATGTAAAGAATAATCCATTGGATCATTAAAATGTGGTGGATGGATTAGATCTATCCATTAACTTATTTTTTATTTGGTGGATGGATTGGATGGATTTTTTGGTGGATGGATTGGATGAATTTTTTGGTGGATGGATTGAATGGATTTTGTTTTAATGGATTCAATTGTCACCCCTAATCATTAGCTTTGTTTTCTTGCAACACTGACATCGTTGAAGAGCCACAGGAGTTCTCTAGAAAGTAAGCTCAAGTGCCTATAACATTTCACGTTTTTGTATATGTATGTTCCATCTTCCAACACCAATCCATCGAGGTTTATTTCATATTCTTCAATCATGAAAAGTCCTAACCCTTGTATGAAAGATCCTTCAAGTTCTGAGCAGTATCCATGAGTTCCTGAAGAGAGAAAATGTCCTGCGAACCAGATGAAAAAGATTATATTTTAACTAGATCACAGTTTTCCGTGAGTGGAAAATAAAACCTGAGGTCGGATCTGGAACAAGGGTAGGAAGACGAGCAGGCCGATGGAAAAGTTGCTAGGATCGGCCAAATCAGAGGAAGTGCTTCTGTCAATAGTGTTGGTTTGTTACAAGGTCACCGTAAACAGTAGCAATGACGGCGGTCGTGACTAAAGAAATTTGAAAATTGATATCAGAATGAGTCACAGTCGTGTATGAAAGGAAAATCAGAGTTATGACACGATTTGCAAAAAATATCTCACAGAAGACAGTGGGTCAACCGGATAAAGCACGGCGACAAATTGTCTCTCAGTAAGCTCTGATACCATATTAAAATATATGATTTGGATTGCTTTGATAATTCTTAGGAAGAAAATTTTGTTTCTTGTATTGCAAATCCCATTGATATCATTCACGATGATAATGGGTTAATCTTGCAAATTCAGAAAACTATATCTCACTAGTGATCCATGTATATATATTTTGACAGTTCAATTTATTTTGATAGAAGATCGAAAGTTAAAATTAGAAGAGGTGTATATTACCAACATAGAAAAAAGTTTCTTATATCCTAATAAAGTATCATGCTTAGATGATGCTTGACACACAAAATGGACAACTATATGTTAAGTTAATATATGATTGGCTTTAGTGCTAGTGGGAGATTGTTGGAGTAAGCCCTAATAGCCAATCAATACTGGTTTAATATGCTTTTGTATCTTGACCTTAATATATATTATTTGTCAATATATGTATACTTATTAGGCATCATATTTATTATGTCATTTGTATATGACATAAGAAAGTCTTTAGAATAATTAGTCTATTAATGACCTTTTAAGTGTGACTTAATCGTAAGATCTCATTAAACATAAGGACATTATTCTTAAAGTATCTATAGTCAAGTTTTATTGTCAAATAGGACAACACTAATGCATAAATACTATTATGCGACTAGACTGATGATTGTATCTCACAGGTCATGTATATGAGATATCAAGTCTTCACTTAGATATAAATATTAGGAGTAACATTTATACTTGATTGACCCCCAAGATAAAACTACATAGTTTGTAATGTAAGTGTCATAATTTATTCTCATATTGATTATGGTGTATACCACCCTTTGATCTGAAACCACTATGGACCCTAGATGTAGAGTCGGGTACTTTATTGTCAATCAAACGGTATCCGTAACAGGATGACCATAAAGATGGTTGATATGTACTTTATAAATTATTCTGATGAACATGAGTGGCCTAGATGATATTTTCCCCTCCTACATATACAGGAGTAATATCTCTGGGGCCCTTAATAGAGTATAACTGTAAAATGCAGGGCCATGCTCAAATAAGTCGATATGAGATATTGGACTTATTATTGTTATCAAATATACTTTGCGATCAAGCAATAAAATATTGAAGTATACAAGGGTGACACATTATATGCCTTGTGTTAAATATAGATATAAGGGCAAAAGGATAAGTATACACGTGATCATTATCACAGAAAAGGTTATGTCAGATCACACGACATTCTAGATACTTCTCATCGTTAATAATATTAAATATATGATTTAATATTATTGTCAATGTTACGAGAACCTATAGGGTCACTGATAACACGAAAATGTATCGTATATTTAGCTTGATTTACATAGATTATATCTTTATTTTATCTTAATAATGTTGCTTTATATTCGTATTATGCCGGTATTTTCTATATTTTCAGGTTTTCACTATTTACAAGGCATGTGCGAAGAAAGTCGAGAAAAGTCAGAAAAAACGTACTTAAAATCCACAAAAGAAAAGCAATTATGCAATTGTGGGATGTATGGCAAAATAGGGGTGCATCACAAGTAAAAAGGCTTTGAAAAATAAATAAATAAGATAAAGCACCTAAGGCTCATCCCAACGCGCCTTCACCAGCACAGCAAGGTGTGACGGTCGTCACACCCCGTCAAGCCAAGTTGTAACGGTCGTTACACATTATAGGGCGAGGCTTTCTCACCAAGCAAGCCCATAACGACCGTCACACCTCCCATAACGATCGTTACCCATTAGAAGGCGATAAAATCTCAACAAGCAAGCTTGTAACGACCGTTACAAGTCCTAGCGACTGTCACGGCTTCCCCAACAGACCGTAGCGATCTCTACGGAGGCGTTTTCGGAGGAAAATTCTCTCAACGTCCTACTTTCTCAGCGAGCCTCACATCTATAAATAGGGCTTCCATTCTCCATTTTCGATACGTCTTTCTCTTGGCCTCTCTCTTCCTCTCTCGTCCATTATCCACCAGAGTTTTTATTCTTTTGTTTTCTATGCATTAAATATTTTCTTGTAATAGATTCCACATCGGGATCTATTACGAACCTTTGTTTAGCTCCAACTAATCTGTTAGAGTTAATTCTTTTCCCGTTTCTTTTCGTTATTTGTATTAGTGTAAGCAAAGTCTACCGATCTGTGGAGGAATGCTTGTATTATAAGACTGATTTATTTCAATTGCCATTATTTAATTTCAGGTTCCCTTTATTGTTATTCTACTATTATTGCTTTCTTATTTTATTTGCCAAGATCATGTTCTATCTTATATTTAATTACCGTAATTGCATGTTGATTTTCCTGTCCATGTCTGGCTAAATAGTCTTGAGTCTGGTGTATGAGGACCTTCGTTACCAACGGGACTCGGTAGAAAATAATAGGTGCGAACTTATGATTAAACTCTGTTTTGGTTTTAATTTCCAAGTCTAATTTAAATAGCTTTGTCACGAGGGTGAGAGGTTATTTAACACGATTTTGTCACGAGAGTGAAAAATTAATTAAGGTGAGAGTTGAAACTGCAAGAGCGTGGGGATCAAACTGGATAGTGGAAATTAGGCAACAAATCTAAATACAACGAGAGCGCTTTAGATGCATTTAGGATATTACTGGCTTACAAAATATATTTCTTAGTTACCGGACGAGCGAGAGCAAAACTTGGGATTAGGAAGTATGACTTTAGTTAATACCGCGAGAGCATGAGGCAGAGTCTTTAAGTTAGTATATTCTACGGAATTAAGTTCTAGTCGTAATTAATAATCTTTTTCTATTAGTCCTTCAGGAACGCGGAAATCATATCCCGACCTTGTTTTAGTATTATTTCCTAAGTCTATTCATTTCAATTTTAGTTCTTAGTTTCCCCCAAAATCCAATTATTCATTAGCCTTAGCTTTACAAAGTAACGATAGGTTACAGTAGGTTGACATTGGTCTCCGTGGTTCGACAATCTTTTATATTACTTCGATAGTTTCGTGCACTTGCGGAATTTACGCATCAAGTTTTTGGCGTCGTTGTCGGGAACCAACAGTCAATATTGTTAATATGTTATTACACTATATAGAGTAATGCACTATTATTTCTATAATTATGTATCAACCAAACTTTTTCTACAACCCCCATTCTCTGTATTTCGAGGTATCACCAGAATCCCAAAAATTTGACCTCAAAATACTTATGGAGAAATTTGTTGCGTCACCAACTTTCTCTCACCCAAATTACCTATACAACTATCAATCACATCATTTTAAGGAGTCGCACGAATACCAAAGATCTGATCTCGAAACATCATTGGAGGATTACAATGCGACTCTAACTTATCCTCAACCAAATTTCCTCTACAATCAACACGCCCAATATTTTGAGGAGTCGCAAGAATACCAGAATTCCACTCTCGACGCATTAATGGAGGATATGACGGCGACACTAACTCGTTCTAGACTAGACACAATAAAGATGGATCTCTTTGTGGAGACACAAAATGCAACTCTAACTCACTTTGAGGAACCGCAAGAATTCAATAATTTCAACCTCGAAATATCAATGGAGGATTTCAATGCGACGTTAACTTACTCTAGTCTAGAATCTACAATAGAGCACTTTGTAGAGGCACAAACTATCCACAATGAAGAGGTAAGAAAGCAAAGTCTCGACAATAATGAAACTCTTAGGCAGCTGAACAATACGGTTGAGTCCCTAGTGACTCACAACGAAGCATTAGAGACCCAAATCTCCATGCTTTCGTAAACACCTCTAGAACCCTCCCCTGAGGAGAATGTGTATGTTGTAACAACCAGTAGCGAAAAACAAATTGAAAATCCTAAGGAGAATGATGATAAGGTTGAAGAGAGTAATAATGAGGTCGAGGAGAGTTCTAGTGAGAAAAGAGTAGATATTGAGAAAAATCCACCAACATCATCCGAAAGGGAGGTTGTAGAAAAGGTAGAGAAGGAAGACACCTAGTGTTGTTCCTCATCCTTATACCCCACCGATTCTTTTCCCTCAAAGTTTTGTGGAAGTTCAGGTAGACTCCCAATCCAAAATATATGCGGAGGTATTGAAAATTACCCACACCAATGCACCTTCATCTAAGGTCCTGCATAAAAAGAGAAAACTTAAGGACAATGAAACTAGGGAAATCATTAGCATTAACAAGGGAAGGTCAACATTTGTGATGGTGAACACAACTAAGCCTAGACTTGAAAAGTTGATACTTAGGATAGACCCAAAACCACCACCACAAGTCCAAAAGAATGAACCACCCTACAAAAAAAAGGTGAGGGATATGTGAAATGGCTTGATAAGTGGCCATGGAAACCGAGATTATTAAAATTTTGATCGAGAATTCATTCTCGAGAGAACCACCTTGAGTGCTTGCACTCTTGAGCCGTCAAGCTATTGACGTTAACCAAAGCGCTGCGTGGGAGGCATTGTAACACCCCAATTTCTACCCAACGTTTTATAAATCAGAGTGCCAAAATTTCGACTTAAAGTTTGAGGCATTACACTTTTCACAACTTGATATCAACATTTAAACAATTTAATTCTCAGCGGATACATAGGACATAGTAATAAGAAACAATTGAAACATATTTAGTCTTCAACAATTCAACTTTAATAAATAAACCGCAGCGGATTCTCAACATGAATAATTGCAAAATAAGCATAGCATCTTTGAACAACGGAAAACCATCAACATTTCTCAAAACCACAACTTTAATTCAACGGATGAAATAAGGTAAACATAAAAGAAAACAAGCATTTCTTTCCCCCCGAGTGCTACGTATCAGAGCGACGACGCTGTAAGCTACTAAACCTTCTACTCCTCGTTATCTGCATGTTACCAATATAAAGGTAACGGCCAACAAAACAGAAAGGGTGAGATATCGAAAAATATAAGCGAAAGTATGAGAATTCATATGCTAGGTAAAGAATCATACGATAATTACTACTTCAGTCAACAAAATACGATATCCAACAGAACAACATAATAATCAACAACAACTTAAAAATGCAACTCGAATGTGACTCGACTAATGCAAATACATGTGGATCCATTTGGAGTAAAACTCCCAACTTAAAAATTATGCCAGGTTATCGAGGCATTCAACAAGGCATAAGCCTTCAACTTTCAACGTGGTGCCAATCCAGGCCAACTTAATAATGCACATGATATATATGCTTCAACGACTACAGCATCAACAACAACATAAAACAACGGCAACTTGAATCATGCATTAACTGCATCAACTTAAACGATCAACTTCGACTTCATCAACAATTAACAACGTCAACACAATGCAATTTATAAATTAATACAATCAACTTCAGTTTTCGACTTTGGCCATTTAAGCCTACGATTCATAAATTGTCTAATTCAGGAACAAACAACCTCGTTCCGACAGTACCTGCAAATCCAGCAACCGACGTGAATTTCAACGAAACGAAACAGTTTTATTTAACTACCCGTATACCCGAACTACTCTGCAAAATTTCGTCCAATTCCGAGAAACTAATTTTTCCGCTTAAATCGACTGACAGTCTAGTTTTCTGCATTGTTTTTACCCCCTACAACATTAATACTTAATCTCATAAATTCTAATAATTAATTCTGCCACTACCAATTATTCTTCTGCATTTTGATGAATCATTTTACTACTTAATTTACACTGTCTGTTACAATTCTGTTACTACTAACTTAATCTGCTGCCATTGTCTTTCTGCTACTGCTAGAGTTAATGTTCTACTACCTGCCAATTATTCTTTTCATTCTGCTAGCAATCCTTACTTAATTTATTAACTATCTTCATGTTATATTATCCTAATGTACCAAGAAGAAAACCAAACTAAGCTATACCATGCCTTGCCACGTGAAATAGAGGAAAAAGCAAGGAAGGGAGTGAGGCGCCCACCCTGGGTACCTGAGGCGGTCGCTTCCCTATTCTAGTGGCCAATGAGACGGACGTCTCCCTCTCCCCAGGCGATCGTCTCCTTTCTTCTTCTCCAATGGGGGTGGTCGCCTCCTCTTCTCTTCTTCCTCAATGGGACGGTCGCATCCCTCAATTCTTTTTCTCCACGCAACAACGGTTCAACACACAAACCACAACCAATATCGCACAGTAACAACATTATCATAACAGAACAAAAGTAATGTAATAAATACAGATCAACACAGAGTAATAATTTTCATCGCAAATACAACTTAGTAGTAATTTTATGCAACCCTAAACCCCACATAAAAATTATCCTACAATAGATTATATAAGTCGAACCTCACCCCTTACCTTTGGATCGAAGGAAGCTCGGAAAATTGATCTGAAAAAGCGAAATTCTCGAACAGCAATTGACCCCTGCTAGCAACCCTTGTTCCCAATTCAATTCATTTTCTTCCCCTTCTGCTGGCTGCTACGTGACTATGGCTATCAATTTTGTTTTTTTTTGTAACAATGCTACTTCCTTATGCCACTAGGTCACTTAATTAATAATGGGCTTCTAACATGACTTGGGTCTATTAAATAATACTCCTAAAAATGCTATTTCACCCTCATAATTAATTCACCATATTTAATTAGTAATTCTAAATATAGAATAAATTCCAATTATTATTTTTCTTCCGACTAATTTTTACCCGACCATTAACTTAACGATTCCAGCTACAAATTCGACTTAATCACGAATTAAATCGGAAATACTCTATAATATTAAATTAAATTATTTAATTAATTACGGGTGTTACAAGCATCCCACGAGTTTTCAATTTAATGTTTTCCTTTTATTTTTTGAACTTGTAGAAAATAAAGATACGGATCGCTTGTCACGTCTCGACCATATCTAGGTGAAAAATTTATAGACGATCATCTCGAAATGATGCGGTGCCCACGAACATTCCCATGAATGTTGTTGTTGGTGGTGACACCGTTGATGAGTAAAATAGGAGAAGAAATGTCTCTCCCGTATGTAGCTCACCTCATCCTCATCATTTGATTGTCATGTTCCACCTGCACACACCACACTGTTTTTTTCACACTTTTGCAGGTACTTCTTCCGAAAATGAGAAATATGATGAGCGGCTTCAGGAAAGAGAAGTTTTAGCAAACTCAGATATCTCATAGTACAAGACGTCGGAGTAGAAGTGGTCAACAAAGACATGATCAACAAGGGAAGGATCAAAGCAAAAATTGGTCGTTGGAGTACGCAATGTCGTTCATTCAGGTTCTATTTTTCCTCTTTCCACCTTTCATCGAAACATTGAGGACAATGTTTGGTTTAAGTGTGGGGGAGGGACTTTACCGCTTTCATTTATCGCTTTTTAGTGTGATTGATTGCTTTCTAGTTTATTCGATGTTTTTAGGGATTTATCTGTTTTAAGTATTTTGTCGAGTCATTGCATGTGTTGTCGAGTCTCTATACATGATTTTCAGTTGTTATTGAATTTCCCCAAAATTTTCTTTTTGATGCATGGTGCACACACTCTGAAAGTATATAGGTCGTCAAACTTTAGATTGTGTTAGAGAAACTTGGGAAAGTTTCGATAAAATTGATATCGTTAGGACACCCTAAACCCCCTCATTATGTGATATCAATTTGGGTACCCATTATGCCGATACCTTAGGCTTAAGTTTTAAAAGTAGCTCTTAATAGTTTATATTAGCAGTCAGCACCATCTTATATACAAACTACGTAGGGAGTCGATGAATATAAGTGAATGATCCCATTTTTAATAAGTAAATGATTTAATAGAAAAATAGCCTTCTAAGTTAGGTGACCCTCACCCGGTCATTTAGCCCAACGGTTGTTATGCCTATAAGGATTTAATAATAAGCACCCATTTGTTGGTTGATCCAAAGGTCACTAGTACTGAATTTGGTAGAGCGGGCTACGGTCCTATCGCCCGCAACTGCAATATGGAAAAATGGGGATTCACCGCTTAAATACCAGAACCCCGTGCTAAAGACGAGAAAAGAATCATAGTCGCTAGCCGATTTCCCTACTATGTGCGTGTATGGATAACGGGTTTAATGTGATTGCGCTTGAATGAAAAGAGTGAAAGAAAAACAAGAGATATAGGTTGAATTATAATGGTATGATTTGAATTGGTTTGCATAAAGAGGGAGTCTTTGAACATTATGTCGTTACGGTATCCTTGGTGTTGACGATTAGCACCCATCGAGCTAACATTAGCCTATCATCCACATATGACTATGAGTCGTGTCGTGCCTATGTTTCAAAAACCATGCTTAATCATTTTCTTTTACCGTGTTGGTTGATTGCTTAAGGACAAGCAATGGTTTAAGTGTGGGGGTATTTGATAACATGAAAATGTATCGTATATTTAGCTTGATTTACATAGATTATATCTTTATTTTATCTTAATTATGTTTCTTTATATTTGTATTATGCTGGTATTTTCTATGTTTTTAGGTTTTCACTATTTACAAGGCATGTGCGAAGAAAGTCGAGAAAAGTTGGGAAAATCGTACTTAAAATCCACAAAAGAAGAGTAATTATGCAATTGTGGGATGTATGGCAAAATAGGGGTGCATCACAAGTAAAACGGCTTTGGAAAATAAAGAAATGAGATAAAGCACCTAAGGCTCATCCCAATGCGCCTTCACCAGTCCAGCAAGGTGTGACGGTCATCACAGCCCCTTAAGCCAAGCTATCACGGTCGTTACGCATTACAGGACGAGGCTTTCTCACCAAGCAAGCCCATAACGACCGTCACACCTCCCATAACGACCGTTACCTATTAGAAGGCGAGAAAATATCAACAAGCAAGCTTGTAACGACCGTTACAAGTCCTAGCGACCGTCACGGCTTCCCCAACAGACCAGAGCGATCGCTACAGAGGCGTTTTCGGAGGAGAAATTCTCTCAATGTCCTACTTTCTCAGTGAGCCTCACATCTATAAATAGGGCTTTCATTCTCCATTTTCGATACGTCTCTCTCTTGGCCTCTCTCTTCCTCTCTCGTCCATTTTCCACCAGAGTTTTTATTGTTTTGTTTTCTATGCATTAAATATTTTCTCGTAATAGAGTCCACACTGGGATCTATTACGAACATTTGTTTAGCTCTAACTAATCTGTTAGAGTTAATTCTTTTTTCGTTTCTTTTTGTTATTTTTATTAGTGTAAGCAAAGCCTACCGATCAGTGGAGGAATGCTTGTATTAGAAGACTGATTTATTTCAATTGCCATTATTTAATTTCAGGTTCCCTTTATCGTTATTCTACTATTATTGCATTCTTATTTTATTTGTCAAGATCATGTTTTGTCTTATATTTAATTACCGTAATTGCATGTTGATTTTCGTGTCCATGTCTGGCTAAATAGTCTTGATTCTAGTGTATGAGGACCGTTATTACCAACGGGACTCAATAGAAAATAATAGGTGCGAACTTATGATTAAACTCTATTTTGGTTTTAATTTCCAAGTCTAATTTAAATAGCTTTGTCACGAGAGTGAGAGGTTATTTAACATGATTTTGTCACAAGAGTGAGAAATTAATTAAGGTGAGAGCCGACACTGCGAGAGCGTGGGGATCGAACCGGATAGTGGAAATTAGACAACAGATCTAAATACAGCGAGAGCGCTTTAGATGCGTTTAGGATATTACTAGCTTACAAAATATATTTCTTAGTTACCGGGCGAGCAAGAGAAAAATCTTGGGATTAGGAAGTATGACTTTAGTTAATACCGCGAGAGCGTGAGGCGGAGTCTTTAAGTTGGTATATTCTACGGAATTAAGTTCTAATTGTAATTAATACTTGTTTTCTATTAGTCCTTCAAGAACGCGGAAATCATATCCCGACCTCGTTTTAGTATTATTTCCTAAGTCTATTTATTTCAATTTTAGTTCTTAGTTTCCCCCAAAATTCAATTATTCATTAGCCTTAGCTTTACAAAGTAACAATAGGTTACAGTAGGTTGACATTGGTCTCTGTGGTTCGACAATCTTTTATATTACTTCAATAGTTCCGTGCACTTGCAGAATTTACCCATCAGTCACACGCATAGAGTGTTGATAGTGGAATGGACGTTTAAGTTAAATAAGATTTATTTATGTGTTAATAGTATTTAAATTGTTTAATACATTAACACATATAAAATTATTTGATTAAATATCACTTAATTAAATAAATGGGAATTGACATTTGATTAAATTAAATATGATTTAATTTAATTACTATTTTATTTTATTTTATTAAAAGAGTTTGATTAAATATAAATAATAATTATTTAATTAAATAGTTTAATTAAATAAGATTGGGCTTATTTTGGAAAAGTCTAAAATAAGAGCATTAGGGTTTTAGAAGCTCTCTATAAATAGAGGAGTTATTTCCCCTACCAGAGCTAATTGTCAATTTTCAAGAGAACAAGAAATGGCTAGCACGGTCTTCCACTTTGCACTCGCGTGGACTAAGTAGAGACGCCAGTATTTTCCGTCGTTCATGATAAAAAGAAAAAGCACGCTTCAAGAGGTATTTTTTGAATCCTTTGATATTTTGTTTGCGATTAATGGTTTAATCGAGATCCATTCATCAGAATTGTTCTGCTAAGAGGATCAATTTTTTAAAAAAAAATCTCTCTTAGATCCCAGCAGTGCCTTCATGAGTGGTTCTAAGAATTTCACATGCATCTTTGGTCATAGTATATGTGTTTATTAACCTGAATATATTTTGATCAACCCCTTTGAACAGAGCATTCAAAGCTTTGGAGTTCCCAAGAGCAAGTTCATCTTCTTCCTTAGACTAGTCTTCTTCTGGCTTTAAAATAATATTATTCTTCAGATCTTTGTCAGTCAACCTTTGATAACAGCTTTCTAGGTTTTTCTATCAATATATTTTAGAAATTTCACCATACGTGCTTTCTAGTATTAATAGTTGGTGTCATCCAACATTGGGGTCTGTTGGTATTTCCTCCTTCCTTTTTAATAGTTCCAGAAAATATCTTCTCTATAGTTCACCCAAAACAGAACAGGATGTCTGCTCTGATGCCAATTGAAATTCTGGCATTTTACAAATAGATGTTGAATAGAATGTTAAGACATCACATACCAGATAGTTAATAACAAGAAATAATGCAAGAAGTAAATAACACAGTTCAATTGTTAATCTAGTTCGGGGCAAATTCATCTACATCTGAGGACATCTAGGCCAGAAAGGAAATCCATTATAATAGTATTAGTTTGAAGTTTTAAACAACCCCTATTTTACAAACTTCTCACCTAATCACCACCCATGCAATTTCTACCTAAGAACTCCTAGATATGAGACACATCTCACTTCCCACAATCATAAACCAGTGACCGTTACAACCAAGACAATAAAAATAGAAGATACACTTCCAATTAGGCAGAACACACTACTGCTTCACAGCTTATGAGTGGTTCACAAATTACAACTCAACTAAAGATTCAAACTTATGTATCAACAAGATACAAGAGTGGCTCACAATGAACAATAAAAATATTAAACCCTAAAGTATATACTCTCATGTGCAGCTTTGTATCTTCTTTAAGTTTACAATGCTTCTTTTTATAACCACAAAAGTGCATGGGATTGGATATTAAATTTGACAGAATAAATATTCTCCAAATCAAATCAAATTAAATCTTCTGGTGCATAAAGAAAGGTTCTCAATAATGTGTTGACATTCTATTTTGAGATCTAAATCTTCAGATATTTATGGCTTGAAACAAATCTTCAGTAAATCAAATAACCAAATATGATGTTTGGTCCATAAGGAACAATAATAAAATCTTCTAAACCACAAAATAAATCTTCCAAAATTGGAAACGTCACAACTGCAATGTCATACTAATATGTCACGACATCTTGTCCAACATCTTATTGAACTAGTTATTTTAAAAAAATGCAGCCAATAAACCAAAATATAACACTCTTGAAGAATCGAAGTCCTCTTTGGTGATGTTGACCTCTCAACTAACCATAACTGCAGATACCTTATAAAAGGAAAAAGAATCTCATGCCAAGAAGTAAGAGATTCACATTGAAAAATTAATATAGATGCAAAAGAGAGTTAACAAATCTATTGATGAGGGTCTTAAGACTTTCTTTGGTGCGTTTAAAGACCTGGACGGTAAAGTGGAGTTGTTGTGTCTAAACACTCGGTCAAAGTTGGATCCATATATAATGGTCTATAATGGCGCAATATTAGGAGAAGTTGAAGCCCCCTAAGGAGTCCTGAATGTACAATTTGTTTTATCTTGATTCAACATGTGCGCCTTTGTTTCTATTTTGAACTTTTGTAAAGACTTATTTTTATTTAATTATACTTCTCTTCAGATATCGGGTTGCTTCAATATTTTGATCTTTCTGAGTTATTTTCTTTCTTTTTGTTGGTTTTTCTTTGACTTTGATACCTTCTAGTGTAACTTTTCCATGCACTTCCCTTTTGGGGAATTAGGGTAACTTTTAGTGTTTAGTTCATTTGTATCACTTGTTATTAGTCAACATGATCTTTTGTGTTTTGTTATTATATGTCATGTTTATTGGGAGCTGGTGTAATTCTTACCAATCCCATTAGTTGGGAACTGGTGTAACTCTTACCTATCCCATTTGTTAGGAGCTAGTGTATTTCTTCAACATTGTTGGGGACCTTTCTTAGCTAAGAGTTAGGTCACATTCCCTACCCTCAAGTTTTAACCTAGTTCGAGGTTTTCATCTACGAGCTCCACCGACTACGCCCTTGGAGTGGTTAGCTTCTAGATGAGGGATGCATAAGTTACGACTTAATGTGCTTTATTTCCTTGACCCTACTTTTGAAAAAAGGGTTAGCCTACATCATTTTTACAAAAACAATGATGTAACTCATCAAATATTATTATATCAATAAATAATTAAACGAACCAACTATATTTTCTCAAATACATAGCCTGGACACTATTCAACCCCTCAGTTTGGAGTGGATTATCGTCTGTTATTTCCCTAAATGGGGTTGAGGCGGATGGTTTTCAAAACGCTTTACGGTTATTATGACTCCTTCAAACGCTATCAACTGCTTTGCTAGAGTCGTGTAATGGTCAACGATTGATACATGTGGATGAGTGGCCACGCTTAGGGATCAGAATTTGCAAAAATCATAAGTCAATTCCCACATATAGAATCATTATTCTGGATCCGAATTAGAATTATACTTGAATTACGATGTTGGACTCCTGATACAACTCTATAAATCTCTACTGTTGTGGAACACGAAGATTGACCTACAAGGTTAGCTCTCTATCGCTCAAATTAGTGAATGAATCCAAAAAATAGTAGAGTGAAGTGTGAAAAATGTATGTGTGCCTTTTTCATTATCCACTTGTATAATAAAAAGGGTACACATGCATTTTTTTTTTACTTTTATGTAACACTTCTGAATCAAAATATAATGTTCTTTTTGGTGGGGTCAATGAAGTCATGGGGTTGAGGGAGACATGATTAGGGAGTTAGGAATCACAAAAAAAATGTTTGAAAATACATTGTGATAATGAATGTGTCATTCACTTGATAAATTATCAAGTGTATCAAGATAAAATAAAGCACATTTCCATTTGTTTGCACTTTAAGTGGGATATAATTAAGTTGAATGAGATTGTGGTTCAGAAGGTGGCTTTGGAAGAGAATATAGGATGTGTCTTTACCAAATCATTGTTTAAATAAAGGTTCAAGAATTTATTACTTGATCATGAAAAATGGTTCAAGTTTTGGAGAGAGAAACAAGATGCTTATTGGTTAAAGTAGCGTCTTCAATGATTTTCACTCAGGGTGAAGAATTGTGGAAGTATACCTCAAAATCTCAACTCTAAATATTGTCTATACGGTGCACGTGAGGTGAATAATGTTTAGTTTTTTGTGGCTCTTGTCACTATCTTATGAGACAAGTGGAGCAATATGGAGGACCTGCTTCGTAGGTGACTTGGACGCAGCAGGTACGTTTCATGTCCATGAGTCAAATTATCAATTTTTGAGCCAATATAAATATGATTTTCTATCTCTTTAATTGTATTAGAGAATTTTCTTAAGAGAAAAATGTAGAGACAAATTGAGAGATTCTTAAGATTCATAATTAAAAGACTTTTTAAAAATATTAAAAAAAATTGAAAAATAGTTCTAAATACCTTAAATTTGTTGGTTTATGAGGTAGAGAAATTGAAAAACATTTTGTTAAAGTAGAATAATTTTTATGAATATAAATTACTTTTTAGTTCATCATGTAATATAAGACTTATGCAGGTTGCTCTTGAATGTATATCTTGTGATCTCTTGTTAGTAGTCCATCACAAATTAATTTTCACTTGAAATCCTTTAAATATTGATAAATTCTTAAGTAGATTCAATCATAAAAAATTTGTTTACACGTAATCGATCACAAAATTTTAATTAATTAAAAAATAAATTTAGAATCTTCTCTCTCCTTTATAATCTTAACCACGCATGATACTGATTTAAAAAATAAATAAATAAATTTAAAATTTTATCTTTCATTCATAATAATTTGCATATTTCTATTAAGTGTGTCTAAAAATAAAAAATTTATAATGTGGACCACACAAGAATACCTCTTAAATGTTTATCATTGTTATTTATCCCTACATCAATTTTTATGTGTTTCACTTTTCATTTTCCCAACAAATTTTATTTTGATTCTAATGTTACAATTGTAGAATTGTCCTATACAATTTTAAAAGTCAAAATAGTGCACCACTCTATAAGTATACTACAAAACTCTAAATATGGGCCCATCCTACAACATTTTCTTGTACACTGTACATACCATCCAATAATGTAGCAGACATAGTACTGACACGTACGGTACCTAAAAAGATTACCACATTATTTCTTTCCTTTTTCATCTCTATGTTTTTTTTTCTTTCTCATCTCTCTTCCAAATTTAGAAGTGTTAGAAAGACACAGAAGCCCCACACTATTTGCTATTGCCATAAGACTAACTAAAGATAATAATATTTTGCCTCTGAAAAATAGTTGAGTGACATATGTTTCACATATTTACTATTAGTGTGTCCCATTTGTAACATGAATCATATCACACATTTCAATGATTGTCTTCTTTTATTGTCCTTCATACTCATAATGTAACACATTATTTGAAATTGTACTGAATATAAAACAAAAAGAGATTTGTGTACAATATCTTTTTGCATCAAAATATAGATGTCGAATAGATGACATATTAAATCCAATTTTGTTGTGTTTTTTGTGTATATAATTGATGTCGAATTTAGTTCAACCAGAGTGGGAAAATAATTGTGTCAGTATAAAATGTTACTAATACATAGAGTTAACACAAATTATATGACATTTTGATTAGGGTTGTATATGGATTCGGTAACTCAGCCAACCTAAGTCGAATTTATTAATGAAAATTAGTTTGGATTGGGTGAATAGAAAGTGATGGTTTTTTAAATAATAAAGTCGGTGGCCTTATTCACGTAAGATCCAATATGACTCATTTAATTCAAGCATCCCACAAGCAGAGTTTACTTGATAAGGATTTATTTGGGAGCCTATTTTTTGTTGGGCCTTTGTGTAGTTTTCATTTTTTTTTTTTTCCATCCTTTCAGGTCTAGTCTAAGATTTAAGTCACTTAGGCTAGAGTTTTAAACTTTAAAAATAAAGATTTAAAAAAAATCAGAAGTATATTTCTGATACGCACCTCAATTTGATAAATTATACATTGGAACTAGAACTTAATATCTAATTTTGATTCGGAGTAGTAATTCTGATTTTGTGCTACATAGAGACAAGAAAAAAATCATTGAATAACACCAATATGACAAACTCAAAATACAATTCATAACATAAACATGAGAATACATTAAGGATTTTAACATAAATCAAATATTACAAATCAATGTCCACGTGAACGTTGCAACATCATGATAATATCATCGACCGATCTTGAAATAATCGCATCTAGCTCGATCAGAACTTTCTCCTTAAAAATGGTAAAAGTATTCCTCATAGCCTGTATAGCAACGTCGTTCTTCAGCTCATGGTTGATGAACATAAGCTTCTCATATTTGTCAACATATGGCGAGCGGTACTCAATCTTCACAATTTTGCGATTGTCGTCATAAGGTACAAGTTCGTGCAATATTTCACGAAGATCTTCAATTGGGGTGTACATGGTGAACTTAAATATATGTGATGGTGTAGCGTCGGTAAAGTGGACAACTCCAACATGTCATGTGATGTTCATTTTTGGGTTTTTGTGGTGTGGTATGAAACAATATGACAAGTGAGGTTATTTATAGTAGTTGGATCATATCCCTGTGTCCATACGTATCAGGAAATCAACTTTCATCTTCTTAGATATGACATAAGCACAATGGAGACTATATGTTTTCAAAAATGTACAACCACACTTTGAGCTGTCGAAACCAACATTAGAAGCTCGTTTGGCTTCATGAAAAATATAATTCAGAGTTGCCCGAGACACATTACCGACCAACTGAGAATATAGGATTTTGTTTTTGAACATGTGTTTAAACATTGTGATACTACGACCAAATGTTGTTTGTATCTCGTTAAGATGGTTCAGTATCATCTGGTTCATAGAATCCCAACCTGTAACCAAATCACCCTTGCTATTTCCCAATTAATTCTTCAAACAAGCATGAGCAGACTCAACTTGGTTTGTTGTATCTATTTTCGAGATACATAACCTCATCGGTCCATGCACAAATAATTTTCTCTTTTACCTGATCAAGTATTGCGCTTTCAACATATTTCAATAGATTGAGATATTTCACGTAAACATTCATGAATTGTAAAACAGCATCAGCGTATATCTCTATTGTAGATGTGTTTATTATAATATTTCATGCATCCATAATTTTCTCCACAATAATGTCCGCCTTGATCAATTTTCCATCTTCATCTGCAATCTGTTTTGTCCCCCCACCGCGGGTTTAACCCGACTTCTCACATTTTTGGTAATATGGTTCCTACAAAGTAAGACATAAGAAGTGGGAAATACAGTTACAACCGAATTCATTAATGTTGTATCTCGGTCGGTAATGTTATAACAAAGTTTGTTTCTAATATATATATATATATATATATATATATATTAAAGTTTTGATGATAACAAGCATAATAAATTTTGTATGAATGAATATGATACTCTGACGTGAACATGTTTCATTTCAGAAGATGTTCTGACTCTAACGCAAAATGGAGAATATATCATGTTGAGCAGAAGATGAAGTTAGAAGTTTGAATGAGACAGAACTTCTGGACAAAGCACGCTCGTAGCAATTGCTGATAGAAACACGCTTTAGAAGTTCTGAGCGAGAACTTCTGGAAGACACGCTCCAAAGAAAGCTTCTGAAGTAAAGAATAAAATACAACTTCTGCTGGAAGCTAGCAAAGCGCAACCTCTGATAAGAAGCACCAAAAATATGTTCTGAATAGAAGATGTTAACAAGTCTAACAGAAGACCATGAAGTATTAGAAGTTTTAACGAAGACAGAACTTCTAATAGAAGCAAGCACAACGCAACACATTGAAGCACAAGACTTCTAATAGAAGCAGCAACGCAACTTCGATAGAAGCAAGACGTAACTTCGATAGAAGCAAGCACAATGCAACTTCTGATAGAAGTAAGAACACCGCGACTTCTAATAGAAGCAAGCACAGCGCAACTTTTGATAGAAGTAACTTCTGACAGAAGCAGGCAAGAGTAAACTTCTGATGGAAGCACCAACAGAAGTTATGATGACCAAATATTTAGAAGATCATTATCAATATGAACGTTATCTTCTAAAAGACAAAACCTGCCAACAGTAACGTAGACCCACTGAGCGAAGAAAAGAAATAATTGAGTGGTTCAACTTCCAAGAAATAATTAGCAAGCAAATCACGTAAAGCAAAGCAAGTCACGTGAATCTAAGCAACGTCATAATTACTTTTTTCCATTATCCAAGACACGCTACTAGCAACGGACAGAATCTGGAAGCACTATTTAAGGATTCAGATTCAAAGAAGGAAAATATAACAATTCATAAGAACTTACGCAAGTACGGTACGAACAACTCACATCAACTTCTAACAGCTTGCAAAATTCATTTCCAAAGTAAACTCACTGCAAGTACAAAGAATTATTTTTTGTAAATTAGTTTACTGTTCATTGAGCTTCAATTTGTGTGTAAACTTCACTTAATGAATAATAGATTTTCTAGAAGCATTATTGTACACAATCAGTTAGAATTAATATTCTGATAGTTGTTCCTTGAGAAGACCAGTTTGGGTCAGAATTCTTGAGAGGGCTAGGACTAGTTGAGTCTTAGAGGTGTTAGTCACAACGGTTGATTGTGCGGTTTATTCCTAGAGAAGACCAGTTGGGTCAAAATTCTTGACAGGGCTAGGACTAGTGAGTCTTATAGGAAGTTAGCCACATTGGTTGGGTAGTGCGCTTTGTAATCGTTGATTATAGTGGATTAAGTACTCGTTGAGAGAGGCGAAATCACTTTGACGGGTGGGCTGGAGTAGTTTGAGTTTCAAACAAACCAGGATAAAAATACTTGAGTATCTTATTTGTTGTTTGGCTAAAAGATCTAAAAAGTAAGAAAAACTTATTCAACCCCCCCCCCTTCTAAGTGTTTTTCCAAGCCTTTAGGTAACAATGTCTTTCGGTACAACTTCTTGATCCTTCAACATTGACCTAGAAACCTCTAAAGCCCGTGCAAATTTGTCCTCTTTTTCGCATTCTAGAAATGCAAAACCAACACAATACGTCTTCTTAGTCGACGTAACACTAAAATTTCCAACAATGGAAGCATGTGCTTGTTGGTCTTAAACATTGAATCAATTATGAGCACAGTGGGAAATGTATTGAACAATTTAATGGAGTCAGGATGAGTCCAATAAATATCTCTTACTGTTACCTCATCATCACCTCGTCGGTGCCTACAAACATATGTTTTCATCCAAGTTTCAAGAGGTGTTGCACTTCAGTTCGATCCCCCAGATCGCTAATTTTGATTGATATCGACTATTGTAAACTTGCTTGATATTTGATGTATTTTCGCGTCTTTTGTGCTTCAAGATTGCAAGTATGTTTTTAGACGGTACCAAGTTCAAAGACATGTCAAAAACACATATCTTCTCATCCGGAAGGAGTCGACATGCAATTGGATGACCGACTAACTTTTATCTTCAACCATGGTTGTGTAAACCATATCACATTAAATCTCCATTTATTATTTGCCAAAAGATAACCATGCAACCTAAATGGGGATTCACATTTTCTTGAACCGGTGGCGTCACGTTTAAATTTTCGGATACGACGAATATATTTTCCACTTCTTTTGCATGTCAAAGTCACAAATGCATTTCTTATATCCGTACCATTATCGGACCTTCCAACCACAACATCAAATCCTAGTTCCGTAGCCTCTATATGAATCCACTACCGCATGTCTTCACGTAATTCAAACTCTTCTCCATTTTCAAAATTCTCATGAATATCTACCACTTTAGTTACGATAGGAGATACGAGAGGTGAAACAACTTGAGACACATTAGGTTTGGGAATGTTATCGGGATGCATCATACCTAATGTTATAAAAATATATAAGAATTATTAACACATATAAAAAAAATGGCAGAAGCTGCAGTCAAATAAACATATGCAGAAATCAGAATTGCATTTCCGATTATGTTCAGCTAGTAATCAGAGGTATACATCCGGTTTTTGTGTAACCTTTTTCACAATGAAAAACAGATTAATGTAAGAAATGAGGATTGAAATGAATAAAATTACCTTAAATTCAACTTCCTTGAGTTTCTTTTGATATGATGAACCACAAAAATGAGGATTTATAGTGGAAAAATGGATTGAGAAATTGTTTGATCAAAAGTTGACTATGCTGATTATTGTTTTCAGCATTATGAATTTTCCATAAACCGGAAGTATACTTCCTGTTATATATGAAATGACAAGGTGGCAAAAAGTTCAATCTTCCCGCTCTAAAAATCGAAAACATAATAACGGTATAAAACCGACCGTATATCTCCAGTTTTGTTTTTATATTTTGCAGGGTGAAACCACATTTGGTATGTTTTGTATAATGTATGATGCGAACCAGAAATGTACTTCCGATTTTTGAAGGGTAATTTCAGAATTACAAATGGTCATTTTTTTAGGGCATGGGTGGAATAAGAAATTCCCATAAATTATCATATAGTTGAATTGCTAAAATCCATACCTCTTTTCCTTTTGGTCTTGAGTTCAACTCTTAATAATCACAAAATTATTATTTTAAAATACATTTTACATACCTCATTTTAAAATTATCTTTAAGTCTCCAAACGAATTGGACCGGTCCTTGACCCTCCCCTTTGTATAAAAAGAAATTCAACGCAATTTGTCGATAATTCTCTCTTGTTGGTTTACTTCCTATCTTTTCAATCCAACATGAAAATCAAATTTTACATTTTTCTTAAAAAACTTTAATTTTTTCAAAAAAATATTAATTATAAATATAAATAATTTGATTATATTAATACCTAAATATAAATAAATATTGTCATTAATAATTGAATATTAAACTAATAGTTTATACTACTAAACACATATCATTTGAATGACTTCTTTCACTCTTCAAACTTTTTATTAGGAAGGAATTTTTCAAAATCTTTTTCAATGTACTTTCAAATTATTTAAATACTCCATTTCTTCTCCTTATCTTTGTAGATATATTTACTTCTTTTTTTAATATAATCAATACTATCAGATCATTTGCCCGAACTTTTTTCGATTGTAAAAATTAATTTTAAACAGTTGAAAAAAAGAATTTTATAAATAAAATTAAAGTTGTTTGATAATATTTATAAATCGTTTGATATATCTATGAAAATATTTATTTAATATATAGATAAAATAAATATTTTTTTAATATTTGGGTGTAAAATATTTGGTGTAAAAGTACATATTTTTATTCATACTTTTAAAAATAATAAAATATTAGATACATACGTAAAAAATTTACACAAAAATAATTATAAATTAAGATAAAATACTACTATATTACTAAAAGATATGAAATACGTTAAAAATATTAAATAAATATTTGCTTATAAATATTTAATAATATGTGAAGATTATGTTGGCACGTGAATGAATAATTATTTTTTTCAAATTCGATAAAATAGTATGGAAAGAACTATAAAAATTTATGTTTGAATGAGTAATTAAAAAATAATTTATGATAATATAATAATATAAATTCGAAGATATACGATTATATATAGGTAAATGTTCTAAAAAAATTATTATAAAGTTATTTTCAATAACTTTAACATAAGTTTTTTACATTATATTTTTATTTTAAAATAAAAATCACTTATTTTACAAACAATTTATTTTAATTATTGTTTGGTCCTACTTTTCTCTTTTAAAGTAGAAAATAAGTTATTCTTGAATATTGATTTATAGTCACATTAAATTTTTCTAGCTGAGTTAATGATATTAAATTGAATGTAAATTTTGCTAATTTTTAAGTGTTTATGATATTAAACTGGTGTACTTTTTAAATTATAAGAATGAGATTTAGAGTATTTGTTAAGAATATTACATTTTGAATTACTTCTGGAAAAATAAATTGAAGGTCGGTGTTTTTTTCTTTTTGTAAAACAAGTGTTAACCGGAAGTCAACCTAGTTCATCAAAATTAGCCAATCTGAGCCCAACATCAACTATTTACCAAACCTAACCCAAAATTTAGATATTAGTTTCGGAAATGCTAACCTTTATATAAGTATATTACACTTTTAAAAATTTGATTTTGCTCTTCAAACATTCAAAAATATTTCTTTGAACTCACCGAAAATCATGTCAATTCTCTCTATTTTGAGTTTCATTTTAGTTTTTAAAAAAATTGTCCGATAAAGTATGATGTTAAATCGAATAAAGTGAATGATGATGTTCAACCAGAAGAAGTGAATGATGATGTTAAATCGGGTGCTTGAACGACTATTGTAGAGGTAGATGTTCGTGCGTAATCTGCAAATAAAGAAGTATTTTTGTTCATGAACATATGCTACCATGGGTCCGTAGGGAGGCCGGAAAATTGAGATTTGGCATTGTAATTGAAAGGTCTGGCAATGATTTAGATATAAGAACAACATTTGTAACAATGGTATGCAAAAGAAGTGGCACGTACCAACCAAAGGTTAGAAAGTTGAAACATATGACATGAGAACAAGAAAATATGTGTTAGTTTAAATTGCACGAATATCGTATGGCAGATGAGACATGGAAATTTAATGTGATATTAATTATGCATAATCATGGCTTGGTTGGCATGCTAGCCGGTTATCCCATTGTATGTCGTCTTGTTCTGGAGGAGAGATAACTTGTTTCGGACATGACATTAAACATAGTGGCGCCAAAAAACATACTTACGTCTTTGAAACGGAAAAGACCTCTAAATATTTCAAATATCAAGAAAGTATACAATGTGTATAATCGAGACCACAAGTCGGTAAGAAGACCACGATCTGAGATGCAACAATTGTTGAAGCTTTTGGAAGATGACAACTAGGTTTCGAAGTACACAATTTGTGATGATAAAGTCACCATTCAAGATATATTTTGGTGCCAACATACAAAACAAACAAGTATAGACTTCCACTCTTGAAAATTATTGGTGTCACTTCTACAAAGATGACTTATTCAATCGGTTTTGCATTTTGGAAATCTGAAAAAGAGGACAATGTTAAGGGAGATGACTTAAGGGTTTTGAATTTTCGGTTATGCACAAATACATCGAAATTGTAAATGTTGATGATGACAGTAATTATGGTTTTTGAGTTGTTTCGGTTTACTCGATAAGGGAGATGATGACCACCAACTTGTCTGCCTTCATCTTCTACAAGAGATAATGATGCATATGGAATAATACTCAAAGCTATACGTGAACAAAGAAAATTACGATATAATTCATAGTGCTATTGTTCCTTGTCTTAGTGGTCTGGCTCCATTTGATAAATGGATGTGTTTTCTGGAAATAGGACATCTTATAACAAGTGCTTATGTTAGATTGTGCATTGACTTAACACAACATGGTTTCTCATAAACATTCTTTCTACTTCTGAGTAAGTCACCTCATAATCCATCATAACACATCATGTGTATTTGTTGGTTATCAAAAAATAACATTTTGTTCAGGTTTATTTGAAACTGGGATGTTCTATACCAAAGACATCATCGAAGTGGACGACACATTTCAAACAAGATGTTGAAACATGGTCGGATCACTTTCTTGAAAGGATGGAAGAGTTCATCAAATTGAGGGACATTGAACGAGAAACAAATATAGAAGGGTCGAAGATTGGGCCACAAATAGATTTAGATAGTGACTCAATTTTTGATGCATATTAATTGTAATCTAACAATGTAATAATTTTTTGTAAGTAACAGACCATTTAATGTTATAAAATTGGGTGTTTTTTTGGACAATATTTGTTTTTTCAGATACTTTGCATAACTACAGTTATATTTTTTTTGCATATTTTTGGGTTGGATCAGGAGATGCATCTAAGGAGCGACCCATATTTTTTGAAAAAAATAAGACGGATCCAAAGATATATCTCTGAAGTGTTTCATTCATACATGATCATCTATAAACCAAAATATATAAATAGGATCTCTCAATCCATTTTCCTTACATAAACTAAAATGTCTACATATTCTCATCTTACTTTTGTGTATTTCAATGGCATAACACCCTCATTTCAATTTCGGATCTGTGAGGACATACTTCTCGTCGATTGAAAAATCAAACTGAATACTCTCCTGTAATATTTAGAAAATCGGGGAGCTGTCAAGATCGAGTAGTGTTTACCATCGATAAACAATGAAGGGAAGATACAACTCACATTGATCGAACTGAAGACAAATGATGATTTGAAGGTGATGTGGAGAACCTTTTATCATTACTCAACAAATGAGCCGATTGAAATGGATGCAACGATTCAAAGATTAGTGATATTATAAGAATGTTGCAACGTCCCGAACTACATGTTTTCAATAATATGTAATGTTAAATTTATGTAATATTTATTTTGAAGTTAATGTAAGTAATGTGATTTCCATTTTGTCATTGTTGTTTCAACCTATTTCTGCTTTGATCTAAATCAACCTTTCTAGCATACGAAAATGCCTCTCCAAATTAATCTTTTACTAGATAAGAATTTCTCACTATTTTTATTTTAATTATATTAAAGTTGTTTGAAGATATATCTTCGGATGCTAGAAATGTTTTAAACTTTTCATGATGGTGGTGGTGTTGGAGAAACCATAAAGTAAAAGACATTTCCCATTATTTGGACCACGGTTTAACTAAATCAATCACCCCATACTGACCATGTAGAATTATAGTTTAACTTTTATTATAGAGTTATAATATTAATTATTTTTTAAAATTATTCATGGATAAATATCAAACTTTTATTAGTGATATACATAAGAACTTTAAAAAAAATAGAGTTATAATATTAATTATTTTTTAAAATTATTCATGGATAAATATCAAACTTTTATTAGTGATATACATAAGAACTTTAAAAAAAATAGAGTTATAATATTAATTATTTTTTAAAATTATTCATGGATAAATATCAAAAATTTGTTTACAGCAATGCTTGTCAGATATTGAACTTAGTACAAATCAAAAAGTTATAATTATAATAACAATAATAAAGAATATGATAAAAAATGAACATTAGTATTCTTTTATGTTTTTTTAAAAGACATGATCCTTATAATTGGAAATCTTCCATCAGAATAGTCTCTGAGACAATTTTACATACTATAACATGATCAAAGATTTTCAATTACAATAACCATTATGAAACTTCATTAATTTTAAAGACCAAATTGCCTAAACCCTGCAAATTTTCAACTCCTAAATTTATGATTCCCTTCAATCAAAATACATTCAAATGAAAACTACATGAAGCATTTACCATCCCAATCCCCTCCATCTAACCAAAAATAAACAAAAATGAAAAATCTCAATGCTTCATTACACTATTCTTCACTCTAATACCTTATTCCTTTACATGCTTTTCATGTATTCCTACCATACAAGTGTATTATTAAAAAAGAAAACCGGCACCGGCAAGAAACCACAAATCAACAGGCGTGTTAGTAACTTCGGAGGCCGATAACAATCGCGACAAACTGTTACGTATTATTGTTCTACATCTAAACCAAGATCGCCCCATCGAACATTGTATCTGGCTGCAAGATAGTGAGCGCAAACAGGACCACGGCTACCATAAGGATAGTATTCTGGCGTTATCTTTTTGTCTTCTATCTCGTTTAGCACGGGCGTAAAGAGTGACCAAGCAGCGTCAAGTTCGTCGCTGCGTATAAAGAGTCTTCTTTCTCCTTCAATTGCGTCAAGAAGTAGCCTCTCATAAGCATCTGGTATTTCCTTCGAGTATCTGAAACAATCATCAAAATATTATTCGCCTAAATTTTCACAGAAAGTATCGAAATGGCCGTATACCACGATTCGGCATCGCATAAAGTTGATTTTTTGGGGTGAAAAGATTATACCTTGCTGCATAGTGAAGATTCAAATTACTGCGGTCCAACTTCATTCCTAGCCCGGGTACTTTGTTGTTGATTTTCAAATAGATAGCTTCATCGGGCTGAACTCTTATAACAAGTTCATTTGTGGCCCGATCGAGATCTGCCCCGAAATTTCGATTGTACAGATTGCCCGGGACGTGCCTGAACTGTACTCTTATCTCAGCTCTGAATCCAAAATAACATAGAAGTTTAATAGAAAGATAGCATTCAACAACACAAATATATAAAACCAATCTTCTCAAATAGCAGCAAAAGCGACACTGAAACACTATAGCGCCGTGGAATTTGAGCAATCACTTTTATTCCACGATATCAGCGCTATAGCAATGTAGCATGACAGAATTACAGCGAACTGCTATTTTCGGCGATCTAGAATTGACGATGTTGTGCCAAAGTTATTCATTCACTTACCTCTTGTTATGCAACGCTTTCCCGGCCTTCATCAGAAAAGGAACCCCGTCCCATCTTGCATTATCTATGAAGAGGGCAGCTGCGGCAAATGTTGGTGTTAAACTGCCCTTTGGTACAGTTTTGTCGTCAACATAAGCTGGATATGCAACACCTCCTCTTGTGTGGTTCTTATATTGGCCTAAAACTACATCCTCAAGTTTAATCGGTCTCATGGAACGAAGAACCTTGACCTGAAATCCATTACGAAGTTGAAAGTGATGAGAAATCGTAATTATTTGAAAGATTTAAATTTTAAGTTTATAACCATGAGCTGTGAAGCACGGACACCAGACACAACACTAACACGTCGACACCGACAGTATTTAAAAAAATGAATAATTGAACGTAATCACAATTGTCGGTGTCGTGTCGGTGCTAAAGAGACCATGAGCCCCCGATGCATAGCTCAAGTGGATAACAATATGAGACCTTTTCATTTCTAATGTCCTCTGCATCCAAACTAACAGGGGTTTCCATTGCAAAGAGGGCTAGTATTTGAAGTAGATGATTCTGCATAATATCTCTAATAATACCATAGTTGTCAAAGTACCTACACATTGTAAAGATATGAAAATATATGAGAACCGCTGTATTACGAATAGAGAAAGTGCGAATGTTGAAGAGGAGGAAAGGTTACCCGCCACGTCCTTCGGTACCAAAATCTTCCGAGAATATCAATTGTACATTTCTTATGTATTGCCTCGACCATAATGGTTCGAAAATTAGATTTGAGAATCGGAGAACAGAAAGATTTTCCACAAGCTCTTTCCCAAGATAGTGATCAATCCTGTATAAGATTTTTCCATTTCAAATTAAACACTTTACAATCCTTAAAATTCGCAGATAAGAGTCTGTTTAGATAGACTTATTTGAATTTATCTAATGACATAAGCACTTGTGAGACTATTTGAAAGAGTTTACGGAAACAACTTATGACAAGTCCATAAGTTGTTTTCAATTTACTTTTATATGTTCTCCAGGATAGCTTATGAAAACAGCTTAGAATTTATATAAAAAACAACTTGACTTAATTTTACCTTTTGGTATAGAAATAGCTTATACACAATCACTTATATGATAGAAACATAGTCATAGTTAAGATAGAAAACCTGAAAATTTGATCCTCGGTCAGATACTGCTTGAGCGATTTTGTTAAAGCGGCCGAGGATTCTGAATCACGGCCGAAAGGCTTTTCAACAATGACTCTAGTCCAGCCACCATTACCAGAAGAAGCTGACAAGCTTGCGCATTTTACAGCATCTACGAATATATTAGGAGGAATTGAAAGATAAAACAGGCGATTAGAAGCTCTTCCACCCTACAAAAGTAATTTTTGAATTCAAACAGATTCTCATTAAATTCAAATTCAAGTTCCAATAGAAGTCAAAAGACATTTGCACAACGTTGTGTTATTATAGATTAAATCGTTTAAGATAATCTTTTGTCCAATTACCTCGTGTTCCTTTAGCTTCTTGTCTAGTGCAGCAAAATTTTCCTGAGAATCGTATTGACCCGAATGATAGAAACATCTTTTAAGAAATTGTTCCATCTTTTCATTGCAATTCTCTCTGAAATTCCAAATCATAAATTAAAATAAAAATGTCTCCAAAGCATAACAAATAAGAAAATTAAATAACCATAGAATCTCGAATCGTGTCATTAGCAATATAAAGGGCATCAACTTCACCCTTATAATGACAAGTCCAAAGTTCTAATCAAACCGTGCCCCCGAGAAAAGATAAGGAAAGCACTATTGTCCAAAAACTATACGAGCAGACGCTAGTGTTTTCAATCGCGGATTGTAGAAAATAACGGTTTATTTAAATTTTGCTACATAGAAATAATATAGCCGAAGTATTTTGTACTAAATTGTGTATCGTGGAACAATAGTGATGCATTCAAATTCCACTGTTTTCTTTAAACTAAGTATCCGGCCTTGAGACCAACTAATCCAAGGGGACTAATCCCACCCTCCACTAGTAGGGGCCCCATTTCAAGCCAGAGCTTTATGGACTAGCCCAACACAAGGATTGTTAACACCTAGGTTAGCAACATTCAAACCTGAGACCTTGAAAGAAACACACTCTCAGTAGTCATGACCCATGTCTTCATCACTAAAGTCTTCATCACTATGCTATTTAACGACTCTACCAGACACTGCGCTATGTAAGACGGAAACCAAAGAGAACAAATAGAAGATATATTTACCTTTGATCAATTCTACATGTAAGAGTCTTGCTAACCATATTTCTCAATTCTACATCAGTCATCTTACTTCGAGCATAACCGCAAATGGTGAAGTGCTGCCATAAAGTAAAACAATAACTCAATCCCAACCCAACAACATAACCAAATTTTTCAAAATACACAAATAAAAGACACATATCTATCAATGTCCAACCTTAGGGAGAAAACCCTCATAGTATAGTGCAAATAGTGCCGGAAATATCTTCTTCTTGGCAAGGTCTCCAGAAGCTCCAACAACAGTTATACTAACAGTAACGTCAGTTTCATCCTTGTCAAAATCAACCTCAACTTCAGACTCCTTCAAGGATATAACCGGCAACACTTCCGGTCTCAGTCGCTTACCACTATGGTTGTTTTCAACCGGGGATACAGTTGCTGCACCTGCATTCACACATACCACCATACTTAAAAACCAAGGAATTTTCATCAAAATACTAAAATACAAATATATATCTTCAATCAATTCTCTCAAACAAACCAAAATCTTTCACACAGTATACATCTTCAATCAATTCTCTCAAACAAACCAAAATCTTTCACACAGTACTAGTCATGGCAACAAGGCAGGGCGGGGGATGGATTTTACCTTCACCGTACCCAAACCCAAATCCCACTTAAATAAGTGTTCCCCACCCCAAACCCAAACCCAAATCCAAATCCCACTTGAATACTCGTTCCCTTCCCGAAACCCAAGCCCAAATCCCACTTGCTCCCCGCCCCAACCCCAAACCCAAACCCCACTTAAAAACTTGTTCCCACTCCGAACCTAAACAAGGATAAATAATTGAACCCGCCCCAAATGAGTCAACCCTGAACAAGGATAAATAATTGAACCCGCCCCAAATGAGTCAACCGGGGATAGAGTGGCTGCACCTGCATTCACATACCATCACCATACTAAAAACCAAGGAATTTTCAACAAAATACTCCCTGTAATCCTATGTATAAGACCAATGCACGTGGACAATATATAGACCAGATACATTAATTATTCGATCATATGTCTTCAATCAAATTCTGCCACACAGTCCAAAAACTTCCACACTGTACTACTGAATTTCATGTCAATATACTACATAACAAAAGTCCAATTCATGAAAAATATGGTACAAAAGAAGTAAAAGTTCAAAATTTAGACGAAATAAGAAAAAGGGTATTGAAAAAAGTAGGAAAAAAATGGAGGAGACAAACCGTCATGTTGTTGGGTATGAACTGAGAGGTGTTGAACGAAATGGGGATGAGGTTTGAGAGAAAGAGAGGCGGGAAGAAAGCGGTTAGAAGGAGGGAAAGAGGTGGAGGAAGAGGAAGGGAAAGAACGACAGTGAGTTGAGTAAAGGGTAGCCATAAAAATTGGAGCTTGATTGGGGGAGAGTGAAGAAAGGGGTAAATAAGAGAGAGAAAGTTGGTGTTCGGAGAAAACGAGGGTTGGTTGAAGATGAATAGGAGCAAGAGAAACAACCTTTGAGATCTCCGAAGAGTTGTTTGTCTCTTTCGTTTTCTCTTGTTGGGTGTTAGAAGACAATTAAGGTTTATTTGATTCCTCCAAATTAGGTTAAGTTTTTCAATTTAGTTTTGTCATCTATCGTTTTTTTTTTGAGTTACAATGTATACACCATACTTCCCATTTAATATAATTTAGGCTTAATTAATGATGGAGTGCTTTAACTAAATTTCATATTTTTTTCTAATCTCTTATTTAATAAATGTTACTTCCTCTATTAAAAAATAAATAAGTGTCACATTTTAAAAAAAAAATTTAAAACACTTGTCAGTTTAGATTAGTATTGACAATATAATTTTATATTTATTTTTTTAATTATACTCTATAATAAATGTTTTTATTTATTATTTTTTTATTTTTTTATTACTATTTTTTAATATGTCTGAAATTATCAATTGTAATAAATAATATAAAACAAAGAAAGTACGTTTAAATTTTTTAAAAAGGTTATGTTAACTAACATAATCTTTTTAGTTAAATTGTGAGAAAAATATTAATTAATTGTTATTTATGTGGTGAGCCAACAAGGCAATAATTGAATTATTTAATTAATAATGTAGTAAAGTTGATATTTTTTAAAGTATTATGTTAATTGTCACATGTTAAGGATATTATATTAAAAAAATTTAAATATAATAAAATCATATTTAAAATTTTAAAATATTAAATGCACGTATTTAAAAATCACATGTTAATTTTTTTTTTAATTAAGAATTTATTTTCATAAGATAAAAATCCTGCAAATTGTTAATAATATGTAAAAGATAATAATAATTTGCTCCTACTAATAACAAAAATACATTTGTACCCAAATCAATATCAATTCTTTATTAACTATTTGGCTTTTATGTTACATTAAACATGAGATTTAATTCAAAAATTCCTTCAAAACAACAAATAGAAAACCACATTCATGTCTTATAAACCTAAACAATATAGAGAAGGGAAAAAACTAAATTTGTAGCATGATTTTTTCAACAATGGTTATCTTCATTTTCACACAAGGTACCACATTTATACTCAATCCAACATCTTGCTTCTTCTACCACAAAGCTTCTTTATGCATACAAACATTACCACCTTCTTTATGCACATAACAATTTAAGTGTTATTGAACATGATGGGACTTAATGCACAAACTAGTAATAAAATGGATATAATAGTGTAATATGGGTAATGAAACTGCAATGGTATTGCTATGAGATCCACAATTACAGGAAGATAAGGATAGAAAAAGAGGAAAATAACAAACTGGTAATAGCTACCAATTCCCAAGCACGCAGTGCTCCCAAATCACCCTGAGGTGACTCCACCAAATCCTAACTGAATTCCTTCCTGATTATTCCCTTCTAGCAATAGCAGGTTCACAGACACGTAATCATCTTTCATTCCTTTTGTCTTCTTCCTAGTATAAACTCTCCATCCTCTTGGCCTAGGCCCCACTTCACCAATCACATTTCTATCAACTCCCACCTCCTTAAACAATGTCTTGTCCTCAAGGTAAAATTCTGGAAATTGGCCACGCAAAAATTCGTTATCCTCCCATGTCACATTCTCTAAAGCTTTATTTTTTCATTGTATCAAGGTTTGCTAAACCTCATTACCACCCTGCATTATGACTCTTGAACCCAACACCTTGTCTGGGTACACATCAGTCTCCTCAGTCACTTCCAAATCTTTAGGTAACTCTCCTTGTACCTGATACTTCCCAACAGCTCGCTTGAGTAATGACACATGAAAAACTGGGTGAATTTTAGATGCTGATGGAAGTTTCAACCTGTAAGCTACTTCACCAATCTTCTTCGCCACCTAGAAAGGTCAATAGAATCTTGCAGCGAGTTTCTGATGAATTCTTTTTACCACTGATTATTGTCTATGGGGTCTAAGTTTCAGAAAGAGCCATTCTCCAACTTCAAAACACAAGTCTCTCCTCTTCTTGTTAGCATACCTTATCATTTGTTCCTGAGCTTTGAGCAAGTAAAGTTTGAGTTGATTCAAAGTGCCATATCTTTCACTCAACTTCAATGCCACAGCAGCCACTGATCGCGACTTTATGTGTCTTAAAGAATCTACACCGCAAGTATACGGTCTTATCGCGTGTAGCTTTAAAGATTATCGAATCCCAAGGGACTAAATGTCGATCTATCGTTATCTAAGGTTACTACGTAAATCTAAGGCTAATAATGTAAATAATTGGGTTTAGGGAACCTAACTGATTATAATCTAGTTTATATTCGGATGGGGAATATCGGTATGTAATGGTCGGACTTCGGGGATTTAGCAACTCATCGACTTGGACTCGAATTATCAAAACAGTTTCAGTAGGAAATATTTGTTTGAAAACCCTCTTCTCACACTCTCGTGTTTATTGATTCATATCCTACAATCAAACCTAAGTGAGTGCTCTCGCTGTTTCAATTAGAGTTTAAAAATAGTTTTTGAAAACAAATAAAACCTAATCAACTTAAAAGCGCTCTCGCTATATTTTAAGTTGATGCACAATTACTATTGTCCAGTTATTATCTCAAACTCTCGTTTTATTGATCCTAACTTCTAATCTGTATTTTACTCTCGTAACAAAACAGTTGGAATTTAGAATTGGTAATTGAAACCAGAAAATTATTCTTTTTAAAACGGAATGAATCCAATGGTGTTGCTAAACCCCGTCAGCTATATGACCTTACATACTGATAACTAAATTTAGCCTATCATGTTGTATAATTCAGTTATAGCGCAACAGTAATAAACAATATCAGACAATCCAAATAAACAACGCATTTCAGACAATTTTGGCATAAAATAAATAAAAAATTAAATTAAACCTGAAAATAGAAATGCAGAATATTTGGCTAACTTCATGTGTCTCCCACAGGTCAGTGAGATCTTCCCTTTGTTGCTCCAGAAATTAAATGCGATGAAGGAAATAAAAAGGCACGATTCTAACGTAAGGTTAGAATCAACAAAGGTTCGCAGCAATCCCCGATGTGGAAATTGCTACGAGAAAATGAAAGCAGATGCTAAAACTAATCAACCAGAATTGGTAAAAGGCAAGGAAAATAAATATTGGGAAAAACGGCAGAGTAACAGTGCAGAAAAGAAAGCGTGTTGAAAATGGAGAATGAAAGCCCTATTTATAGAAGTGAGATTCGCTGAGAAAATAGGTTTTGTTGAGATCTTTTCGCCTCAGTTTTCTCCTCCGTATCGATCGCTACGGACCGTTGAAGAGGGTGTGACGGTCGTCACGCATTGCTTGAAGAGGAAGCTTCTACTTCATAGCGACCGTTAGGGCTTGGTGGCAAGGGCGTAACGGTCGTTACCCCTTGCGTGGACTCTTGGGATGCGCGTTGGAAATGGGCTGGGCTTGCTTCTTATTTCTTTGTTTCACAAATCCTTTTTACTTGTAACACACCCCCATATTTGCATGCATCACATATTTGCATGATTGCTCTTCTTTTGTGGATTTTAAGTACGATTTTCCCGGCTTTTCTCGACAATCTTCGCACATTCCTTGCAAACATTAAATTCCTGAAAACATAGAAAATACCGGCATAATACGAATAAAGATTAATTTAGTTAATTAAAATGCGGATAAAATTCATGTAAATTGATCCAAATAATTGATACATTTTCGGGTTATCAAACTCCCCTACACTTGAACCTTTGCTTGTCCTCAAGTAAATAATAGAGTAAAAATCGTATTAACGCAAAGTCTCTGACACAATTGCACGACACGACTCGAATCGTACGTGGTTGAGGGGCGTTACATTAGAAAAGATTGAACTATGCTTCGGCACTAATGATACAGAAATGACACGAAACCATAGATCATGGTCAAAATCCTCCACCCTATGCAAACCAGTCCGAATCATGTTATCATAGCTCAACCTAATTCTTTTCATTCGAAATCAACCGCTTTCATTCTATTGAAATCACATTACGTCCTTTATCTTTCACACGCACATAGTAGAGTAGCCGGTTAGTGATTCTGGTCATTCATGCACAGGGTTCTGGAACACAGGTTGGTAACCCTTTTTCTTTCCTAGATTACAAGTCTCGGGGGATCGAACCGTAGTCCGCCCTACTAAGTTCAGCACCAGATATCACTAAACAGGCTTATAACTTGTTATTACATTAGTTTCCTGTAGATCCCACAACTGTTGGATCAAATGACCTGGTGAGGATCACCCAACTTAATTAGTGCATTCCCTATTATATCTTGATGCTTAAAAAAAATTTGATTAGGACTATTCACTTATATTCATCGGCTCCCTACGTAGTTTGTGGATAAGACGGTGTCGACTGCTAGTATAAACTACTTGGAGTTTACCTAAAACTTAAAACTTAAGGTTTCGGAATCATAACTGCTCAAACTGATCTCGCATAATCTGGAAGATTTAGGTGTCAAGGCGGTATTATTTTTGTCGAATCTCGCTCTAAGATTCTAGCGAAGCCTGATTGAGCAACCTATATACTTTCCGAATGTGCTGAGCTAATGCGTCGAATAAAAAATTTAAAATTTTGTTATGGTTCAAGAAAAGTATGGAAGTAAGAATAACTTACGGAAATGAATGCTCAATTGAAATCAATCTGACAAAAAATTTATTGAATGGAAAGGGAAATACTGAAAATTGAAAACAAAGGTTTCCTTTCCTACACTTAAACTGAGCATTGTCCTCAATGCGACAAATAAAGTGAGAAAACAAAACTAACAAGAAACTTAAGAAAATAAAATATAAGGAAAACAAGAAAAACATATCACTCCTCATTGTTGTCTCTAACATATCTGTTGCTCGATGCCTCACCTCTTTCTCTTCTTCCACCGCATGTCCTCACTCCACCTCTTCTAAGTCTAGCAGGTTCCTCACCAATGTTGTAAATATAAGCATGCAGGCCTTCAACGCAGAATGATAAGTAGCGCATTTCATCAGTCAGATCAGAAATGTCACAATGGTTTCAGTAGGCAGCATCACGTTGATTGTGTTGCATTTCTTGCATCATTTGCATCAGTTCTTGTTGACGCTGATCTTGAAGTAAAATAGATGCATATATAGCATCGAGTGCGACTGGCTGAGGATCATTTTCTGCTTGTTCTTGTGGCGGGACATCTGGTTGGGGTGGTTGTTGATTCACTTCTAGTATTGCATTATCCACTCCTCCTTGATTGTTCTGTACATTCGCTCCAGGGGTTGGTGCTTTGAAATCATAAATCCAATTTGTAGCGACATCAATTCTTGTTATATCCGGATTTGGCAGAATAATACTTGGAACGACCCTGTGCTGCACCATCAGGTTGTAACTTTCATCCCTTCTTGCTTTGACAATATGACCAGACTGGCAGTAATCAATATCCAGAAACTCAGTTTCCCAATAAGGTAGTTGATCTAACATGTCTTGCAAATTTAGATATTAGGCAATAGCGGTAACTATGCCCCCTATACAAAAAGGTGATGTGTTGGCATTTCTTGATAAAAGCGACTGGATGTGGTTGAGAAGGAACGGAGAAACATTTATACTAAGATCGAGAGTGAAGGTGTAGTGCAGAAAATACATTTCCTTAGTGTTCACCTTGTTGTTGTTTGCTTGCCCGAACACTGTATTAGCTAGGACATGGTGGAAATAGCGGATGCACGGGTTGTGAATGTGAGTGGACAAAAGTTCTGCCTAACCACTGACATGACGACCAGTTAAACATTCCCAAATTTCAAACGATCTTGTTGTCCAATCTTCTTCAGGCGTAATTCTATATTCCACACCTTCTCTATGGTGAAAGTGAAGTACCTGACTCAGAGTCTCTTGGTTCATGGTGTACTCTGTGTTGAATAATTTGAATGTTGTTGCGTCGATTAGATACTGACCGTCTTCTGGAGTAGGTGGTGTGTGGTAGGCAAAGGAACTAAAGAACTCCAACATGAAGGATTCATAAGTTGGAAGATTCATAGTGGTAATATGGTGTAGACCAGATTCATAGAGCATAAATTTCACACTTTCAAGCAATCCCAAATCACGTAAACAGTTTATATCGACATACTTTGTCGGGACAATACCTCTCTGATGAAAATGCCGGTAAAGTTGCTCTTGTCGGTGTCCGGCGGCTCCATCTCTGAATAACATATCAGTGCTTGAGCTCTTTTGGTCATTTTGAGAACGGTTTCGAAAATAAAATATGTGTGGAGGGTAAAAGAGTTGTTGAAGAAGTTTGGTGTAATGGTGAAGTTTTCTCCAAGTGTTTATATAAGAGTGAGGTTTTAATGGTGGAGAGAAGGTTTGTGGAGGTATTGAATGGTATTTAGAGTGGTGTTTGTTGGTGTGGAATGAAAATGAAACGGATGGGAAGTTTGAAAATGGTTTGAAATGGTTTAAAGTGAAAATTAATAGGAATGAAGGAGGAACATGGTTGGCTGAGTTTATAATGTTTGGATGGAAAATGGAGGTGTAATAGTCGTTACACCTGGCTTCAGGTTAAAGGCCACATATGCCTCCTTGTAACGGTCGTTACAAGGCCTTGATTCCCAAGAGAATCTCGTGCCTGCAACGGTCGGGATGTGTCAGCATGCATGCATGAGATTCTTTTCTCTTATAGACCGTGGCATGGCATACTTGTGTCATTTCAATGTCTTAGTTTATAAAAATAATTTGAGCATGGGAGACAATGAAGTGACAATTAGGTGTTTCATAGGTGTATTATTCAAAGATAGTTATATCAATAGGTTAATTTGCATGCATTTTTATTTTAGGTGAACATAGAATCATAATGTAATAATAGCAAAGCACAATGAGAAATATATTCTGATACAAATAAATAGAAAATGAATACTGACATTAAAAATACTGAAATAAATAAAAAAAATTCCGAAAAATAAATAACAAAAATAAATCTAACTAAGAAATAACAAATGATGCTAAGGAAAAACTAGAAATCCTAAATAATCACTTCTCCCCTACACTTAGAGAGTACATTGCCCTCAATGTTCTAAAAATATAAATCATCCACCTCTTGAATTAAACTGCTGAAAAAGGTGATCCAGATTCGCCGTAACTAGGTCCATGAAACCATAAAAATCCCTGCGGAGTGAGGTAAGATGTGAATGAATAGCAACAAGCTCCGTCGTGAGTTCTTCAATAACAATAGCGTAATCAAGCTGTGGAATCTGGACAACGGCAACAGCAGGTGTTATGGATGGATCCCAGGCTGGATGGCAGTCAAGTAGAGGTGGTGTAACAGGATCAGCCTCGATCATCGCAATCATCTCAACCATCTCTAGGTCAGGCTCGTCCAATCCTGCTGGAGGGTCATAATAGCGGGGCGGTGTCAAAGGATCGGACTCTTCTTCTTCCATGTTATTCTCAGCTACTCTTTTTAGGTCGTAAATCCAAATCTTCTTGTCATGCACACTGGAGCGTGCTATGTCAAGAAGCGTGAAGTGGTAGATCGGCTCATGGTGAATCAGTAACTAAAACTGATTCGGCTATAAATATTGGATCATCCCAACATTAAAACAAAGAGACATGTCTAGCAGGATAAAGTCGACAACAGTGGTCAGACGGGACAATGGCTCCCTCAAAAATAGGGCATTAGTGATCATAGTCACTAAGCCATCAACACATATCGGGCCATGAGGATCCTGGGCTATACTCACGAGACGAGTGAGCATAAATGATGTACCAACCACCGGTCTGTATCGAAACACACAGAGCATAATAAACAGCTTTTCCCTAGACACCAAGGTATCATTATGAGGTTTTCCAAATAAGGTAAACGCCTGAATCATGTGGAAATACGTAATAGTTGGGTTATGAATCTTTGACGAGTGTCTACGAATAGATCTCCCTACTGCGGATCAGATATCTCTCCCCAAAAATAGTCAAGCTAACTGTCCATAAACTCGTAATCGGGGATCTCAATGACAACATCAGCACTAACAAGGAAATCCAAAAGAGCAGCAAGTTAATCTGTAAGCAAAATCAAATAATTTGAATGATACCACTCCCCTAGCCAATCTTAAATCAACATCAGGGTTGTAGTGCAAGGAACTCCAGCGTCAAGGTGCGGTAGGTAGGTTGCTGATGATGAATAAAATAATCCCAACCAATCTGGTTAAACATGAAGCGGACACTCTCCCTGATGCCCAATACGGACAGTGTGGGGTCATGCGCAAAAATGGTGGGATGCATCTTTCTCTGAACAAGTATCTCATAACGCCTCTGCTGAGCATCACTCACGAAGGTGATAGGCATAGTGTCAAAAAAAATCATAGCGAAAATTAGTGAAGAAAAATGTGAATCCTGTAAATAAATCAAAATAGTTTTAAATCAACATCGGCCTAATGCGTAAAAATAGAAAAGAAAAGAACAGAAAATTTTTTATAAAAATTTTAAGAAAAAACATTTAACGAAAAAAAATAAAAATTTTAATAAATAGAATTTTTAATAAAACAAAATTGGTGGGTTGCCTCCCAAAAAGCGCTTTGTTTAACGTCGGAAGCTCGACCTATTTAGAAAATCGAAAAACTATTTTGGTGACTCAGCTAACAGATGTATAAGTCTCAGACTAGCTGAGTAATCTCTATTTTCGATACAATGGTAGTGCTTTAAACGTTGTCCGTTCACAATAAACGGATCACTAGCTTTTCGATTTGCTCGCTTGTGTGAATGTTTTGGTTTAGGAAATTGTCACACCCTAAATTTTGCCCTGATATTTGAAATTTGATTCATTAGCATCTTGTCTTATTCACATGCATTCTTTGAATTCAAAATAAAATCATACCTATTCTTTATGCATATTTGAATTTTTGCATTTTTCGACTTCTTTTAGTACTTTAAATCAATTTGGTTCGAAGTCATCTTAATTGTGTTTGTATTTTGCACATTATCTTTTTTTATACTTTTATTCTCATTTTAATATTTAGTTAATTCTAATTATTTAGAGATATTTTCCTAAATAACTTTTATTAATTGAATAATAAAATAAGATTTAAAAGAAATTTTATTTTTTTTAATAATTCATTGATTTTTTTTAACAATTATGTTTGATTATTTTTTTAAAAGTAAATTAGAATACAAATAACAAAAAGCTAGTTAATAATATTTATATCGTCTTATTGTATCATTTTTACACCATAGTTATATTAGTAGTAATAGTTACAACAAAAGTATAGAAAATTTAAAAAAATTGTGTTGTTGTTGTTGGTTCCATACACAACTACATATTCACTACCACTATCTCAAAACCTGCAAAAAAAATCCAAAACAATATCAGTACAAAAACTCCATCGGATCCCTCTACGAATCTCACACCATTCCACTAATTCACTACCCAATTTTTACTACTACCTCTTGTACAATTTTGACAGCTAGCAATCCTACCACTCCACAATATCAGTACAACTCCACCACCACATGTTACTTTTATGGTTTTCTTTCATATTTCCTTTTTCGTTTGGACTTTACCTTATTGAAATCTTTGTATCATAATCTGATTTAAGGTTATAGGAGGTGTAGGACACCGTTGTGTTGGTACGAATCTGGAGAAAGTGTTGTGATTGGACCAGAAATTGTCCAACAAACTTCAGAAAACATCAAGATGATCCAGGAGAAGATGAGAGCTTCTCAGAGTCGTCAGAAGAGTTATCATGATAAGAGAAGGAAGAATCTTGAGTTTAGTGAAGGCGATCATGTGTTTATGCGAGTTACTCCGATGACTGGTATTGGTCGAGCTTTGAAGTCAAAGAAGTTAACTCCGCGTTTTATTGGTCCGTTTTAGATTACGAAGAAAGTTGGAAAAGTTGCTTATCAGATTGCTTTACCTCCATCACTTGCGACTTTGCATGATGTATTTCATGTATCTCAGTTGAGGAAATACATTGTTGATCTGTTTCATGAGATTCAGGTAAATGATATACAAGTGCGAGATAATCTAACTGTGGAAGCATTGCTTGTGAGAATTGAGGATCGGAAGTTGAAGCAGTTGAGGGGTAAGGAGATAGCTCTGGTGAAAGTAGCTTAGGGAGGACCAGCAGGTGGTAATGTTACTTGGGAGTTGGAGAGTCAGATGAAGGACTCTTATCCCGAACTTTTCGCCTAAGGTATGTTTTCGAGGACGAAAACTCTTTTTAGTAGGGGAGAGTTGTAACACCCTAATATTTCGATTATTAAATAATTCAAATTTTTAATTATTTCTTTAATTAGAAATTTAATTATTTGTATTTTTGGAATTTATTGGAATTAAACTAAATAAAGTGAAATTGGACTGTGGTGTAAGATACAGTGTGGGGGGTGTGGGTAGTAAAAGACTCTGAATCCCAATATTTGTTATTATTATTATTTTAGAATAATAAGGAATAAAAGAAGGAAAAGAGAAAGTGAGAAAGCAATTGAGAATATTCATTGTACGTGAAAGTGAGAAGAGCAGAAGGAAGGAGAAGAACCAAGAGTTTCAGAATCCGACGAACCCTTAAGGTAAGGGGTGATTTCGATTAATTACTATGCCTTATAGGTTTTGGGATCAATAGAATTGATTAAGCATGTTAGGAATCCCAATTTAGGATTTTCTAAGTTTGTAGAATTTGACCCTAAATTGTCTAATTGCATGGAATTGAGCCAACCACATGATATAGACTTGTTAGGTATTGTTGGAATGTGTAGTTTTGCATCATACTGCTGATTTCTGGATGATTTTGGTGTTGCTTTGTGTTTCAATTCGCATGGGTTGATAAGAATTGGATTTGGAAACATTCTGCTGTCAAAATCTGCATTTTCTACTACTGTAGGTCGCAGGAACTGGTTCCCTGGTGGGAGGAACTGAGTTCCTCGTACAAATTCCAGAGGAATGGAATTCTGAGTCTGCAGGAACCAGTTACTCATGGGGAGAAACCGGGTTCCCAGTGCAAAAATTACAAAGAAAATGAATTTTTTTAGCAGGAACCGGTTCCATGCTGGGAGGAACCGAGTTCCCCATATAATTTTCCAGAGGGCGTGATTTTCATACTTGTGAGAACCAGGTTCTCCCTGGGAGGAACCGGTTACCACTGTAACTTTTGAAAAATAACTAAACTTTAAAAATTCATAACTTTCAAACCGTAAGTCCGTTTTAATCGCTGTTTTGAACATTGTTTCTTAAATTTAATGCTCTATTATAAAATGAAGAAAATAATTATAGCTTGATTTTATTTTGAAAATGCATCGAATTTCGAATTATGCGGTTTGTTACTTTGTGCGTACTTGGTGTATATGCAGTGATGTATCCGTGATAATTGGTTGTACCAGGTTTTGGTGGATGAAATGCATGTTTATGATGTTTGATGTGTGCATGATCAATGACGATATCATGTTTTGGTTTGGTTTTGGTTTATGACGTTGATGTGATCATAACTTTATTGAATGTTGCATGTTTTATGATGTGCATGCATATACATTTTGGTGGTAGCTAATTCCCATTATGCGGAATTAGTGAGTATTGCCAATAACCGTTCCCGGGTGATTATGGGTGGTGAGGCTGGATTCATGTCCGGGTGATTATGGACGAATCGATGTTTGTGACTTAGTTCACTTTTTGGTACCATATGCATAGAGTCTTGCATTTCCATTTGTGTGAATTATAACATGATAAGATGGTTTCCTGTGTTATAATTTGTTTTCCATGTATGGATGTATGCTTATGAAGTGAATGGTGAAAATTGACTTATCTGATTATGCTAAAAAGGGTGGATTGATATACTTGAGATATTTTATTGTTTTGAGAACTTATAATGCATTTTAATTATGATGAAGTCTCACTCTTACTTTGATGATTTCATATTGAAGTTTAGCGGCTTAGGAGCTGGTGAGGATGGCTCATTGAGCTGTGCATTTTCTTATTACGTGTCGGTGTCATGCTCTGATTTGTAACACTGGGGAACGTTTGGTTTTGAGTTATAATTAAACTCTGTTTTTCATTTAGATTGTTTTTGGATAATTGTTGGTTTTGAATTTATCCAAATTTGATAATAATTTCCGTTGTGTAGAACATGTTAGTTTCTTGATTAATTGAAATTGTTCTTCAGTAAAGTATGACATCTGTTTGAAGTTATTTTTATCAATTGTGACGCCCTTCATTTACATGTTAGCTCTGAATTAATTATATATTTGCAGGGTATTTTAGAGGGGTGTTACAGTCGGGACCTCGTTTGAATAGTTGGGGTTCGTCCCAATAATAGTGTTTGAGATCGTGGAAGAATTTCTTCTTTTGTTGATAAGTTAGATCTGGTGGAAGAACTCTCGCTGCTAAGTAGTTGACATAGTCAGCGTACCAGGGCAGTGAGATCTAAGTAGATACTGCTTCCACTTCTTCAGTTGTCTCGTTATTGTTGCAAAATTAAGGGCATTCTTTAGATGAGCCTTCGGATTCCATCCGGGACACCAGGTGTTCATATGGAAAATCATCATTAATAGGTATCTTTTCAGGTTTAAGATTTTCCATTCTAGATAGATGGTCAGCTACCAGGTTTTCAGAACCTGGTTTGTCTTTGATTTCCAAATCAAATTCTTGTAAGAGTAGGATCCATCTTAATAATCTTGGTTTGGCATCCTGCTTAGCTAATAGGTATCTAATAGTTGCGTGATCAATATAAATAATAATCTTTGCGCCCACTAGGTAGGAACGAAACTTATCTAATGCAAAAACGACTGCCAAAAGTTCCTTTTTTGTAGTGGCGTAATTTATCTGCGTAGAATCCAAGGTTCTACTTGCATAGTATATTGCATAGAGCTTTTTGTCTCTTCTTTGTCCCAGGACTGCACCTACTGCGTTGTCACACCCTAAATTTCGCCCAGACTTTTTCATATATCTTTTTTTATTTGATTCATTTGCATCCAAATTAAGCTTCGACTTTACATTAACTTTGAATTCACATTTAACTTCGCATCTTTAGTAAGTAAGTTAATTTTTTTTAATCCTATTCACATTTTTGTATTAATCTTAATTATCTAGTAATTTCAATTCTCTTTTAAATTATTAAATAATTTTTATTAATTAGAAAATGAAATAGAAACTTATTTAATTCTCATGTTATTTTTTTATTTTTAATTTTTAATATTAATAGCATATTAAGTAAATTCTTTCATTTTTTTATTTAAAATAAAAAATAATAATAAGTTTTAGTAGTAATACATTTTAAATAGCATTTTTTTAATTAAAAAAATAGGATATAGTTTTATATATTTACTGTATAAATTAAAACATAAAAGTGGGGTCTTTTCTTTCTTTCTCAACATCATCGTGCCTCACCACCACCATCTTTGTACCACAACCTGCAAAACACAATTTCAAAAAAAAAAAACAAAAGACAAAATTCAGTACAAGCCACTACACAACCAACTTGTACAACCTCCAAACCTCTCACTCTAATTCCACCACTCCACTACTTCATTCCACTAAGAATTTACAGCTAGCCTTGTACCTCAATTTTTCACCTCCAAGCATCACATTCTTATCCTCTCAATTCTCACACAATTCTCATCCCAACCCTCTTAATTCTCCCTATAAAACTGACTCTTCAACCCACTAGAAAACCACCAACAACTTTCGTTCTCTCTCTGTAACTCTTCTCACCCACACCTTTACGCCAACACTCTCAGCCACCGGTGCTACATCCTTCTGCTCATTTTTGTCACAAAATACCATCCTTGCAACCAGCATCTCATCTTCAAACTCCCATGCCAGATCTGAACCCACCATCACTTTCTTAATCTCCGTTTGGACGTCGTGGGTAGTTTTCTCTTTCTTTTCATCTGTTTTATTGTTCTGCTATTTCTATTATAAATTTGATTTGATGTTTTCCTTGTTTGAATCATTTCTGCAAGTTTTATAAAAATGACTCTTACCTTTTTCACTTGAGAATACGCAGCTGGTGTAAGTGTGGTGGTCACCGCCCCACATTGAATCTTTTGTTGTTTAAGTTTTATGATACTTTATGAAAAAATCGGTTGTCCTTTCTCCAAATGCATTCTTTCTTTTTCTTTTTATATATATTTTTTAATTTTATGCCATAAATGAATTTAAGAGTAATTCACTTCTACATATTATTAGATGTATCTGTTTGTTATATATTAATCATGTATAGAAATTTCAATAAATTGTCAATTAACATTAGGTAAATATAAATGGTGGTAGTATTGTGTTTTCTCGTCACTTCATAGTAGGTGTAACACCCTCTTCTAATAACCCCAAATACATAAGCATATAACAAGAGTTAAATAACATGCATATACACAAAGGGCGTCACATCAACATTTCCAGAAACTAAAAGCTTTCTAAAAACCAACAAAACAAACATGTCAATTAATAATACACCTGGTCACAGGAATAACACTTATTCAAAATTCTAATTCACTTAGAATATGCATTACACAACGGAATTAACAAATAACTCATGTATTAGCAATGATTACATCTCATACTATAATCATTATTTTCATCAATAAAACAAATTCAAACATGACATGCAAGTCATCAATTACGCATTAAAGTCATCCAACAAAATATCTCAACATACATCCAAAATAAGAGAACATAATAATACGTCTCAAGAATCAAACATGAGTCGAAAAACTATCCCACCCAAGTGTTACATAACCAGAGCATTTGACATAACTACCTAGTCAAGACACAAAAACCAACAAAAGCTAAGCTTCTACACTCTCCTCGTGCGAAGCGCCACTACCGCTACCTTTGGTACCTGAGTGATGTCGCATAGAACATCATTCCAACAGAAGGGTGAGAATTCATATCATTATGAAAAAGTATAATAAGGAACAATTAATAAATAACATTCAAAGTAATTCATCACACCTTGCACAAATCAATGTTAATAGCATCATCACATCTATTTGACATATTCAAGTATGCAACAAAGCTCTATGGATTTAATTATCAAAACGTACAATACCATTTATCACAAAATATGCACCATAACATCTAATAAGCACATATTCACAATATCACCAAAATCCACATATATGCACATTCATCAAAACATATCCACATCATCATATCACATAAATCACACATCAACAACCATTCACACCGACACGTGCGACTCAAGTGTAACTCAATGCAATATGCATGTGGATCCAAAACTTGTTATCATTTCCGGTAAGCCGATTGTCCAACTCTAAGGACTAGATAACCACTATAAAGCTCCATTCGACATTAAGCTTTACAAACCCCATTCGGCGTTAGGTTTGGGACAAGCAAATAATCTCTAAGGGATTACCCAACATTGCCTCTTCTCCAAGACTTCATGCTAGTGTAGTGTGCAACAAAAACAAGACTCGTGCAATTAAGACGATCACAACCCCTTAATCATACAAGAGCATATACTCCAACAATTGCACAACTACTACATAACATGATTTCAATCCCAAACAATGCATCACATAGCATTCATCATCTCATCACAACAAAATAACATTTATTAAATAAACCAATTCATGGAATTCATGTTTCATCAATGCATAATACACATATTTACCAATACATGATATCACACAATCACATTCATAGCATTAGTATTTACTCACTAGGATTCACTCCACGAAGGATATCCACAGATACATTCATCATCACATACATTAATTTTTCAAATAAACAACATATAATCGCCATAGGGCTACAACCAATCCCAAACAAAATAAACCATCAAATGCCAACCATTCTAGTCCTATCATAAATACAATTTCACTAGCTTCCTAGCGCTTCGAACGACACTTAAAACGGAGTTACGGATCAAAAGATATGACCAAAACAGTTTTCAAAGGTATTTTTCATTTTTCGTACAGTATGTATCGATGCATAAGTCATATGTGTCGGCTCATAAAACAACATGTGTCGACTCATAGTTGTATGTGTCGACTCATACAACATTCCAGGTTCTGTTTCTCAAAATCAACTCAGTATGTGTCGACTCATAACCACATGTGTCGACGCATAATGCCTGAAAATGCCCAAAAACCATATGTTCATGTTCTAAACTCAGTTTCAACGTAAAGCTTCGAGTTAATGTCCCAACAATCCATACATCTCAATTCAAACATCACAACAGTACATCATGGTTAATTACACACAAATTCATTCTATTTCCACATATAAATTGGGGATTTCATATAAATCTTAACTTTCCAATTCTAGATTCAAACACAATGAAACCTATCATGTTCATCTACCCATTGACCCAATCATACTATCCCATAATAATAAGGATTATCCCTCTTACCTCTTGATGAAACCCTTGTTCTCCAAGCTTTAACTTTTTCTTCCTCTTTTCTCCCTTTTCTCTTCTCTTTCTCTTCTCTTTCTCTTCTCTTGTTTTCTTTCAAATGAATTTTATAACTCTCTTTTCTTTCCTTTCCTCCCGTTACTAACTTAATTCTTATTGGGCTTAAATTAATTAACACCCCCACATTTCTCATACTACCAATAATTAGGCCCAATAGCTATTTCCTCTTAATAATAATATTAGCCCAATTAATCCAAATAACACGAATACACACATAATTAAATAGTTAAATAATTATCATGCCACATAATAATTAAATAACTAATTATTAATAAACACCGAATAATTAATAAAATACCAAATAAAATAGCTAATAAAAATCGGGTTGTTACAGTAGGGAGTAGACACTTGTCTATTCTCTCGAGATTAATCAAGCTTTCTTGGTTAATCATAGCCTAAATCTCCTCTCATTGTCTATTCACCACTTTCATAGTCAAATTCTCAAACATCGATCCAATGTCGAGTTGATTTTCTTTTCAAAAACCTTTTCACAACAAACTTCGAGTATTTAAATTGTTGGTCGCTAGGCCAATTGTTTAAAAACTTGTTCCAAATGAACTCTGAGTCTTTAAATCGTTGGACACTAGACCAATTGTTTAAAGACTCTTAATAACGTGAACTTTGTTTCACTTCACTTTTTCATAAGAAAACTTTTTGGGATGATAGACGACTCGTTGAGCATTGAGATCCTCTGGTTTCTAGTATTTGAATTGTAGGATGCTAGTCCTATTGTTCGGTACTTTTCACCAACAATTAAAATCAATTCAACTCATCAAACCTTGCCCACATGCAAGTCCTTTTTCAAACATCGCAGACGCGATCTCCCTTCGCTCACATGCGAATTGCACTAGTGATGTCTTATCGTCCACGTACGATTAAGCTCCCATTTTCATAAATAAAATCAAACAACCAACAAATGTTCTCGCAAACGAGAACTATGTAAGCTCTGACTTTCCCATCGCACTTGGGAAATACGTAGGCACGAGATTCTAACATCTTGGCAAGCACACTTTCAAAAAATTAAAATATGTTTCTCTTTTCATTTCTCTTTTCGCACATAATAATTAGAAGATTGCAAATTTACTTTTTAAACACATAAACATACTTAGAACTAAACGGATCCCATCGAGTACGATGAATGTAAGGGATGCTAATACCTTCCTTTGCATAACCGACTCCCAAACCTGCATCTCTTGGTCTCGAAGACCATTTCACATTTCATTTCTTTGGGTTTTATCTATAGTTTCCCTTTCCTCAATAGGAATAAATAAAGTTAGATGGAGACTTCATTATTTTGTAATCGAATTAGTAAAATTTTCCGATTAGCATCAACATGCATAGTCGCTCGCGTTGCACGTTATCTTGAATGGCAGACTCAATCAGGTGGTTGAATGATAAGAGCGAATATGAGAGCTATTTTTAACCGTTCAAATGCTTTTAGGCAGTCTTCATCAAAGATGAATTCAGCTTCTTTCATTAAGAGGTTGGTGAGCGGTTTAGAACTCTTCGAGAAATCTTTTATGAAACATCGGTAAGAACCGGCGTGGCCTAAGAAACTTCGTATTTCTCTTACGGTCTTTGGAGGTTGGAGGTTTTTTATTACTTCAATCTTAGCTCTTTCTACCTCGATCCCCTTCTCGGAAACTATGTGTCCAAGCACGATTCCTTGTTTTACCATAAAATCGCATTTTCCCCAGTTCAACACAAGGTTTACTTGTACGTATCTCTCCAGCATCTTCTCCAAGTTTGACAAGCATCCTTCAAAACTTTGCCCGCATACAGAGAAGTCGTACATAAAGACTTCCATGATATCTTCTATGAAATTGGCAAAGATGGACATCATACATCTTTGGAATGTTGCAAGCACTTTACATAGTCCGAACGACATTTACCGATAAGCAAACGTACCATAAGGACACGTAAATGTTGTCTTTTCTTGCTCATCGAGGTGGATAGGAATTTGAAAGAATCCTGAATAACCGTCCAAATAACAATACTAGGAATGCTTAGCCAATCGCTCAAGCATTTGATCAATGAAGGGCAAAGGGAAATGGTCTTTTCGAGTTGCTTTGTTCAGCTTCCTATAGTCAATACACGTTCTAGCTCCACTCACGACTCTTTCGGCTATATGTTCTCCAGATTTGTTCGTCGTGATTGTGATTCCTCCCTTCTTGGGTACGCAGTAGACTGGACTAACCCATTGGCTATCAGAGATTGGATAAATGATTCATGCATTTAGAAGTTTGGTTACTTCATCCTTCACTACAGTGCTCATGATCAAGTTGATTCTTCTCTGATGTTCTCTAGAAGATTTATAGTCGTCTTCCAGCATGATGCGATGCATGCAAATGGAAGGACTTATTCCTTTTAAATCAACAATGTTGTATCCTAAAGCAGATGGATATTTTCGTAAAACATGCAACAATTTTTCCGTTTCAAGTTGTCCTAAGTGTGCATTGACTATCACTGGTCTTTTAAGTTCAGAATATAGGAATTTGTATCTTAGGGTTTTTGGTAGAACTTTAAGTTCTAAATTGGGTTTCTTTGGACAAGGCATATGATTTGGTGTCAGTGTTAGACATTCGCTTAAGCTGTCATCTCGATATGGATACCAATTATCATCTTCTAAAATCAGGGGTATCAAAATCTTCATGGTTTCGGAATGAGGTTCTTCTCCGGACTCCATCTCTTTGACACATTCGTCTATGATGTCTAAAAGATAGCACATATCATCTATAGCTGGGGCTTGTAGGGAACCGTGTCAGGATGAATTCGACTTTCTCTTCTCCAACTTCAAAAGTTAATTTTCTATTTTTAACATTTATGATAGCTCCAACAGTTGCTAAAAATGTTTTTCCCAGTATTATAGGGGTGACGTTGTCTTCTTTAATGTCCATAATGGTGAAGTTTGTAGGGATATAGAATTGACCTATGCGTACCAGAAGATTTTCAAGAATTCCTATGGGGTATTTTACTGAACGATCCGCTAGTTGTACTGACATCTTAGTTGGTCTTAATTCTCCCATATCCAGCTTTTTGGATATGGATAAGGGCATAACACTGATACTAGCGCCTAAGTCGCATAGAGCTTTGTCTATGACATTCTTACCTATATTACAGGGTATAGAGAAGCTTCCGGGATCCTTCAGTTTCTGAGGCATTTTGTTCTCAATGATTGCGCTACACTCGGCAATGAGTGTAACTGTCTCATTATCCTCTATCTTTTTCTTGTTAGACAAGATTTCTTTAAGAAAATTAGCGTACGAGGGCATCTGAGTGATTGCTTATGTGAATGGTATCGTGATATTTAGCTATTTCAGAACTTCAACAAATTTCTTGAATTGCCTTGCACTTCTAGATTGAGTGAGTCTTTGAGGATAAGGGATTGGTGGTTTGTAAGGTGGTGGAGGCACATATAGTTTTTCTTTTTCTACTGTATCTCCGTCACCTACCTCTTCTTTCTCTTTCCGTTTGCTTTCCTTTTCAGTTGTTTTCCAGAGCTTTGGGACATGGTTGAATTCTTAAGTCTAAGATCAGTTGGTCCATCGTATTCAGTCCCGCTTCGTAGTATAATAGCATGAGCATGTCCTTTCAGATTCGGTTGAGGTTGACCTGGAAATGTACCAGCAGGTGCAACAGTAAGTGCTTGTTGATGGGCCACTTGTGAAATCTGGGTTTCTAACATTTTGTTATGGGTGGCTAAAGCATCTACTTTATTCACTAACTACTTGATTTGCTCGCTTATGTGAATGTTTTGGTTTAGGAAATTGTCACACCCTAAATTTTGCCCTGATATTTGAAATTTGATTCATTAGCATCTTGTCTTATTCACATGCATTCTTTGAATTCAAAATAAAATCATTCTTTATGCATATTTGAATTTTTGCATTTTTCGACTTCTTTTAGTACTTTAAATCAATTTGGTTTGAAGTCATCTTAATTGTGTTTGTATTTTGCACATTATCTTTTTTTATACTTTTATTCTCATTTTAATATTTAGTTAATTCTAATTATTTAGGGATATTTTCCTAAATAACTTTTATTAATTGAATAATAAAATAAGATTTAAAAGAAATTTTTTTTTTTTAATAATTCATTGATTTTTTTTATAACAATTATGTTTGATTATTTTTTTAAAAGTAAATTAGAATACAAATAACAAAAAGCTAGTTAATAATATTTATATCGTCTTATTGTATCATTTTTACACCATAGTTATATTAGTAGTAATAGTTACAACAAAAGTATAGAAAATTTAAAAAAATTGTGTTGTTGTTGTTGGTTCCATACACAACTACATATTCACTACCACTATCTCAAAACCTGCAAAAAAAAATCCAAAACAATATCAGTACAAAAACTCCATCGGATCCCTCTACGAATCTCACACCATTCCACTAATTCACTACCCAATTTTTACTACTATCTCTTGTACAATTTTGACAGCTAGCAATCCTACCACTCCATAATATCAGTACAACTCCACCACCACATGTTACTTTTATGGTTTTCTTTCATATTTCCTTTTTCGTTTGGACTTTACCTTATTGAAATCTCTGTATCATAATCTGATTTAGGGTTATAGAGGGGCTTCGAATTGGGTTTAAGGGTTGATTTTGTTTGTTTGTGCTTGCTTTATCATGTAAGAAATCGATGAACATGGATAAGAATAGAGGGAGGCAACGAGAAACGAGCCGAAAGAGAGAGGGATGAAGAGAAACTGAGTGTTGAGATGCGAGAAAGACGAACAGCAGCGTGAGAGACAGAGAGAGATCAATTTACTTTTTTCTGTTAATTTTCAGTTTTTTCTATTTTTTGATATTTATTCTTCTTTTTCTATTTATTCATTAAATACCATATATCCATGATTTTGTTTAGTCAGATAGTCCTCCTATTTTTTTGCAACATTTATATATTTCATTTATTTATAAAAAAAAAAAAAAAGAAGCAAGGAATAGAGGGTGATTCAGGGGAAATCACAGTAAAACTCCTTGTTTCACCTGAAATCCAGGTCTAACATCAGGAGACTCCTGCACTTCTTTCATTAACTTTTGAATGTACAGATCATTAGTTATTTCATCCAAAAGTTTCTGTCTATCAGCCCACAAGGGAAAAGAAATGATAGAATTCATTTCTACCTCACCATGACATCTGGATAGAGCATCAACAACTCTATTCTCTAAGTCAGGCCTGTTGTAAAAATGCTTCAAGCTTTTATGATCTGTGTGCACAATAAATGTTGATCTGCATTTTTGGAATTTACTACATGGTCATGCAACTACAATATTGTGGTATCTTAAGACCGTTAAGAACCTAATTTATCACTTATAACAGAAAACGTTTTAACATTTTTGTTTTGTTTGATTTATTAAAACAACATATTTTTGAGAAACAATAAACATGAGGGGATCTATTCCCACTGACATACATATCCCTATCATTGTTTAAACATAGGATATAATTTATGAGTAAATTAGAGGTCTTTATAATAGAATTCCTAAACAATGTCATTTCCATTCTCCAGCATTTCCTAAAAAAGAAGAATTTAACTAATAAAAAGTTTGAATGGAAAGAGAACCATGGAAGAAGATCAATCTCGTGATAGGAATCCCTTAAATGGAATTAGAAATCATGGGATCGATCAAAATCTTCCATCTGCATCACAAATTACCGGCCAAAAGAAGAAATGGAGACCATATACTTGTCGCCAAGAGCTGTCTCGATCTCGACAAGTAACAGTGTTGAGGTGGCGAGAATTTTGAGCTTACAAGAAAAGGCTCAGAAGCTTGAGAAGGTTGTTGGTTACAACACGTAAGACCCAATGGCAATTGTCCGGTTTGCATATACGAACAAGTTTTGTACGAATCATACGACATATACTTCGGACACATGAGAATAGGATTAACCACCTTGAGCTTGGCAATCCGTTCGCTAACATCCCTCAAGTCACCTTTGGTAAAGATCAAAGCAACATTCCCTACAAGGAGGGGAACGAGATTAAGAAAAGCATTATTGTTTCCAGTTTTCTCTGCTTCTTGGATAATAGAGCGTTTCATCAATGAGTTCTTCCCCATCACCACCACTGAATCTTCGTGCAGAGTCCTTCTTATACCCTGAAGCTGGTTTGATCCTACATTGTCGGCTGAAACCACCAAAACTTGCGTGTACTCTCGAAGAAGCTTTCCCATCTTCGCATCGTAAGCTGCCTTTGCCACCTTCCCAGCCATTGTTCCTGATCCAAACCTCTGAACCAATCAAGCCAGTTAGTTACAGATTAACACAATATCAGAATTGAAAATATATAATCAAAATAAAGCTGCAAGAGGCATTTTACAGAAAATCAAACAAACATCATTTACATGAAAGCAACACCACAGTTATTAAATCTACTCATACATCACTCTTAGTTCACTAATTAATTATTTTGTAAAAACCACATCATTTACATTAGTAATACTAATGCATAAAATAGTGAACAACAGATGTGACAACATTTTCTAAAAACATGCTATGGTAAGGAGAACCCTCCTCATTATCTGCATATGGACTATTTTACTTAGGTGTCCATTTTGCATGGTGTGGTTATTGACAAGAATCATGAAAGTTGAAACTATAATATCACAGTAACAAACTAAGCAAGTAAACGTCACATTTTGAATAAACACCCACAGTGGCATTTTAGCAAACACTTGGTGTGCATAATTGGACTGTAAACATAACAAGATCTAGATTCTCCCACTTATTCCCCAATCACAGAAGAATAAAAAAGTAAATTTGAAATGAAAACAACAACATTATATCGAGCAATTGGAATTCATAGTCAAAAGATACTCCTAACAAAAAAATATTTGCTAAACTCATATAGTGTTAAGGAAAGATCTTTCTTACACGTTGGTGCTTGTTGAAGCGTGAAGATGAGTGTGTGGATGGAGATGAATCGAAGTTGTATTGGTGAAATTGACGGAAGAACAGAAGATGAAATGTTAGAGGATTGGTAGAAACGGGTCGGGTTTGTTGAATTCACCGGGTCGAACCGGCCCACCAGAGAATGTGGTGCTTAATTGGGTCACAAAAAATTGGGACTCACCGTGGGATCCGGTTAACAAGAATAATTTTTTGAGAATTTCTTTTTCATCTAGTATAAAGAAATATTTTAAAAAAACTAAAACGTTATTTGAAATAGTGTCCAGAAAATAAGTTCTAAATTAATAAAATAAACTATAAATTTGTGGTCAAAAAACCTTATCAAACAAATCTAAATTATTATATGAACTAATAAATTATAAGCAATAAGATATAAGTTTGGTCTTTCTTACCAAAGAGTGTATTTTTTTAAAGTTTCAGGCATTTTTAATCATTTTTTTTATTAGTTAACTTATTTTATTTTCTATTGCATAATTTATTGTTTTTTATTGTATAAATAAACACAATCTTCCTTACGTATTTTCCGGTCTTTACTTACACGTTAAGCATTGTGTAACTATAAAACGTTACCATTGCATCTCAATTATGTACCAATTAAGTGAATGAAAATATAGTGGTAGTGTGATAGAGAGGTCCATGTATGTCATTCTTATGGTGAAGTTGCTAATGGACGTAGTTGTTTATGCTTCTCGACCAGATCAAATCAGGTTGTGGTAACTTGGTGCTTCAGGAGTTTCAACTCATCGATTAGTTCCTCATGGTAAGTATGTTTCCTGTTCTTGTGAATTCTCCATTTCTCTTCCTTTTAACGAAATTTATTTATAGCATAGCATAGTATTATATCGACACGAAATTGGATCAAGTGAATTCAGAAGCTATGTTGAAAACTTGTTAACAAAATAAGATTTCAACTAAAGAGAAGTATTAACCGGTGAAAACTAAACAAAATCAGGTTTTGAAATGCAATGTTAAATGACCAGAAAATAAGCCACTTCATTACAGTGACGAAATCCAGGGAGATACAAGAACAACTCTTCAATTGGAAGAACACACTACCTAAACAGTACAAAACCCTCTCTAATCAACTCAATGAACAACAAAACAGAAGCCGGTGAAACTATTACAATTCTGCGGCTAGCGCAATTGCAGACAATACCTGCTTGTGAGTCAAAGATGATTGAATCTAAATGTCAGTAACAAAATAAATGCAACAAAATGAGATACTCTTCAGGACCAAATCTAGTCTTTGGGAGAGAACCAGATTGTTGCGGCCGAACATTTCTGAAATGGCCATAAATAGGTTGAAGAAACTCTAATTCTACTCATTCTCTACTCCACAAAATTGCAGGCTTAAAAGCCTCAAACTCACAATACCACAGCAACCTTTTCTTGGGAAACATAGGCAGAAGGGTGCGCGATCAAGGGCTCGTAATGGTCAGCTCCAGCACCACACCAACCTGAATGTGGAAAATCGCTTAGATAGTTCTTACTGAAGCATTACAAACTTTAAAGAGAAAAAAAGGTGCAATAAAAAAGGTACTAGACCAAAATATTCTATTTTCTTTGTTACCTGTTCCTTTCATGAAAAGGAAAAAAGGAAGTTCTGCAATTTCGCTCCTTGGACGATGCGGAAGGAAAAAAACACAATTTTCTTCATCAACCATGGCATCTGAACCATGCGCTTGCACCTTATAATGATAAAATAATTTCAGATGGAAGCTTGCTGGGACAATTACTCACAAATATGTACACAAATCAAACAGCACAGATACAAACTTTGAATTTGTACAAGAATCTGGATCATATCATCAAATCTTCGCCATGATACAGACAATAACAATTATAACAGGATAACTCACAGCAAATGCATATATATATCCAGAACAGGGAATACAAGAAACTTTGATCATCACAAAAGAATTCCCCATTAGAAAGTGTCGGAAACAACTATTTCATGTCATAATAAAACTCATTGGAGAAGTATGAGATTCAACAAGCCAGCCACAAATGGTCGTCATTCCAACACACAGTACTATACTTGATTATTAGTGTTCTACAAACAAATAACTGAATGTATTACTCAAAGTATATCTGAATTGCCATTTGCAACAGAAGGTCAGGACTCAGAACTTCAATCCAGTTAATAATACTCAGAGAGTATCATGGACTGAATCATTTAGTGGCTGGCTCCTCAAATCTCCCACTTACTTTCCAAAGTAATTCACAGAATATGATTAAAAACCTTTATTCTCTTATGCACTGAACAGGTAAATTATAAGTAGGAATATGAAAGGATTGTTGTCAAATAATGATATTTACTTCAAAGAATGAATCTGTCCATTAAAAAGCCAACCATTTCATTGAAATTAGACAACAACTCGTGCAGCATGTTAATGGAAACATTACAAGACAGACATGAAAATGCAACTTCCAAGTCTCCATTGAAGGTTCATTCATTTCTTACCACATATATCTCGCGCTTAAACTCTGTAGCAAGACATTCAATCGCAATATCATCTCCAAAAGCTGCAGCACGACCCTCCCTATTCTCATCAACCGATAATAAACCCTCCTCAGTATACTGCAAAGTGATGATATCATACTCATCATCAGGAGAACCAGAAATCAACATGTATTTCGCCCATGTTGGACCATCAGTCACCGGAATGCATCTCTCTTTGTAAATAGACTCCGCCGCCATTTCCCTTCAAGAAAACAGCCAAAACAATACACAATAAACATCAACAAGAAATTTCATACTTCTCAAACCAAAACATGATCAAGAACTATATCTAGCATCTCATTTTTCTATAAACTGAAACGCATAATCCAAAAAATAAAATCCAAATAACTCTTCTTCATGACACAATCATAGTTGTGAAATTTCAGATCTAGACCTAATTTTTCAACAATTTCAAAACCCTAGAAATTGAACAACATCAATGAATCTATGAGCTAATCGATTTGAATCAAAAGAAAAACAAGATTAGGTCAAAGAAGCACGCAATACCTTTGCATGCCGAGGTGGACGAGTTCGTTAATGGCGGAATCAAGAGAAAACCGATCCTCCTTCTTCGCCAACAACTTCACCTCCTGAACAACATGAATCCCCCAACCAAATCTCAGATCCGGCGAATACATATGCCGAATCGCATCATCAATCGCTTCTCCCTCCTCAAAACTCACAGATCCAAAATCCTGCAAGAATCTCCTCACCGTCCTCCGTCTCAGTTCCCTCGAATCAACATCCTCAACCGCCATCGCCTTCTGCGACGCCGTGAAAAGACAGTTCCCGTCTGACGAAACCTCGCCGCCGTAAGCTAAACGAAAAACAACAGATCTGAGATCCGTGGAATCTTTAATCTCCGGTGGCTTCCAAAGAACGCCCTTAGCGTGAAGTCTTTGTAGGTGACGCCGCTGCGCATCCTCCAAACCGACAACCTCCTCCCATCCGCCGCCGGTGAAGGCTTCGTTGGCAAGATTCATCGGAACGACGAGATCTACGGCTGCGATGGCTTCCATTGGCGACGGAGATTTGGAATCAATCCATGGAAGCGCCGCCGCCGGAGAACCTTGAAACGGTTCCGCGGCGGCGGTGGAATCGCATAGTAACTTACCCATTGTGGAAAGAATGAATGTATGTATTGAAAATTTTCTTCTCCTTTTTTAGATTTTTCTTTTGAAACGAAGAAAGAATTTCTCGGTTTGTTCAATGGAGAAGAATTGCAGAAGAGAGAGAGAAGAGAGAGAAAGAGAGTGTGTGTTAACGGATAGATGGACGGAGAACGAGAATAAGACACGTGGAGAAATCGGAACGTTAACGGTATAATAATTTGCGACTTTCGTTTTCGTATTAATTAATTTTCCACGTGGATAAACCATTGAAAGAAAGTGTATGAATATTATTGACTAGTTATGATTGTAATTTTGTCCTAATTTATCTAATTATCTTTGTGAATTTCTTCTTTCAAAGATAGATTTTTCATGTTTCAAGAAACGTCTTTTGAGAAAAATTTGTCAGAATGGTCACGATAACACCAATCTTTATTAGAAGTGCCACAAATCGAATTAAATCTCGCGTCGACATTGCAATTTACTTGACCAAACGAAGGTGGAGTCCAAACCTTCGAAATATATGAGTACTAACATTAGAGTTATTAACTTTTGTAGCTATAAATCAATCATATCAATTATAATAAGCTTGTAAGCCTAATCTCGTGACATCCTCACGATTATCCTGCCAAACCACCTTATTTCTACTCCTTTAGATAAATTCCAACAAATAGCAAACCTACCCACATCCACCCGATTCTCGTGACTACAAACATAAAAAATAAGGGATTTAGAATTATGGAATAAGGATAATTGAGAGTCGATAATAAATCTCAAACCTGATGCTTGCCAATATTGGACCATAGTGTTGCACCCCAAAATTTGCCCTCCTATCTCGGTTGTATCTGGTTTAGGCTTCGCATTTATCATAACACTCACATGCATTCATATCACTGGGTTTATGGTTACGGATTGGAGTTGATTCCCAAAGATTTCTCTGTCGAGCAGAAAAGGCGTGGTGTTTTCGACCAATTTGGGGATATTTGAAAATGACGAGGTTTAATGTTAAATCTTATTCGTTCATATCTATCGGCTTTCGGGGCTTGGTGTTCGATTGTTGAATTGAATGGTCTATTCTTGATGGAACTATGGAAACTTTGTTATATTAAATATCATTACCTCCTGGTTCAAGAGATCAGTTCATCGCGAGTTTGGGTTTTGCTGTTGTTTCGAGTTCTTGGTTCAGGATGTAAGAGGGTGGCTTATGTTTATCCGATTATTGATCAACAATTCAAGTTCTAGCGCATTTGGTTCGCTCGTCAACTTCATTCGTTCTTGGCGATAGTTGATGTAAAAATATTCGTCCAGAGGGTCTGTTTGCAAGATTTAAGGATGTCCAAACTGCCGCATGTTGAGATCTTTTCCTGTCACGTTCATCGCTCACAAGATTCAGGGCATTCTATGAAAAAACTAGAAGCTTCCTTTTGGAATTCGTTTGGTTCCGAATTTTACTCCACTGCTGAATATGGGTCGATTTGGAAATGCGTTGATGATTCCATTATTTTCAAGTGGAACCTATCGATTAATTCAAAAAAAAAGGTGAAATCGTCAAGTTGACTGAGGGTTTTGAGCAAGAGTTCCATTTGAAACTTAGAGTTTCAATTTTTGTCTCAAAAAGCAAAAGGCTCCGAATTTCTACGAGAATGGATAAGAATGGAAACTTTTGTGGCCGGGAAGTTCAAATGGGATTAACTTAATTACCAGATAACTTGGATTTCGAGTTTCTTTTATCACAAATTCAAAGCTCTTATAATGTGCATTATTGAGCTCGAAGGAGGATTCAGGAAATTGAATACATATTCAAATTTCATACATAAGTTCTCTTAAGACCTCATTCTTTTTTTAGAACTTGAATCAAGATCATACATGACAATTTTTCCTAAGTTCTAAAAAATGCAATGACCATGTTATCACTCATTTGATTCAAGGCTACGGATTGGAGTTGTAGATTGAAGTGGAATTGAATACATTTGTTAATCGACATTTCGACATGGTTTGTTTAACCAAATTACTTTTGGTTCATGACAAATTTTTGGGAATATTTTATTCACAACGAATTTCCAACTTTCATACAATTGCTACAACGATTGAATTTTGAAGAATTTGAAACTAAAACTCAAATTGGTACATAATCTCCAAGTCTTGCATTCATAAAAATTCAAGAGTATCACATTATTTCAAAGTTGTATTTGTACAAGAATGTAAGAATAAATCAAGGAACATGTATTTACAACTTATCAAATCTTCGAATACAAGTCACAAGTTCCTATTGAATACTAGTGTGTTCTACACTCTTTGAAATTTTCCAAGCTACCAATGTCTTCATGATTGTGTTATTGACTTCATCTTCAAGCTTTCCCATCGATTCCTCTAAGTTTGCTTTTATCCATGTTTGATTGATTGTGCCAAGGCTTCACTAGGGTTCGTCCTCGCCACTTTGCTTTCATCAATCCAATGCACGAGTTACATGAAACAAAGCAAAGAATATGATTAGCAAATGATCAAGAAATTCAAACATAAACATAATACAAGAGAATACATAATCCTATCTCATCATTAGGATTTTCTTTCGAATCAGGTTGTGCAAGGGTTTCAATCATTCAAAACCGGCCTCATAGCGAATCATCGCCATAAACTCGCTATTGCAAATCCTCGAGGTGTACCCTTGGTTCACAATAGGTGTGGAAAGAAGATGAGGAAAAGCGATTTTCAAAGCAGTTTTGGCATAGCTTGTAGCTTTACGGCGGGTAGACACTTTTAAGGAAAATTTTACCATAAATAGCATCCAATACCAAAGATATCAAAACAAATGACGAACAATAATACTAACGACCGACATTTCAAAGCAGATATCGAAAATATAACATTATCACCCAATAACAAGATGTTGAAAGCCCAACAAGTATCGGTGAAGCCTTGTTTCTCAAAGAATCGAACAACCAAAACCCTAAAGCAATGACGGTATATAAACATTAAGTTTATAACAAAGGAGCGAGACCACTGTTCAAAACCCTAGCGAAATTCATCAACCAAACCCTAACATACTAAACATCAATAAGCCAAAACCAAGCGAGATTCAATAAGCCAAAACCGAGCGATATTGAAAACATCATTTTCCGAAAAATAAATCCTTGAAATTGAAATAGCCGAAAGCAAAGATTCGAAAGGTAATACCCGATTTTCGGAGGAAGAGAAGGAGGTTCGAACCACCATGGCCGTCCTTCCTTCTTTTCTCCTCTGCTCTCTTTACTTTTCCGCGAATCATCACCATCACCATCACGTTTAGCGGTTTAGGGTTATAGTTCCGATCTGCAAACAACAAAACCGAACAGTATTCAGAAAACCCAGAAAATCGGTAACGACAAGAGTAATAGGAACGGGGATGAGAGGCGAAGCCACGGTGAGTTCGAGAACGGAGTAAACCGAACGAGAGAGATGAGATCGCGAGTGGCTTAGATCGCGAGAGAGAGATGAGCGAAACGGTGAGAAACCAGCGGCGATGAGAGAGCGTCGGAGAGATGAGATCGCGAGTGGCTTAGATCGCGAGAGAGAGAGCGAAACGGAGGAGGTAGAGAAGAGAAATAATGCTAGGGTTCATGAGAGGGTGAGGAATGTCTGATCGTGAGAGATGATGGGTTAGAATTTCTTGATTTTCTTTTAAGTATTAAGTTTTAGTTTAATATAATTAACTTTAGTAAATGAATTTTTTTTCCTTTTTAGTTTTAGTTTTTTATACAATATTTATTCTATAAAATATAATTTAAATAAAAAACTGATTTTTGTTTATAAGTTAATTTCGTTTTTTTAAACTGATTTAGTTTTTTTTTTAGAAAAAATATATACAAACTAATTTCTGTTTATATTAATATTAGTTTCTTTTCTATCTTAATTAAAGTTAGTACCTTTTTTTTATATAATATAAATGAGTTTTAGGATAGGATTAGTTGTAAGGATACTTGGCCATGTGGTTTAGTTTAGGTGGTGACACTTGTCACCACCTGTTTGGTCTGTTCGAATCTGGTGTGTGTATGCCCATGGTATCTATCTTGCACTCTCCTGCCATCAACCATCAGATCTGCCAAGATCCAGATCCAGCGATCCAGAATGGTGGACCACAGCATGCCTCCATGGAGCTTCTACACAAGATCCAGCATTGTTTTGGGCTTGGGCTCAACTTGATACTCACACCCTCCAACTTAAAGCTTCAAACAGGCCCATTCCTAAACTTTTCTCTTTAAATTCAATATATTGCAAGTTTTTATTTATTTTTTTTTGTAATAAATGTATTAAATAATATTTTGGCATATGGTAGTTTTTTATTTGTTGAATTACCAATTAAATTGTTAATTGATTTTTCATCAAGTAAAAGAATATCTATACTAATAATTATTTAAATTCCGATATTGTATTGTGTGTTATTTTATTTTCTTTATTTATCCGCTATTACATTATCCGCTTGCATGTTTATTTCGCGATTGCACACTCCTCACACTAACATAAAACAACAACGCCCGCTCTCTCTTATTTTTGGTTACCCACACCGAATTCTCTAAGGGTCTCATGGTTGGGGATGGGCATGGCCTTCCTCACGAGGTTAATTAAGGCCCTCGTTGCCTTGATTAACCATAACCCGAAAAAATAATTGGTCCATATACCAATCACCATGCACGGTCTCATGATTAATCAAGTCCATATACTTGGTTAACCACAACCGAAATATCATTTCTCTACGTCCAGCCGCAATTTTCAAAATAGTGTTATGGTACTTAATTAAATTGTTAGAGGTTCGCCCAACGATTTAATTAAAATGTAAAGTATTTGGGCCATTAGAGGTAACCCAATGACTTGAATACTTTATTCCATACGCTGAACATTTAAAACACTTTCATATTAAATTAATTAATTGAATTTGTTTTCTTTAAATCAATTTTCTACAAAAACAAAAAAACATAGTGTTATGGTACTTAATTAAATTGTTAGAGGTTAACGATTTAATTAAAATGTAAAATATTTGGGCCATTAGAGGTAACAATGACTTAAATACTTTATTCCATAACACTTAATAAAAGTGAACTTTGTTTCACCTCACTCCTTTCATAATAAAGATTTTGGATGAGAGAAGATCGGTTGACCTCAATCACCAATCTCGAGTATCGAATCGTTAGAGGATATCCGTTTTGGTACTTGTCATCCACCATTAAAATCAATTCAACCCATTCAAATCCTTTTTCGCTCATATCGATTATCAAAATTAAAAACATTTTCAATTAAAATCAATACAACCAATTCAAACATTTTCAACAAGAACTACGGAGTTTGACTTTCCCATTGCACTAGGGAATACGTGAGGCACGCGGTTTCAAACCGTGTCAAACTCAAAATAATAACAAACAAGTCCATTTTCTTTTTATTTATTCATAACTTAGAAATTAGCGATTACACACACAAACACATTTTGAACTAAATGGGTCCCATCGAGTACGATGGACGTAAGGGTGCTAATGTAACCGACTCCGAATCCATCTTTTTGGTCTTGTAGACCGCCTTATCCAATTTTTGTGGGCTTTATCTATATTTCCCCGTTCTTTCTAGAACAAATAAAATTAGGTGGCGATTTCATTGTTTTTTTGAAAATTCATTTTAAATGATTTTGAAAATCGAGTTGCTTGAGTTGGCGACTTCACTGGGGACATTTTTCAAAACTTTTTTGACTAAGCGAGTCAACCCTAGTTTAGTTCTTCGCATGTTTGTGTGTTTGTTTATCGCTTTCTTCTTTATGCATTGTTTATTTGCTTATTTTCCTCTATACTTTGTATATTATTTTGTTGATATATTATTGTGATGGGAATTCATGGGCATCGTTACATAGATAAGCCCACTACCCAGGCTTCTAGGTCACCTTTTAGGAATAGAGGGGTTGCGTAGCCTAGGTCCACTTGACTCCATTGTCTTCTTGGCCCGCGAAGGCTCGGCTTAGAGTTGGTTGTTTTAAGGAGGTTGTTGGCCAGCGTTAGCTGGACATCAATCTTTGGACAAATGACCTATAACTCTAAGTTTGTTCATGTTGTCCTAAGAGACCAAACGCTCAAATGTTGGATTTGGAGCATCTGTTAAAGCCGTTTCTTGGGGTATACTTTTACAAATATTATCGCGTAGGCCTCTCGCGATGATAGTGTTTGATAAAAGGGATCGAGACCCCAAGAAACATTTAGCAAAAACATAAGATTAGCCTTACGGGAATCGTTGGGTAGCGTCGAAACCATGACCGCCGATCCTATGAACCGATTCTATTTAATTTGCAACATGCATTGCATACATTTGCACAAAACCATTTAGCATATAACTTTTATTTTCGGGAACCCAGATTTTGTTGGTGCGATGGCGAAAGGAAGAATGAATCCAACTGTGAAGATGGTTCCATGTCTCAAATTCAAAGAAGAAGTTGGGGAAGCGATAACTCAAAGTGAAAGAATTCCTTTGTCAGAGAGCTTATTTTGGGAAAAGATTTGGGAACATCCTAGATCTTTTGACTACCAATGTGGACATGGAAGCTTTGATTGCTCTAGCAAGTACTATGATCCTCCTCTCCGATGCTTCACATTCCAAGACTTTCGACTTGTTCCTACAATTGAAGAGTTCGAGAGAATCCTTAATTGGCCTTTGAAGGACGACACCCCTTTTCTCAACATAGGGGGACCTCGATAAGGCTAAGGTAGCCGCTTTGTTTCTTCTGTAAGGAGGTGGCACCTTGGATTACGACAAAGGTATTACGAGGCGAATTTGGAAGATAAGTTGTTAAGTTTGAGTGTTCAAGGCGATTGGCGACTTTCAGCTCCATTTTGCTTTGCTCATTTTGGGGTGGTTTTGTTTCCAACTAATGAAATCGTTTACTTGAGCCCGTCGCTATTGGCATATTCATGTCGAAGAACCACATGCTGCCTGTTGGTGATGTTCTTTACCATCTCCATGAGAGACATCCAAGAAGAGAGGGTGGTTACGTGTTGTTCTCCACTGTATTTATGGTTGACATCTCATATCCTCGAGTGGACCGTGGGAGAAGATCACGAGGAACTGTCTTGGTCTCAAAATTGGCTTCACTAACCGATGGTGTGATGTGGCATTCTCGGGTTGGGGATTCGTTGATGTTATCACTCACCGTGGAGGATATTCTAATGTTCCTTTGATTGGGTCTATGGGTTGCATCAATTATAACCCAAGACTTGCAACAAGACAATTGGGGTATCCAATGGAGAATGAACCAAGGCTTGAGCACTTGGAAAGTTTCATTATACGAGCTTGGTAAAAGGACCCAGTATTGAAGATCAGAGCTTGGGGTCAAATCCATAGGGCGAGAGTTAATCAAGAGGCGGAATTGATGGAAGATCTTATCGCTGGGTGATAGAGAGTCCAAGAAAGCTGCCTTACTTTGTGGAGGTACCTTTGATCATCTGAAGGTAATCACTCATGTGCCAATAGAGGAGAATATGAGGCTTTGAAATTATCGAAAGATGGAGGAGGAAAGATTGAGCTACAAAGCTCCAATTCTCGCATTTTCTCGTGAAAATTTGGAGGCTAACCTCGAGGAGGTGAAAGAAGAATTAGAGGAAGAAGAATACGAATGAAAAGGATGAAGAGCTCGATGAGATGTTACGAAAACTTGAGAGTTTTGCAAGTGGGCGAGGACCTCCGTCGACAATTGAAGACTGCTCAGCATCAAAGGGGCCAGGCTTATCTAGATGAAGAAAAGGCCGTTGAAGAAAAGAAAGCATTGAAAGCACGTCTTGAAGCAAAGATTTCAAAACTAGAAGCTTCTCTAGCACGAACCAATAAAATGCTAGAAAATGAGATAACTGCAAAAGAAGAAGTTTGCATCGCCCGAGAATTGGAAGCAATTGAATTAGCTGAAAAAATTCAAGAGCTGAACATTGTGAGGGAAGAAAGAAATAGTAAAAGGGATGCTTACGAAGGCCTTAGAGAGCAATGCCAAGGTTGGATTGATGAGATCCAAAAGCTGAATCGTCTGTTAGATGAAAAGGATGAACTAGTGTCCTTTCTAGAAGAACAGAATGGGCATTTCTATTGGAAGTACAGTGAAATGGTTGACATGTGTAACCGTTTGATTGTTGACGTACCTTGGAGACTCAGGTCGGCCCTAGAAGACCTCAAGGCAACCCGATACCTCCTGCTGTGAGTGATTTCCTCTTCCGTCAAGAGGCGGTGAAAGTTCAAGGCGAAACTAGAGATTTGAAGCCTCGTCGTGGACACATTTCTAGTTTTTAGCCACTTATCTTATTTGAATATTGAATCTAATTATTATTGTAATGATTTAAATTCCGACGAATCTTATTGCTCTGAGCTTGAGCGACCTTGTAGTCACAACTAACAATTTGAGTTTCTATAAGATTTCGTTGAATTGCGGTTTAATCGTTTTTCCTAATGTTTATTGTTAACTAACGAGTCTTCAAAGAGTCCACGAAAATAAAATGTACAAAAACATATCATGGGCATGCATGCATACTCCCATAGCATATCATACATAACGGTATTCAGATCCTTATCTTACCGTTGGTTTCTTCTCCGCACGAGAGACTACGGTTCGTGCGTTCATCGTTACCGACAAGTAACTTGAAGAAACTAATGGAGAAGATGGAAGCCGACATGGCCCCTAGGGACAAGAATGGATACTCGTATGGGGCAATTGATGGAGATCATTCAAAACATGGCTGCAACAAGAGGAGTTGAGAGTTGTGAGGCTGCTTTGTGGTCACTCTTGAAGAAGTTGCTCATGGGAATGCTTTGTCCGAAATTAGCTTGGAAGTCAACGCCGGTCTTGCGATCTTGCCGGCGAGAACCGGTGCTCAACGGATCATGCGGTGGTTCCTCCTCCGCCACCCTACGCGCCGCCTGACGAGCCTGTGTTGGTGCCTCAACCGGGAAGAAGGGCGATTCGATTCCTCGGCATGATGAAGATAACTTTGAAGATTGGTTTTCCAATGTTGAGGAGCCAACCCGATAGGAAGTTGAAGATGCTCGAGGGCGCATGCAGCCTTTGAGAATCGGGATGTTTTGGGTTTCGACATGACCAACTTGGGTTTGGTTCAGAGTGAGGATTCCTCAAAATTTAAAATCCCGAACTTTCAAGTACAAGGCAACTCTTGTCCTAAACCCAGAGGTATTACTATGGGAGGATGTCTGTACGAGGGATGAGAAGCTCTTGATGCATTTTTCCAAGATAGTTTGGTGATGGGCCATTGGATTGGTATATGGGCCTTGATAGCTCCCAGTGCGAACTTGAGAGAGTTGATTGTAGCTTTTGTTCAACACTATGGCTTTAACACTAATATGGCACCTACGAGAACCCAGTTGCACAACCTAGCTCGAAAACCAATCTTTCAAGAGTACGCAAAGGCGAGGTAGCTAAAGTTCAACCCCATGGTGGAGCGAGAGATGGTGGAGATGTTTACCACACTAGATGGGCGTACTATGCCTCTTGTAGTCGACCCTTTCGACATGGTGATGTTTGGTGAAAGAGTCGAGATGGGGATCAAGCTAGGAAAAATCCAAGATGTTGTCTTGACAAGAATCAAGTTGGTGGCGCAAGAAGGCTTTTGGTGGTTACGGAAGAAGAAAGAAGGTGAGTCAAGTGCCTTGTATGAGCGAAGAGGAAAGGAGAAGCGCCAGAATTCAATCGTCAAGTTTCCTGTAACTATTCCGCTAGTGTTCCAAAACAAGAGGTTGCTCGAGACAATACCATGGACCGTGAAGAAATTCGATCCCTGCCAATGTCTTATGCGATGTTTTGCTCATTTGCAAAGTTTGAACATGATTGAGCACTTTGAAGATTGACCCGATAATTTGCCAAAATACTTTAATGCAAATGCTCGTTGCCTACCACCCAATGCCGGGGCATTCTATCGAGAATTGTATCGCTTTCAAGTACAAAGTTCAACCCGACACGAGGCAATCAACTTTGGACCTCCTCCCACCCCTAATGTCATTCACCCTTTACCTCCTCATGGTGGAAATGTTAATGCATTTGAAGATGGAAGTCGAACACGATAATGGATGTTAGCGGTTTGACCACTCCATTGTGGTGGATAAAGAATCAATTGTTGTTGAAGGAGATTTCCACGGTTGTGATGCGATTGTAAACAATGTTTAATCCAAATTGAAGGCGTGATAATTTGAGAGACGAGATTCAGTCGAAGAAGGACTCTTGATTCGTCGAAAGAACTTGATATGAAGAATGATGAAGATGAGGTTGGCGTGGTCACTATCCCGTCACTTCTAGAAGGATTCCTACAATCCCGTGCCGACTAAGAAACCTCCTGTGATTATCACTTTGGGTCCACCTACACTAGCGAAAAGGCCATCCCATGGAATTATGGGTCGAGTACTACCGACGGCAAGAAATTGAATGTGGAGACCTCGAAGGAGGAAAGTCGATGAAAGAAGATTGGAGGATTTGAGCTGCGATGCATGACATTGCGGAAGAAAGTCGGATTACCGAAGTGGGCGAATCTTCTCCACCCAATCTAGTTGAGAAAAATCCGAAGCTTGACAAGGCTAAAGCAAAGGAAAGGAGTCATGATTGGGGGTGAGTCAACACCAAAGATCCCGAACACATTACGAGCCCCGAGATGACCAAAGATGTTGAAGAAGCGATGAGGTATATAAGGAAGAGCGATTACAAGATAATTGACCACTCGGCGCCCGCCAAGATTTCTATCTTAGCTCATTGAGGATTCGAGCCTCACCGCAACGCTACGATGCTGTTGGGAGCGTCTTTCGTTCCCAAGAAATCTCGGTTAACCAATTTGGAGGCATTGTGAAAACATTTCGCAAGTAACGGTCTCGGTTTCTTGATTGACCTCCCGAGGGGAAGCATAACAAAGCGCTACGTTCCGTGGAGATAGCGAGGACTACTTTATCCGTGTCTGGTTGACACGGGATCATCCTCAACGTTCTTCCAAATCTACCCTCTTGAAGTTGGATTATGAAGGTGTTGTGCTGAGACCCAGTGATCTGATAGTTAAGGCGTTTGATGGGTCGAAGAGGTCAGTGTTTGGCGAGGTGGATTTGCCTGTTAAGATAGGCCCCGGTTTCGATACAACTTTTTCGTCATGGATATCAATCCTCTCCTCTGTTGCTTGCGCCTGGATTCATGGCCTTGTGACATCCACCTTGCACCAAAAGTTGAAGTTTTTAATTAATGGAAAGGTGGTCACCATTTATGGTGAAGAAGATTATGTCGTCAGTCATCTGAGCAACTTTCGGTATGTTGAAGTTGAAGGAGAGATCCACGAAACTCCATGCCAAGCTTTCGAGGCCGTTGATAAGATCCCTTTGCAAAAGGTGAAGTCTCCATGGCATCCTACAAGCGGCTCGGGCTATTGTCAAGACAGGACATCACGAAGGGTGGGAAGAGTGCTAGAACTTCCTACCAGACGGATAAGAGGGTTGGGTTTTGCTCCGGAATGAAGATCTCCGTCTCCACCCCAGTGAGCAAAGGGGTGTCTCCTCCTGTCAAGTTTGTCAAAGGTGGAATCCAGATCGAAGATGTTGATGCCATCGATGGTGAAGCGGATGGTGACTATGATGTGGACAAGTGGATCTACCCAACTGTTCCAGGACGTGAGCTTTCAAATTGGCTCGTTGAAGATGTTGTGGTTACCGTTTTGAAGAGTAATTTTGTTTTATGTCATTCCATAATTCCTACGTTATGCCCAAGACGTAGTGATCATGCTGTAGGGCCACCATGTTTTTAACTTTCAAGTTTATCATTAATGAAGGACGTCCTTTTTTGCATTCAAATTTTTCTCTCTTTGTTTTCTTTTTCTTTACTTTCTTCACTCATTTCTTTTAAAGGTGACAATATCAAATTTTACTTTCTTTTTATACAAACCTTTTGTCTTTTCTCTTTAAAAAAAAACTTAATTAAAAAATAATAATAAAAATAAAATTACCAACAACGCAGATCACGGTCCTTGACGGACCGGATTTTGTCGACGAATTGTGGCTCATTATGATTTCGATGAACCGATTTATCAAGTGAAGAGGAAGAGAAGACCGTGAATTACACGAAGAACTAGCCGGGATGTTGAGGCAAGAGGAAAGGTCATCCACCGCCGAAGCTCTGAAGTGATCAATCTAGGAAAGGATGCTCGAAAGGAGGTCAAGATTGGGCATTGGAAGATGGAGTTAAGCAAAAGCTTGTCGAAATGCTACATGAGTACGTGGACATATTTGCTTGGTCTTATGAAGATATGCGGGTTGAATCTTGATATCGTTATGCAGGTTGCCTCAAAGAAGCAAGCGAAGCTTGAGAACACATCCGAAATGTCAAGAAAGATCAAAGAAGAGGTTCGAAGCGGATGGAGCGGGTTTCCTAAAGGTTGTTTCTTATCCCCATGGGTTGCAAACATTGCAAGAAAGCGGCAAGGTAAGGATGTGTTGACTATAGGGATACGAAGCTAGCTAGTCCTAAGGATGACTTCCTCTCCCGCACATCGACATTTTGGTCGATAATCTGCTCAAGCTAAAGTATTCTCCTTCATGGATGGTTTCTCCGCTCTGACAGTTAGGATGGCGTGATGATATGGAGAAAACAACTTTCATTACACCGTGGGGACTTTACGCTACAAAGTGATGCCTTTCGGTTTGAAGAACGCAGGGCAACATATCGCGCTATGGTTACTCTCTTTCATGATATGATGCATAAAGAGATTGAAGTATCGTTGATGATATGATCGCCAAGTCCCACGAAGAAGAACACCGTTCACTTGTTGAAATTATTCGAAAGGTTGAGGAAGTTCGGTGAGGTTGAACCCGAGTAAGTGCACCTTTGGGGTGAGATCGGAAACTCTTAGGTTTTATTGTGAGCGAAAGGGATCGAGGTTGACCTGCAAAGATAAAAGCGATACAAGAGATGCGAGCCAAGGACGAAAAGGAAGTGCGAGGTTTCTTGGGAAGACCGAATTACATCGCTAGGTTCATTTCCCATCTCACACTACTTGAGCCCATTTTCAAGTTAAGAAAGAATCCAACGACCGGTGGAAGCGATTGTCGACGGCATTCGGGATAAAGAGGTACCTACAAGAGCCTCCAATTCTCACCCCGTGGAAGGTAGACCGTTGATTATGTACTGACCGTGTTGGAGAATTCCATTGTGTGCTCGGTCAACATGATGAGACAGTGAAAAGAGCACGCCATATACTACTTGAGCAAGAAGTTCACGAATGTGAATCAAGGTATTCATTATTGGAGAAGACTTGTTGTGCCGCATGGGCCAAACGGCTCGACAATATATGTTAACTCACACTACTTTCTTGATCTCCAAATGGACCCGATAAAGTATATCTTTGAGAAGCCACAGGAAGGATAGCCGGTGGCAAATGATCTGACGAATATGATATCCAATACACTACTCAGAAGGCTATCAAAGGTAGTGTGGTGGCGGACTATCTCGCTCAACAACCATTAGATGATGACTATCAGCCGATGAAGTTTGAGTTCCCTGATGAGGACATTATGTATATCAGAGATTGTAACATTCCAGGCCCTGAGGAGGGACCCGAGCCAGGATCGCGGTGGACGATGGCATTCGATGGAGCCTCAAATGCATTGGGAAATGGCGTTGGCGCCGTTATCACTTCTCCGACAGGTTTTCATGTCCCATTCAACGCCGAATCTGTTCGATTGCACCAATAATGTGGCGAGTCAAGCTTGTATTTTGGGATTGAGCGGCCATCGACCTAAGAATCAAAATCTTGGCGATATGGAGATTCCGCTTTGGTAATTAGTCAAATCAATGGAGATTGGGAACCCGCCACCGAATTTGATTCCATACCGAGATCATGTCTTGAAGTTAATCCCTTATTTCGACGAGATCACTTTTGATCACATCGAGGGAGGAGAACAATTTGGCGATGCTTTGGCTACTCTGTCATCCATGTTTAAGGTCGGATGGGCGAATGATGCCCCATCTATCACTATAATGAGGTTGGATGAGCTGCTCGCTATGAAGTAGAAGGTGAAGCGGATGAAAACCTTGGTTCAATGACATCAAAAGGTATCTCGAGGCGAAAGAATACCCGATGATGCTTCCATCGTTGATAAGAAGGCCTGCAAGTACTCGGCCAAATTTTTCCTCAGCGGTGTGTTTGTAAAAGGAACTATGACTGTTTTGCTGATCGTGGATAGACACGAGGCAAATAAGATTATAGAAGAAATTCATGAAGGTTCCTTCGGACGCATTCTAGTGGACACACCATGGCCAAGAAGATCTTGAGAGCGCTATTATTGGTCCACCATGGAGAACATCGCTACAACCATGCTAAAACATGTTACAAATGTCAAATCTACGATAAGATGCATGTGCCACCTTCTTCATTAAATGTTTTGACTTCTCCATGGCCTTCGCAATGTGGGGCATTGATATGATTGGAGAAATTAAGCCCACCGCTTCTAATGGACATCGATTCATCCTTGTTGCCATTGACTACTTTACCAAATGGGTTGAGGCATCTTATGCTCGTGTCACTAGACAAGTGGTCACACGTTTCATCAAGCATAATATCATTTGTCGCTATGGGGTTCCCGAGAAGATCATTCGATAACGGCTCGAATCTCAACAACAAAATGATGAAAGAGTTGTGCGACGATTTCAAGATAAAACATCATAACTCTTCTCCATACCGTCCAAAATGAATGGTGTGTGGCGGCAAACAAAAATATCAAGAAGATTGTACGAAGATGGTTGTCACTTACAAGGATTGGCACGAGATGTTGCCATTTGCCTTGCGCTATCGCACTTCAATACGCACGTCAACAGTGCAACTCCTTTCTCCTTGGTATACGGTATGGAAGCAGCCCTACAGTAGAAGTTGAAATCCCTTCCTTAAGGATTTTAACGGATGTGCAACTTCGATGAAGTGAATGGGTTCGAATAGACTTGACCAATTGAATCTCATCGACGAGAAGAGATTGTGACTATTTGTCATGGACAGCTATACGAGCGTATGAAAAGGGCTTTCGACAAGAAAGTGTGTCCTCGAATTTCAAGTGGTGACCTTGTCTTTGAAAAGAATTTTGCCTCCTAATAGTACGGCAAGTGGGCTCCAAATTATGAAGGACCGTATGTTGTGAAGAAAGTTTTCTCGGGAGGAGCTATGTTGCTCGCAACTATGGATGGAGAAGATTTCCCACCCGATCAATGCGGATGTAGTCAAAAATACTTAGCATAAAAGAGACCCGTTAGGTTGGCCTAAGCAAAATAAGGGCATCCGACGAACTAAGAAGTTCAAAAGTTAGGGATAAATATAAAGATTGTACACCGCAAGTCGAAACACGAAGGCGGCTTGGGCAAAAAGGTATCGGTGGATTGAAAACCCGAAAGGCGGTCCGCAAAAATTAGGGATTCAAGGCGAACAACTACAATCTGCACGACACTTTGGGTCGACTTTTACAATAACTTGATAATCCGGAGAGATGGAGGTCATCTAATCGGAGCATTTTACATTGACGGCTCGATGAAGGGATGTTGAAGTTGTGAAGAGCATGGCGGATTCGGATTCGACAAAATCCATGATTTTATTGTCACCTTTTCTTTTAACTTTGATGTATAAGCAATTGCCTTTTCGAGATTTGCTTCTTGATGTAAATGCTCATTTACGGCTAATCAATCAATAAAATTACTTTCGTCAAATGTGTTTTCTATCATTTATTTCGTCTTATTTTCATGTATTTTTAACTGTTTTGTTTGTAAAAACGACGTCCGATATTTTAATAAACTTCGCATATAAAACATCGATTCGTGGCATAATTCCGAAGTTACTCGAATTTGGTACACCACGTTAACGATTAAACAGTTGATCTCTGTAGCGAATTATTTGTTATGTCTCTGTTTTACATTTTCAATTATGCGAAGGGCACCATGTGCATGGGCTTGGTCCCGACAAGGTTTCTTTCTCCAACAAGAGTTATCTATGGCATATGTGCCCTCAAATGTTATCACTCTTTCGTCGTCGCGGAAGATCGCAAAGAGCGGCTTACGCCAGCAAGATCACATTCAAAAGCTCACTTGTGCCAGAAGATGTTGTCGATTCCTCTTATGCAAGAGCTCGTAATCCAGAGCTATCGAAATCATGAACTCTACGCAACAAGATCATCATCCCAGATGAATGTTGATCTCCAAGAGTTACTTCCCCAATGATGTTAATCATTGAAAGATGATACTTCCATTCCACAATTCCCCCTATCAGGGTCCAGACTGTCATCTCTTTGATAAAGGCCAGATGATTTATATTCAATTCATGGATGGTTGATGTTTCCTCGGCAGCTCACAAATTGCTTTTAGTCCTGGATGAAATATTAAAACATGCATCATTGCATTGCATAGCATCCTCAAAAGCGTGTAGCATTTCCATTGATATATGGAGCATTACGCTAAAAAAAATATAATCTCAAACATGCATCTAAGCATAAGCCAGATTAAAGTGTTTCTCGAGTACCTTTTGCGTCTCCGAAGAGAAAGTCAATCCAAATATCCCCAAGTGGTATTCCCAGTCAGAGTTCCCTCAAGAAATTATTCTTGTTGTTGTTATCTGCATTTTTGACCCCGTGTCGGTCTCTCACATCATTCAAATACAATTCATTTACCAAGCGTCTTGCTTTTTTGCAAATTCTTATTTTGGTATTCGTACCCGTGTTTGCCTCTGTCGTTAGAGTGTGAGTAAGAGTCGGTGTCTAACCTTTCTTGCTTCTCGGTTATTTGAGTATCCATACTTGGTGTGTGGTAATTCATATAATTGCCACTCTTGAAGAATTACACCTCGCCTTTGGCCTGAGGGATATTGTATTTCTTGCACATTTGCAACCTTTCAAAGTCCAACATAGTTTGGCAATCCTTGCTAGAGTCCCCTTTGTTTGGCCTCTTTCCCCGTGAATTTGTCTTCGATCGACGATTTTACCATTCCATATATCTTTCCCCGGTGAGTCGCTCCATCGGTCTCATTCTTGCGTATGTCTAATATCCTTACGACATATGCTCCTATATGTGTTCAATATCCTTACCGAACATGTATATTCGATCTTTATGTGTCCAATATCCTTACGGGCATGTATATTTTGAAACCTTTGTTAGAGTCGTCTTGATCGGTCTCTTTCGATGTATGTCTAATATCCTTACGACATATGCTATCTATATGTGTTCAATATCCTTACCGAACATGTATATTCGATCTTTATGTGTCCAATATCCTTACGGGCATGTATATTTTGAAACCTTTGTTAGAGTCGTCTTGATCGGTCTCTTTCCGGGTATGTCTAATATCCTTACGACATATGCTATCTATATGTGTTCAATATCCTTACGAACATGTATATTCGATCTTTATGTGTCCAATATCCTTACCGGCATGTATATCTTGAAACCTTTGTTAGAGTCGTCTTTCGGTCTCTTTCCTGTATGTCTAATATCCTTACGACATATGCTATCTATATGTGTTCAATATCCTTACCGAACATGTATATTCGATCTTTATGTGTCCAATATCCTTACGGGCATGTATATTTTGAAACCTTTGTTAGAGTCGTCTTTGTCGGTCTCTTTCCGTATGTCTAATATCCTTACGACATATGCTCTCTATATGTGTTCAATATCCTTACCGAACATGTATATTCGATCTTTATGTGTCCAATATCCTTACCGGGCATGTATATCTCGAAACCTTTGTTAGAGTCGTCTTGATCGGTCTCTTTCCGTATGTCTAATATCCTTACGACATATGCTATCTATATGTGTTCAATATCCTTACCGAACATGTATATTCGATCTTTATGTGTCCAATATCCTTAGGGCATGTATATTTTGAAACCTTTGTTAGAGTCGTCTTGTCGGTCTCTTTCGATGTATGTCTAATATCCTTACCTGACATATGCTCTCTATATGTGTTCAATATCCTTACCGAACATGTATATTCGATCTTTATGTGTCCAATATCCTTACCGGGCATGTATATTTTGAAACCTTTGTTAGAGTCGTCTTCGGTCGGTCACTTTCCGGTGTATGTCTAATATCCTTACCTGACATATGCTCTCTATATGTGTTCAATATCCTTACCGAACATGTATATTCGATCTTTATGTGTCCAATATCCTTACCGGGCATGTATATCTCGAAACCTTTGTTAGAGTCGTCTTCGGTCGGTCTCTTTCCGGTGTATGTCTAATATCCTTACCTGACATATGCTCCCTATATGTGTTCAATATCCTTACCGAACATGTATATTCGATCTTTATGGGTCCAATATCCTTACGGGCATGTATATTTTGAAACCTTTGTTAGAGTCGTCTGGTCTCTTTCCGTGTATGTCTAATATCCTTACGACATATGCTACCTATATGTGTTCAATATTCTTACCGAACATGTATATTCGATCTTTATGTGTCCAATATCCTTACCGGGCATGTATATTTCGAAACTTTTGTTAGAGTTGTCTTCGGTCGGTCTCTTTCCGGTGTATGTCTAATATCCTTACGACATATGCCTCTATGTGTTCAATATCCCTACCGAACATGTATATTCGATCTCTATGTGTCCAATATCCTTACCGGACATGTATTATTTCGAAACCTTTGTTAGAGTCGTCTTCGATCGGTCTATTTCTGGTGTATGTCTAATATTCTTACTTGACATACCAGCACTTTTGTTCCTAATCCCATTGTTCACAAAAAAATCACAAAAAATAGAAATTCAAAAAAATTTCAATTCAAAAAAAAATCAATCAAAAAGGCATAAATGTTTCTACTTGTTCTTCGGAGCGCAAATTTTAGCGCTCTTTTAGTATTTAATCTTCTTCTACCTTGAAAGTTCAAAAGGCTATCGCCAATTTCACTTTCAGGTTTAAGACGATTAAATAGGGGCAACTGTTGCACCCCAAAATTTGCCCTCCTATCTCGGTTGTATCTGGTTTAGGCTTCGCATTTATCATAACACTCACATGCATTCATATCACTGGGTTTATGGTTACGGTTGGAGTTGATTCCCAAAGATTTCTGTCGAGAAAAGGCGTGGTGTTTTCGACCAATTTGGGGATATTTGAAATGACGAGGTTTAATGTTAAATCTTATTCGTTCATATCTATCGGCTTGGGCTTGGTGTTCGATTGTTGAATTGAATGGTCTATTCTTGATGGAACTATGGAAACTTTGTTATATTAAATATCATTACCTCCTGGTTCAAGAGATCAGTTCATCGCGAGTTTGGGTTTCTTGTTGTTTTGAGTTCTTGGTTCGGATGTAAGAGGGTGGCTTATGTTTATCCGATTATTGATCAACAATTCAAGTTCTAGCGCATTTGGTTCGCTCGTCAACTTCATTCGTTCTTGGCGATAGTTGATGTAAAATATTCGTCGGAGGGTCTCATTTGCAAGATTTAAGGATGTCAACTGCCGCATGTTGAGATCTTTTTCTCACGTTCATCGCTCACAAGATTCGGGCATTCTATGAAAAACTAGAAGCTTCCTTTTGGAATTCGTTTGGTTCGAATTTTACTCCTTCTTGAATATGGGTCGATTTGGAAATGCGTTGATGATTCCATTATTTTCAAGTGGAACCTATCGATTAATTCAAAAAAAAAGGTGAAATCGTCAAGTTGACTGAGGGTTTTGAGCAAGAGTTCCATTTGAAACTTAGAGTTTCAATTTTTGTCTCAAAAAGCAAAAGGCTCCGAATTTCTACGAGAATGGATAAGAATGGAAACTTTTGTGGCCGGGAAGTTCAAATGGGATTAACTTAATTACCAGATAACTTGGATTTCGAGTTTCTTTTATCACAAATTCAAAGCTCTTATAATGTGCATTATTGAGCTCGAAGGAGGATTCAGGAAATTGAATACATATTCAAATTTCATACATAAGTTCTCTTAAGACCTCATTCTTTTTTTAGAACTTGAATCAAGATCATACATGACAATTTTTCCTAAGTTCTAAAAAATGCAATGACCATGTTATCACTCATTTGATTCAAGGCTACGGATTGGAGTTGTAGATTGAAGTGGAATTGAATACATTTGTTAATCGACATTTCGACATGGTTTGTTTAACCAAATTACTTTTGGTTCATGACAAATTTTTGGGAATATTTTATTCACAACGAATTTCCAACTTTCATACAATTTACAACGATTGAATTTTGAAGAATTTGAAACTAAAACTCAAATTGGTACATAATCTCCAAGTCTTGCATTCATAAAAATTCAAGAGTATCACATTATTTCAAAGTTGTATTTGTACAAGAATGTAAGAATAAATCAAGGAACATGTATTTACAACTTATCAAATCTTCGAATACAAGTCACAAGTTCCTATTGAATACTAGTGTGTTCTACACTCTTTGAAATTTTCCAAGCTACCAATGTCTTCATGATTGTGTTATTGACTTCATCTTCAAGCTTTCCCATCGATTCCTCTAAGTTTGCTTTTATCCATGTTTGATTGATTGTGCCAAGGCTTCACTAGGGTTCGTCCTCGCCACTTTGCTTTCATCAATCCAATGCACGAGTTACATGAAACAAAGCAAAGAATATGATTAGCAAATGATCAAGAAATTCAAACATAAACATAATACAAGAGAATACATAATCCTATCTCATCATTAGGATTTTCTTTCCGGAATCAGGTTGTGCAAGGGTTTCAATCATTCAAAACCGGCCTCATAGCGAATCATCGGCCATAAACTCGCTATTGCAAATCCTCAAGGGTGTACCCTTGGTTCACAATAGGAGGTGTGGAAAGAAGATGAGGAAAATTTTCAAAGCATTTTGGCATGGGTCTTAGCTACGGCGCAAGGGTAGACACTTTTTAAGGAAAATTTTACCATAAATAGCATCCAACAGCCAGCATATCAAAACAAATGACAGAACAATAATACTAACAGCCAGCATTTCAAAACAGATATCAGAAAATATAACATTATCAGCCCAATAACAAGATGTTGAAAGCCCAACAAGTATCGGTGAAGCCTTGTTTCTCAAAGAATCGAACAACCAAAACCCTAAAGCAATTATATAAACATTAAGTTTATAACAAAGGAGGCGAGACCATTCAAAAACCCTAGCGAAATTCATCAACCAAACCCTAACATACTAAACATCAATAAGCCAAAACCAAACCGAGATTCAATAAGCCAAAAACCGAGCGATATTGAAAACTCATCATTTTCGAAAAATAAATCCTTGAAATTGAAATAGCGAAAGCAAAGATTCGAAAGGTAATACCGATTTTCGGAGGAAGAGAAGGAGGTTGCGAACCACCATGGCCGTCCTTCCTTCTTTCTCCTCTGCTCTCTTTACTTTTCCATGAATCATCACCATCACCATCACGTTTAGCGGTTTAGGGTTATAGTCCGATCTGCAAACAACAAACCGAGCAGATTCGAAAACCCGAAAAAACAAGAGTAATAGGAAGGGATGAGGCGAAGCCACGGTGAGTTCGAAGCGAGTAAACCGAACGAGAGAGATGAGATCGCGAGTGGCTTAGATCGCGAGAGAGATGAAACGGTGAGAAACCATGAGAGCGTCGGAGATGAGATCGCGAGTGGCTTAGATCGCGAGAGAGAGAACGCAGAGGTCGAGAGCAGAGAGAGAGTGAATACGTTAGGGTTCATGAGAGGTGAGGAATGTCGATCGTGAGAGATGATGGGTTAGAATTTCTTGATTTTCTTTTAAGTATTAAGTTTTAGTTTAATATAATTAACTTTAGTAAATGAATTTTTTTTCCTTTTTAGTTTTAGTTTTTTATACAATATTTATTCTATAAAATATAATTTAAATAAAAAACTGATTTTTGTTTATAAGTTAATTTCGTTTTTAAACGATTTAGTTTTTTTAGAAAAATATATACAAACTAATTTCATTTATATTAATATTAGTTTCTTTTCTATCTTAATTAAAGTTAGTACCTTTTTTTTATATAATATAAATGAGTTTTAGGATAGGATTAGTTGTAAGGATACTTGGCCATGTGGTTTAGTTTAGGTGGTGACACTTGTCACCACCTGTTTGGTCTGTTCGAATCTGGTGTGTGTATGCCCATGGTATCTATCTTGCACTCTCCTGCCATCAACCATCAGATCTGCCAAGATCCAGATCCAGCGATCCAGAATGGTGGACCAAAGCATGCCTCCATGGAGCTTCTACACAAGATCCAGCATTGTTTTGGGCTTGGGCTCAACTTGATACTCACACCCTCCAACTTAAAGCTTCAAACAGGCCCATTCCTAAACTTTTCTCTTTAAATTCAATATATTGCAAGTTTTTATTTATTTTTTTTTGTAATAAATGTATTAAATAATATTTTGGCATATGGTAGTTTTTTATTTGTTGAATTACCAATTAAATTGTTAATTGATTTTTCATCAAGTAAAAGAATATCTATACTAATAATTATTTAAATTCCGATATTGTATTGTGTGTTATTTTATTTTCTTTATTTATCCGCTATTACATTATCCGCTTGCATGTTTATTTCGCGATTGCACACTCCGCTCTCACACTAACATAAAAACAACAACGCCTCCGCTCTCTCTCTCTTATTTTTGGTTACCCACACCGAATTCTCTAAGGGTCTCATGGTTGGGGATGGGCATGGCCTTCCTCACGAGGTTAATTAAGGCCCTCGTTGCCTTGATTAACCATAACCCGAAAAAATAATTGGTCCATATACCAATCACCATGCACCAGGGTCTCATGATTAATCAAGTCCATATACTTGGTTAACCACAACCCGAAATATCATTTCTCTACGTCCAACGCAATTTTCAAAATAGTGTTATGGTACTTAATTAAATTGTTAGAGGTTCGCCCAACGATTTAATTAAAAATGTAAAGTATTTGGGCCATTAGAGGGTAACCCAATGACTTGAATACTTTATTCCATACGCTTGAACATTTAAAACACTTTCATATTAAATTAATTAATTGAATTTGTTTTCTTTAAATCAATTTTTCTACAAAAACAAAAAAAACATAGTGTTATGGTACTTAATTAAATTGTTAGAGGTTCGCCCAACGATTTAATTAAAATGTAAAGTATTTGGGCCATTAGAGGGTAACCCAATGACTTAAATACTTTATTCCATAACACTTAATAAAAGTGAACTTTGTTTCACCTCACTCCTTTCATAATAAAGATTTTGGATGAGAGAAGATCGGTTGACCTCAATCACCAATCTCGAGTATCGAATCGTTAGAGGATATCCCGACGTTTTGGTACTTGTCATCCACCATTAAAATCAATTCAACCCATTCAAATCCTTTTTCGCTCATATGCGATTATCAAAATTAAAAACATTTTCAATTAAAATCAATACAACCAATTCAAACATTTTCAACAAGAACTACGGAGTTTTGACTTTCCCATTGCACTAGGGAATACGTAGGCACGCGGTTTCGAAACCGTGTCAAACTCAAAATAATAACAAACAAGTCCATTTTCTTTTTATTTATTCATAACTTAGAAATTAGCGATTACACACACAAACACATTTTGAACTAAATGGGTCCCATCGACGATGGACGTAAAGGGTGCTAATACCTTCCTCTTGCGTAACCGACTCCCGAATCCATCTTTTTTGGTCTTGTAGACCGCCTTATCCAATTTTTGTGGGCTTTATCTATATTTCCCCGTTCTTTCTAGAACAAATAAAATTAGGTGGCGATTTCATTGTTTTTTTGAAAATTCATTTTAAATGATTTTGAAAATCGAGTTGCTTCACATAGAAACACACCCAAAAACACACTCATCTCATCTTTTAACTCACACGTGGGCATAACAATTGCGAACATGATGATTTTGAAGATTTGCACGAGTCGGGAGGCAACCCTTACAAATCCTCCAAACCAGATGCTTAACTCTAGGGGGTGCCGAAATGTTCTAAATATCTTTCCAATTACCTTCAACACTCAAATTGCAATTGTTACTATGCACCTTACGCCACAAACGGTAGCCCGATCTAACACTATATTCACCATTTTGCTCCTCTTGCCAAATCAACCTATCCTCCACAAGCGGGACGTTAAGAACATTTTCCGCCCCGATAAGGTCAAACATCTCCTTAACTTTCCCCACATCCCATTGTTTTACATTATGAAGCAAAAAGTTTTTAACACGGAGATCGTACACATCTTATCTTTAAGGACCACACATCCTCCCATTACCCCCGATCACGGAGCCATGGATCTTGCATGACATAGATACCACTACCATCACCAATACTCCATCTACTACCAATCTTGATAACCTCTTTAGCCTTCCACAAGCTCCTCCAAACAAAACTCAGGTTATTACCAATCTTAGAATCCAAATACGAGGAACGGGAAAAATACCTAACTTTGAGGATTCTAGATACAAGAGTAATGGACTTTGACACAAAGTTCCACCCTTTGTAGTAGTTAAATATCAAGAAGTTGACATAATTATTTTTTATTGGTAAAAAATTTAGAAGATAAAAGGTGTGTTTGTTTTATATATTTAAATTTTATTTTCAAGAATATGTGAGGTTGAAAAGTATATTCTCACATTTGTTTCAAATTTTATCAAATTATATTTAGGTGTTTTTTATTTTTATAAATATAATTTATTTGTGAAATCTTACATTCTCATAAAATAAGAGGTAATCATCCATAATCTCTTACTCTAAATTATATTAACTCTTTTATTTTTTTAATTAAACTAATTTTAAAGTAACTTATGTTATGTTTCAGAGTTTGGAGGAGAGGGAAAAGAAGGATTTTCAAAATAATTTTAAAAAATATATATAAAGAAATTTTTAATATTTTTTGAAGAAAATATTTTGTTTGAAATGATAAAATAATGTTTAACATAAATGTCTTTTTAGTTTTTAAAATACTATAGCAACATAAATTATATTTAAATAAATTGATTAAGTCTCCTAAACCCCTCATCTAATACAAATTTTTAGTTCTCCTAAATTAGAGGATTTTTGGTGTTACGAAGAAAAACAAACCTTCCAAAACACTCATGAGCAAAATCTTTCTACTCTTTTCACTAAATCCTTCCTATTTTTTAAAGATCTTTCTCCCATCCACTTCAAACTTCCAAACATAACCTTAAGGTTTCAACTCCATTCTCTATTAGCAATATCTTATGATTATCCAAAATCATATTCTCTAAGGTCAAATTGAAGAAAAATGGTTATTTGTTGGAGTCCAATGGCATATCTAAAAATTGACCCTTGTACTTAATATTTTTTTTAGAACTTATCACATATATTTGCTAATGATTTTCACATCGGGGAATCATTCGACTTGTCAATAATATTCTCCATTAGATTTTAATTTCTACCATATTTATTAATAAGCCCCTGACACCATAAATCACTAGAGTTAGTCAATAAATTTCAAAAATAATTAAATAGAAAAAGCAATATTTTTGAACTAAGTTTATTTGATGCTTAAGCAACTAAGATATTTAGGCATACAACAAACATCTCAACCATAACTATTTTTTGTTTGGGTGTCATCTAAAGATAACTTGATAACCTCTAATTAGAGTTCAATGTAATCGATTGGTTGAGAATTTTTTTGGGGGTTCAAATAAGAAAACTAAGTTAGGGTTTTCCTTCAAGATTAATTAATGATTTAAATTTTTTGGACAAGATTACACAATTTGGATTAAGACGGATGAAAGCATCAAAGAACGGTGGGCTCGATCGAAGGAGTAGTGTGAGACAGAGGATCAAATTGGTAAATTTTGGGCCACGATACGTTCACATTTTGGATTCAGTCAAGCGAAGTCTTTGAAGAAAAGTGGTTCTTGCAAAGTAACACAAGATTAGGTTAAAGAAGCATGCAATACCTTTGAATGTCGAGGTGGACAAGTTCGTAAATGGCGGAATCAAGAGAAAACTGATCCTCCTTCTTTGCCAACAACTTCACCTCATGAACAACATGAATCCCCCAACCAAATCTCAGATCCGACGAATACATATGTCGAATCACATCATCAATCGCTTCTCCCTCCTCAAAACTCACATATCCAAAATCCTGCAAGAATCTCCTCACCATCCTCAGTCTCAGTTCCCGCGAATAAACATCCTAAATCGCCATTGCCTTCTGAGACGCCATGAAAAGACAGTTCTCGTCTGATGAAACCTTGTCGCCGTAAGCTAAACAAAAAACAACATATCTGATATTCGTGGAATCGTTAATCTCCGGTGGCTTCCAAAGAAAGCCCTTAGCGTGAAGTCTTTGTAGGTGACGCCGTTGTGCATCCTCCAAACCGACAACGTCCTCCCAGCCGCTGTAACACCCCAAAATCTACCCAACGTTTAAATAAAATCAAAGTGCGAAAATTTCAAACATGAAACAGGATGTCACATTTCAACTTATTCTCAAACACTTGTATTTCATTTAATATAGATACATAGCATTCGGCATTCACCTCTTATAACTCATATACAACTTTATCCAACTAAATCAAAACTTTAATTTATAATTATTCGAGAATTATGGTAATGACAACAATTAGAAACAATTCCAACAACAGGTAATAACAACTACTCATGATCTTATAATCACAACAACATAAACACCCCCCGAGTGCTACGTATCAGAGCAATGACACCGACTTGAATTAACTGCAACTAACTCTTCAAACTTGGATACCTGCATGTAACCAGTATAAAGGAAACGGCGAACAAATAGAAAGGGTGAGATATCGAAAAATATAAGCAAAATTATGATAACTAATGTATTAGATCTAGAATCATACAATATCCATCGCTTAAACCAACTACAACTTAACAATCAACAAAACAACATAGTAAATAACAACAATTATAATAACAATTATAATTACTATTTTCGCAACTTCCCAACAATACTTGTCACGACACAACGTTAGCATAAACTCACATTAAGTCACCAACAACATATTGAAACAAAATCATCATCATGACACTATCACCAACATTATCATAACAACATCACCAACAACGAATTCATTTATAATGCGACTCTAAACAATGCACATGCATGTGGTACCAATAGAGCTTTAGCCCTCTTCACTAATTGCCAATTAATAGAGACACAAGGCATAAGCCTTCTTCACAATTCCGCCAATATAGACCTTCACAAATGCAAATGAAATGTGATGCTAACAACATACAACAACATCACAAATTCTCTTCATGAGGCATACACCTATATCACTACTTCACTGACCATAGGCCTAAAATATCATCAACATAATCCACAACAATTCACAACAACATTATTTCATCTTCACCTCACAACATCACAATGTCACAACAATTCAGTATCAACATAGAAACATCCTGCAACTTCACATAATTCAACAACACACAGCAATAATATGCTTCACTGATAATTCACAAATAAAGTAGCAACGCCACGTATTCAACACAATTACAACAAAATAAAATAATAAAATTCACCTACTAATTTATCTCAGTTACCCTGCCAGTTTTTATTAAATTCCGGACAATTAATTATACCGCTTAATTGGGCTAACTGGTACAATTAGTCAGCATATTCCACATAGTTTCACAGAAACAACAACACCACAATTATCTACTAATTAAGCTTAGTTACCCGGTAAATTCTCATTCAATTATGAGCAACTAAATATACCGCTTAATTTCGGCTACTGTCTAAATTTTGAGACTGTCTATATTCTATGCATTATTAAAATTATTCTATTATACTGAATCCTTCTGGAGGCAATATCAGAAGTTTCTGCTTCTGACCATCAGAACTTCTGCATCATCAGAACTTATGCACCATCAGAACTTCTGCACCATCAGAGCTTCTGACCATCGCTTCTATTTCTGACCATCAGAACTTCTAACCATCACTTCTACTTCTGACCATCAAAACTTTTAACCATCGCTTACTTCGACCATCGAACTTGACCATCACTTACTTGACCATCGAACTTGACCACCACTTACTTGACCATCATAACTTATGACCATCGCTTTACCGACCATCGAACTTGACCATCACTTCTACTCGACCATCATAACCCGACCATCATACTGCTTCTCGATTCAATCGGTAATTCAATTATTACGGCCCCAAAATAATTCTTTCTGTTAGTCTATTATTCAGTCTTCTATTAATAAGTATGTTACTATATGTCTTTATCTTGTCCTTCTACCTTCCTGCTTATCTCATTAATTAATCATATATAACAACTAAGTTAGCTACATTATTAATACTAACCCTGATTTAATTAAATATATGAAACACTTATGCTACTACTATAACCAACTAGTATTAAAAGTAGCAGAAAAGAAAATAATTAAATGAAGCAGAAGAACCTAGCATAACAGACGAATACAAAGGGCAAGGAAAAAAATAATGTGGTCCCTATGTCGAGTGGCATACCCCTTTAATTCTTTAACCTAATTCGCTCAGTACCATATTCGTATTCTTCATAATTTTCACAATAGTTCCCGAACTCATTATTTTCATAGAACCCATAACATACACATTGTTTTCATATAAAACCATATACTTATTCACAGCAATGCTAATATAATTTTCCAGAACTAACAACATTCTAATTTCACTTATTTCTCACAACCATAATTTTCCACGAACAACAACACAATTTCACATAATCCAAATTGTTTGAATCAATCGGTTCGACAACATTCATAAGAATCAAACACAACGAAATTATATAAACCCAATCTCACATACAAATCATCATATTCCGGTTATACAATCGAACCCCACCCTTACGGATTCACACATTCAACTTCGATCGCATCCCAATTTCCGTTCGAGATCCGATTTGGCTCTCCGGTCTGAAATCTTCTCTCAGCGGCTAACCTTCAAAAGCTTGTTCCTTTTTCCCACGTACGACTCTCTTTTTCTCAACCAAAAACCTAATTCCTTATATTTCTTTTATATTTAAAACCAACTTATTAATAATAATAATAATAATAATAATAATAATACTATTGTTATTATTTCTACTTGGGCTTAATATTCACACATCCTCAATATTGTTCACCACACAGTAATTCAATCCAATTCACTTAAATAAACTAGTTCAATAAATAAATAATATTATTCTTAATATTAATCTTCCGATTACACCAGTCAAATAATCTGGATTAAACTTAATACTCCAAACACGCCTCTTAAATAATGCCGACAAATCCAATTGCTCCGATTAATTCTCAAACTTCTTCTAATTCTAATAATTAAATCCTTTAATAATTTAATTAACTAATTAATTAAATTCAGGGCATTACAACTCTCCCCCACTTAGGATATTTCCGTCCTCGAAAATCTATCCGACACAACCATTCTAACACTACATTCGCATCCAATTTTTCGATTCAACAACATCCCAACCATGGCTTAAATCCAATACTTATATCTCAATCTTCCAATTACCCTCGCAACATAATCATTACTATTCTCCAACCATTTTAGCAATTCCTTGACACAACATCTTACAAGATAGTAACAACTACTACTCGTTTACTTTCTTGTACAACATGGTATCCTCACCTTAAATACATTCTCGTCGTACCATCAACTACTTACTTACCATTAATATAGTAAGACAATTCCATACCATCCAATACGATTTTGTTTACTATCAACAAGAGATTAAGGGTGATCAGTTCCTCAATTTGTCAATAGATATCCAACAACCATAATGGAGAATAAACCGTCGTCACTAACATTAACAATATTCTTTTTCCAACTTGCATCCATGATTCAAGGATCCCAACAACTTCTACAACTTTTAAAATTAAACCCAATAATTCTACAGCATGGCCTACTTAAACATCAACTTACTAAATTCTATCTCATATCAACCATTCTTTTCCAAGGCATTCCAACTTATTAAACAACCAAAATCTTAAATCTGTATTACCTTTGAATTCGAGAAACAACAAAGCTCCTACAATGTTTGCACTGTATCCATCAGTAGCATACTAATCTGATATCTTACGACCGAACATATCTGAGAAGCGAAGCTTCTCCCCCACTTAGCTTCAACTAACTTCTGCAATAACAATCAGAAAACAACAAGTACCGACAGTGTTCCACACACTTGTCACGTACAAAGGAAGTAAACAACATTAGACAACATTGGCCGGACAGACCGACCTGCTCTGATACCACTAATGTAACACCCCAAAATCTATCCAACGTTTAAATAAAATCGGAGTGCCAAAATTTCAAACATGAAACAAGATGTCACATTTCAACTTATTCTAAAACACTTGTATTTCATTTAATATAGATACATCGCATTCGGCATTCACCTCTTATAACTCATATACAACTTTATTCAACTAAATCAAAACTTTAATTTATAATTATTCGAGAATTATTGTAATGACAACAATTAGAAACAATTCCAACAACAGGTAATAACAACTACTTATGATCTTATAATAATAACAATATAAACATCCACCGAGTGCTACGTATTAGAGTAATGACATCGACTTGAATTAACCGTAACTAACTCTTCAAACTTGGATACCTGCACGTTACCAGTATAAAGGCAATGACGAACAAATAGAAAGGGTGAGATATCGAAAAATATAAGCAAAAGTATGATAACTAATGTATTAGATCTAGAATCATACAATATCCACCGCTTCAACCAAATACAACTTAACAATCAACAAAACAACATAGTAAATAACAACAATTATAATTACTATTTTCACAACTTCCCAACAATACTTGTCACAACACAACGTTAGCATAAACTCACATTAAGTCACCAACAACATATTGCAACAAAATCATCATCACGACACAATCACCAACATCATCATAACAACATCACCAACAACGAATTCATTTATAATGAGACTCTAAACAATGCACATGCATGTGGTACCAACAAAGCTTCAACCCTCTTCACTAATTGCCAATTAATAGAGGCACAAGGCATAAGCGTTCTTCACAATTCCGTAATACAAGCTTTCAAATGCAAATGAAATGCGATGCTAACAACATACAACAACATCACAAATTCTCTTCACGAGGCATCCGCCTATATCACTACTTCACTGGTCATAGGCCTAAAATGTCATCAACATAATTCACAACAACAATATTTCATCTTCACCTCACAACATCACAATGTCACAATAATTCAGTATCAACATAGAAACATCTTGCAACTTCACATAATTCAACAACACACAACAACAATATACTTTCCTGATAATTCACAAACAAAGTAACAACACGAGATATTCAACACAGTTACAACAAAATAAAATAATAAAATTCACCTACTAATTTATCTCAGTTACCCTGCCAGTATTGAATTCTGGTCAATTAATTATACCGCTTAATTGGGCTAACTGGTACTATTAGTCAGCATATTCCACATAATTTCACAGAAACACCACCACCATAATTATCTACTAATTAAGCTTAGTTACCCGGTAAATTCTCATTCAATTCTGAGCAACTAAATATACCGCTTAATCTTGGATAGTGTCTAAATTTTTAGACTGTTTCTATTCCATGCATTATTAAAATTATTCTATTATACTGAATCCTTCTGGAGGCAATATCAGAAGTTTCTGTTTCTGACCATCAAAACTTCTGCACCATCAGAACTTCTGACCATCGCTTCTACTTCTCACCATCAGAACTTCTTACCATCGCTTCTACTTCTGACCATCAAAACTTCAGACCATCGCTTCTACTTCTGACCATCATAACTTTTGACCATCACTTCTACCTCTGACCATCAGAACTTCTGACCATCGCTTCTACTTCTGACCATCACTTCTACTTTTGACCATCAGAACTTCTGATCATCGCTTCTACTTCTGACCATCATAACTTTTAACCATCATACTGCTACTTCTCTGATTCAATTTGGTAATTCAATTATTACTGCCCCAAAAAAATTCTTTCTGCTACTCTATTATTCAGTCTTCTATTAATAAGTTTGTTACTATATGTCTTTATCTTGTCCTTCTACCTTATTGCTTATCTCATTAATTAATCATATATAACAACTAAGTTCTACGTTATTAATACTAACCATAATTTAATTAAATATATAAAACACTTATGCTACTCGTAACCAACTAGTATTAAAAGTAGCGAAAAGAAAATAATTAAATGAAGGAAGAACCTAGCATAACACGAATACAAAGGGCAAGGGAAAAACAATGTGGTCCCTATGCCGCGGCATACCCCAATTTAATTCTTGACCTAATTCGCTCGATTACCATACTCGTATTCTTCATAATTTTCACAATAGTTCCGAACTCATTATTTTCATAGAACCCATAACATACACATTGTTTTCATATAAAACCATATACTTATTCACAACAACGCTAATATAATTTTCCAGAACTAACAACATTCTAATTTCACTTATTTCTCACAACCATAATTTTTCCACGAACAGCAACACAATTTCACATAATCCAAATTGTTTGAATCAATCGTTTGGCAACATTCATAAGAATCAAAGACAATAGGGAAATTATATAAACCCAATCTCACACACAAATCATCATATTCCCGGTTATACAATCCGAACTCCACCTTACCTAGACTCACATGAGTTCAACTTCCGATCGTAACCCATTTACATCGAGCTCGATTTGGCTCTCCGTCTCGAAATCTACTCCCACGGCTAACCTTCAAAAGCTTGTTCCTTTTTCCCACGTCGACTTTCTTTTCTCAACCAAAACCTAATTCCTTATATTTCTTTTATATTTAAAACCAACTTAATAATAATAATATTATTATTATTACTGTTATTATTTCTACTTGGGCTTAATATTCACACTTCCTCAATATTGTTCACCACATAGTAATTCAATCCAATTCACTTAAATAAACTAGTTCAATAAATAAATAATATTATTCTTAACATTAATCTTCCGATTACACCGATCAAATAATCTGGATTAAACTTAATACTCCAATACGTATTTTAAATAATGCCGACAAATCCAATTGCTCGATTAATTATCAAACTTCGTCTAATTCTAATAATTAAATCCTTTAATAATTTAATTAACTAATTAATTAAATTCAGGGTGTTACATCCACCGCCAGTGAAGGCTTCGTTGGCAAGATTCATCGAAACGACGAGATCTACGGCTCCGATGGCTTCCATTGGCGGCGAATATTTGGAACCAATCCATGGGCGTCGCGCGCAACCTTGAAATGGTTATGCGGCGGCGGTGGAATCACATAATAACTTACCCATTGTGAAAGGAATGTGAATGTATGTATTGAATTTTTTTTCTTCTCCTTTTTTAGATTTTATTTTTAAACGAAGAAAGAATTTTTCGGTTTGTTCAATGGAGAAGAATTGTAGAGAGAGAGAGAGAGAGAGAGAGAGAGAGTGTGTGTGTGTGTGTGTGTGTTAACGTATAGATGGACAGAGAAGGAGAATAAGACACATGGAGAAATCAGAACATTAACGGTATAATAATTTGCGACTTTCGTTTCATATTCAATTCATATTCATACTAGTACATTATTAATTAATTTTCCACGTGGATAAACCATTGAAAGAAAGTGTATGAATATTATTCAATAATTATGATTGTAATTTTGTCCTAGTTTATCTAATCATTTCTCTGAATTTCTTCTCTCAAAGCAATAGCTTCAACTTCAATAACAGATAGAATTTTCACGTTTCAAGAAACACATGCTGAGAGAAATCTCTCTGAATGGTCACGATAACAACAACCTCTATTAAATGTGCCACAAATTGAATTAAATCCCGCATCGACATTGCAATTTACTTGACCAAACGAAGGCAGAGTCCAAACCTCCGAAATATATGAGTACTCACATTAGAGTTATTAACTTTTGTAGCTATAAATCAATCATACCAATTATAGTAAGCTTGTAAGCCTAATCTCGTGACGTCCTCGCGATTATCCTGCCAAACCACCTTATTTCTACTCCTCCAGATAGATTCTAACAAATAGCAAACCTACCCACACCCACCCGATTCTTGTGACTACAAACATCAAAAATAAGGGATTTAACATTATGGAATAACGATAATCGAGAGTCGATAATAAATCTCAAACCTACTGCTTGCCAATATTGGACCATAGAAACACACCCGAAAAACACATGTCCCTCATCTCATTTTTTAACTCACATCGTGGGCATAACAAAGTACACTGAACATGATGATTTTGAAGATTTGCACGAGTCGGGAGGCATCCCCTACAAATCCTCCAAAGTAGATGCTTAACTATGGGGGGTGGAGAAATGTTCCAAATATATTTCCAACTACCTTCAACACTCAAATTGCAATTATTAATATGCACCTTACGCCACAAACGATAGTCGATCTAACACTATATTCACCATTTTAATCCTCTTGCCAAATCAACCTATCCTCCATCACATCCTCCACAAGAGGGGCGTTAAGAATACTTTATGCCCCAATAAGGTTAAACATCTCCTTAACTTTACCCATATCCCATTGTTTTACATTAGGAAGAAAAAAGTCTTTAACACGGAGATCATACACATCTTGTCTTTGAGGACCACACATTCTCTCATTACCCTGATCACAGAGCCATGGGGTCTTGCATGACATAAATACCACTACCATCACCAGTACTCCATCTACTACCAATCCTAATAACCTCTTTAGCCTTCCGCAAGCTCTTCCAAACAAAACTCGAGTTATTACCAATCTTAAAATCCGGATCAGGAGCGAGGAAAATTCCTAACTTTGAAAGGTTGTGAGTGTTATATATATATGAGGTGTATCAAGTAGGAACATTTTATAATGAGAGATGAGAGGAATAAATATCAACCATTAGACTAATCAGGAGAGAGAAATTAATATCTATATTATTATTTTAATAAGTAATTCTTAATTAATTCATTGGTTAATATTTCATCATCTCATCTCTCATTATAGAAACCTCAAATCACAAATATACAAAGCAATTTTCATCATCTTCATCCCTCTCTATGCATACACACAAAATATTACCCATAATTATTCTTTGGTTGGGTGTCATCTAGAGATAGCTTGATGACCTCCCATTAGAGTTCACTGTAATCGATTGGTTAAATTTTTTTGGGGGTTTCAAATAAGAAAACCAAGTTAGGGTTTTCCTTCAAGATTAATTAATGATTTGAAGTTTACGGACAAGATTACACAATTTGGATTAAGGCGAGTGAAAGCTTCAAAGAATGGTGGGCTCGATCGAAGGAGTAGTGCAAGACGGAGGATCAAATTGGTAAATATTAGGTCACGATACATTCATATTTTGGATTTAGTCGGTGAAGTCTTTGAAGAAAAGTGGTTCTTGCAAAGGAGTAACATGAGACAGAGAATCAAATTAAGTATCGGGTTCACTTATCGAGCTCAAGATCAAGGGAAAGAAAAAGATAAAATACTTAGGGTTTTGCTTGTTGGATTACTACTTGTTCTCTTTTATCATTTTTTTTGCAAAAGGTTAATTTTTGTTATCTCAATTTCAAACAAAATAGAGGACAAGCATACCCATAATGAGGCCGGTTGGGGAATTGCCTAAATAAATCCTTGTGTCGCTCTCTTTCTATTTTACTCTATACTTTACATTTTATTGCAAATTGTGAAAACTTTGATTGTGTGATCGATATATCGATAAAATATTAGGTTAATACCATAAATATTTTTGTTGATTTGACTATAATATTTGTGATTCTAATTGGTTTTTAAGATTAACAAAATCAAACAAAAATCTGATTTGTATCAATTGCACTCCAAGTGTTCGAAAAATTGCCTTAGTTAGTTTTTTCCGATTATTTCATTAGAAATTAATTGTTTTAGTATGGTTTATTCAAAGTTGGTTTGCTGAAAATATATTGGTTGCTTTTTCTCATTATATGTAAACTCATTTTGTCAGTTTAGCGCATATCCATTCTTTTCGATAATAGTTTAGATAGATGATTGCGATTCGGGTTTGATTCTGGGGAACATAGTTTAAATAATTTTTAAAACAAAATTGAAATTTTCATTTGCGATCTATTCAACCCCTCTTATAGATCGTAGACTATCGTCAAACAAAGGTGAGATCTACTCATTTACAAACTTTACCAAATCTTCCTCGCTCAACTTTTTGAAGTGTTGTTATCCCCTTTAATTGGAAGTCTTGTCACTAAAGCCACCGTAGGTAAAAGTTTTCATCATAGTATACTGGATTTAGGCCAGGAAAATGAATCCAAATGATAGTTTCACCCATCGTCGCATTTGGTGAAGAAAACTCAGGGGTCTATTGGAAGAATGCATGGTATTGATAGGAAATCATCCAAGGTTTATCTAACATGAGTTTTTGTTTCTCAACATCTTGATCAAACTTAATCATAAAAAATCCATAATCCCTGTCTAAAATCTTGAATCCTCCTTTAAATTTCCAAACTCTGTGTACTCTCTTCTTTATGATATTGTATATAATATTTTTGGAAAGCAACATCATCGAGAACCTTTGGCAAAAGTTTGCTTCCATTTTTTGATTCAATTTGAACCTGTTTTTTGACAATATTTTTCTTGAAAAATTGGACCTTGTGTTGATTCAACTAAGTTATAATGATTTTTTTATGTAGAAGTGGCTTATGAAAATTATCAAAAGATTTCTTATTATAGTTTTCTTTTGACAAAAAAAAAAAACAAAATTAATATCCATACAAAAAAATCTCAAATCAATCCTCAAATCTTAACAATGTCTTATTTTTTTGGTGGAAAACAAAATAAAAACTTTATTACTATTAAAATATGTGAAAATATAAGAACTCTCTTATGAATAGACATAAATGGAAAATACTCTTAAACTATGTCTTACTTAAAGTAACATTCCAATTGAACACCAACATCACGACTAACATAACATAACACTTGCAACAATTCAAATTTTAGAGTGGAATTAAGAAACTAGGGTTTAAGGATCATAAGATATAGAAGGATTATAACATAAGCGAGATAAAGACCGAGTTTTATGGATCCTTTAACTTATACGTATAAAATTGTTTGGAGTGATGTAGGACAACACACGATTAGAAATGGGGACATAATATGGGATGATGTTGCAAGAGAAAACAAGAATAAAAATAAGTATGAAAGAGAGACAATATGAACAAATATCACAATACAAAGAAACAAATGATGAAAAACAAAAATATCACAATACAAAGAAACAAATGATGAAAAACAAAAATGTTATGAAAAAATAACATAAAAAATAATGCTAGATTAAAAAACAAAGTGAATAAAAAGGAGATGGTATTGATAGAGAAACACTAAAACCTATCTCTTTGAATGGATCGTCCACTTCATCTTCTCCATCTTAGTTAAACATATTAGAGTCCTCGTTGAAAAATTGAAACAATTGAAACAAGAAAAAACTCTAAATCTAAATTGTTGGGAGAAGAGAAAACCCTAACCCTCACAATTTTTGTTTGTCTATGAAAAAGTAAAGAAGGGATTTTTTTATATAATTTTTTGTTTCTAAGAAAATAAATTAAAAAAGATGAGGGAAACAAAATTTTTGGAGTACGGGGTGAAAACATGACATTTTTAGTAATATATAAATATTGAGAAAATAAAATAGTGTCTGCTCCAACCAACGCTATTATTTAATAAATAAAAAATAAAATATATTTTGAGAGTATGTTGCGTCGGCCAAGAGAGACGCTAATATTTAATAAAAAATAAAAATTTAAAACCATTTCAATCTAAAAAATAATTGTGATATATGTGAGTTAGGTTTGCAAACTTATATATCTATAAATGGTAGTTTTATTTTTTTTATTATTCTCATGTTTTTTTGCACTTATCTTTTATTTAGATGTTTTACTTTAATTTGTTACATATATGCATTTATTTTTAGTGTGAACCAAAATTACAAGTTTATATATAATTATTATCAAATAAAACTTTCAATAACCTTATAAAATTTATGTCTATTTTGTCAAATTTTATAAGATTGTTGTATCCTATATTATTTTTTAAGATCAACTTAAAGTGACTTAAATTTAAAAATTGTGTAAGAACTACTTTAAGATTAAAAATTTATTTATTTCAGGTGTTATTTTTATTGCTATAATTTCATAAAAAGAAAAAAAATATTATTGTGTTTGGATTTGGACATTTCTTTTATTGTTGAAATTTGAGAGAAATATTTGTATTATAAGTGAATATCCATAGTTGAAGTAATTATTGGCTTGTGAGGCCATTTTGTCCAAAATAAGATAAAAATATTTTATTATGTTTGAATTCTCTTATCTCTTTTGTGTAGTATTTGTTATTTGTCATTAATTTATTATTTGATATTATATAACAAACATAATAGTAGAGTATATAGACACTATAAAAAATTATTGCACACTATATTATATTTTAAATAAGTTTAAAGACACTTGAAAATTATGCAAGAACTACTTTAAGATTATAAATATTTATTTCAAGTGTTATTTTTATTTGTTATTTTATTGTACTTGAATTTCTACATCTCTTTTATATTAGAAACATGAGAGAATATTTTTAATTTAAGAAAATATACATATATAGTTGGATTAATAATTAGTTTGTTAGATCAATTTGTTCAAAATTATATTTTATTCTGTCTTTGCGAGGGTTGGAATTTATGACCTCATATTTGTAGAAGTATATGATGAAAATAAATTTTCGGATGTCCTACATAGGACTAAAAGTTTCCACAATATGAGAGAATAGAAATTCATATAGTTTAGTATAAGATAAATACAAGTTTTTAGATGTGCCACATAGGTCTATAGGTTGATGTGGTAAATTTAGAGTTATATTTGATAATGTGTTATAATTATAATTGATGATGTGTTGATATAACATTTGATGCATTGGATTTAATAAATTATATAGATTTAAATTTCAATCTTAAACATATACTAACTTATTTTTGCATTTAAAGTTAATGACATGTTATTTTTGTGAAGTACTCCCCCCGTCTCACAATAGATGCCCTCTTTCTTATTTTTATTTGTCTCAAAATATTTTTCATTTAAATTTTAATGTGATATTTATTATTTATTTCCATTAACTTATCCTTATTTATTGTATTTTAATTCATATAACTACTCCACTACCTATTATTAATAAGATTATTTTAGTAAATGAAACTCATTTTATCATTGAAACTGATAATTTATATGATTTTTAAGATTATTGTATTTCTTTAATACCTAAATTTATTATTTAATATTATTGTAATTTATTATTAAAATAAATTAATTATATATATTACGATTAATTCATAAATTAATTAAAAAAAAATTATAAAAAAATTGTATTCTCTAATATTAAGAGTTATTATAATTTATTATTAAAATTAATGAATATAAAATAATTACAATTTATTACCAATATAAAATTACCGAAAATTAAAATAAATTAATAAAAAATAATTACAATTTAGTAAAACACCTTTTTCAACTTCCTTCTATAAAATCAATTTCAACAATTTATAAATAAAACAACCAATTGTATGAACAACTTATTAAATTTTCATATCAAAACTGAACAAAAGACAAAGTGAATCTAAAAGAAAAATAATAAAAAATCTATCAAAAAACAAGAGCAACAGTGAAGTTGCCAAAGATAAGAATCTCGGTGAATTTCTGTACATTTACATAGCAAGTTGTCCTTTTCGTAAAAGATCTCAAGCCATAGGAGTATTAATCATAGGAACTTTGTGTTAATAGCAACCCAATAACTTTATCTTTCAAACCAAGCCATTACACTCATAAAGCAGAACACACGTTTATATGAACCCAATAAATTTTCTCAATATACTCTTTTATAAATTACTATTAATCTTTTCAAAAATAACTACTATTATAATATACTTCGCTATTAATCTTTGCAATATCACAGGCCAAATTCTATTTTAAAAAATTGATTTTCGTACTCATAAATTAAAAAAAAAAAAGTGGACCATGGTTAATGAAAATGCCAAATTAAAACACACATAAATAATATTGAACTAACAACTCTATTATTTTACAATGAACACAATCAGCCACTTTACCACGAATTAATAAATAAACCATTGAATTTGGTAACCTATGAACACCGTGCCTAAGATATAAGGAAAAAACTATACAATACTTATACTTATTGATGTTGTCAATAATTTTCAGGAACCTCTATGTTCCATCTTTAACTCGGGACATTTCTTGAGCATGTTGAAGCCATTATATATCACCTGCAAACAGTTCTTCAAGCGTAATCAATCAAGTTGAAGTTATAAAAAGAAGTTTATTAACACATACAAATTTGAGTTTATATTTTTGTCCTAAAAATTAAAATCGGAGTTTAAATGTAGAAACCAAAGTGTTGTAGAGAGAGAGAGAGAGAGAGAGAGAGAGACCAATGGTAAGTATGGTTTAGTAAAAATAAATTGTTGCATCTTGGAAAGAGATTTTGGGTTGTAAATCATGAAGTTATAATATCAATACTCAATATTTGGGCTAACTCTTAAGATTCCGCTAATGCTATAATTTTGTTGGAAAATCGTGATAACCTTAATACATTAAATAATTAGGGGAATACTTATTGGAATTAGTAGAATAAAAATAATATAAAATCCAATAAAAATTATAAGTGTGCCACATCAGCCACATTTAATGTCAAATCACTATAAATAAGACAAGTGTGCAATTAGTCGATTTTAACCCTGGAATAAAAAAAATTAAAACTTGAAGTCAGAAGGTTAGATGTGGTATTTCCAGGTACTTTTGTTTATATATATATATATATTTATAATAGATAATAGATAATAGATAATAGACAATAGATATGAAAAAGACTAAATATTTTTAAATTTTAAATGAAAGAGATTAATTATGGCATGTAACTATGTGAAAAAAGACTAAATATTTTTAAACTTTAAATAAAAGAGATAAATTATGGCGATTGAGATAATTCAAGTGATATTGTATGTTAGTTGAATTAAATGAGTAAAAGTAGTGTGATGAAATTATTTATTTATATTTATGCAATATAAAAAATTCTTAATTATAAATCAACAATTTAAAAAATAATAATATTGTGAGTTTAAAAAAATAAACAGATAAAATCATAAAATGTTACATGAAAAATTCAAGAGAGTTTTACCAAGTTTTATGAAAAACGTAAAATGAATTACCTCTTATGGATATATTATGTCGTATCGGAGTGCAATAAGGTGACCCGATAAGGCCGCTCCTTTTTATTTTTGTGTTACACCCACTCATTAATCAGGTTAGGGACAATTGTAAGATTCTTCTTCATGCGTAGTATCTTGATGATGAGATTATTATAGGGATTCACAGGAGGTGGCTACGTCCCTTGATATCATTCAAGAGACAGGTCCATGATTAGGCCTTGAATTGAATATTCGTAAGACTGAGATCTTCTGGCCTTCATGTGATGATAGTAAACTTGAGGGTGTATTCTCGTTAGAAATTGGGAGACCTTTGTTAGGGATGAAGTTTCTTGGAGGGGATGTTAGTCGGATGACACTTTCATTAAGGATTTTTTCAAGAATAGAGCTTCCAAGGCTATTGATTTAATGCACCTTCTACCACAACTAAGGGATCCTCGAGTGAGCTTCCTAGTTCGATCCTACATGGGTATTGCCAAAAAATTTTTTGGCCTAAGAACGTGCCAACCTACTCATATGGAGGAAGCAGTTGTTTGGTTTGATAAAGAGTTGTGGAAGGCGTTGAAGACATCGTGGTTGGTGGAGGTCCTTTCTTCGGGGATCTTCAATGGAGGGTGGAATCATTACCAATTAGAGTTGGGGGTTTGGGTTTGTACTCGGCTATAGAGGCTTCCTCATAAGTGTTTCTAGCTTCTATGGCCCAATCTTGGGTGTTATAGGATAATATATAGAGACACAATGAGGTGTATGGTATGGACTCGAATTTCGACAAAGCTTTGGATGGTCTTAGTGTTGCGATTCCAGATTTTGACCTTAGCAATTTTACTAGTAAGAACATTGTCCCTCCTAAAGCACAACATGTTTTGTGAGTGCCCTTTTTAGTAAATTTGTTGAGGACATGGATGTGACATTTGACATGACCACGAGGCATAAGGCAGTTTTGGGTGTTTACAAGCCGCACATGTTCAAGACTTTCTCCTTGCTATTTTGATTGATGGGATAGACTAACATATGTCACCAATGGAGTATCGTACTATCCTAAGATATCGTCTTATGATTCCTTTATTTCATATTGATGAGGTTTGTCTTGTTTGTCGTAAGGCATGTTTGGATACATTTGGAGAACACATGATTCATTGTGAGGAGCTTTCGGGCTTCAAATGACGACATGACCTTGTTAAGGATGTCTTGTTTGATATATTTCGACATGCCGAAGTATTTGTGAAGAAAGAGGCGCCAATGAATTTTTTTATTGACCCACTTAAGAGGAGATTGGCACTTAGGCCATCATATGTTTTGGTATACGAGTGGGTAGGAGGGAAACATGCTTGTGTGGATTTGATGGGAGTTTCTCCACTGGTGGGTTTGAGAGATTATGGTTTCTTGTGAGACAAACAACTCTCAAAGTTGCTTCAAGTAAAGTAGTCAAACATGAAAAACGTGAAATCCAACATATTTTTATACCATTTATTTTTGACACTTTTGGTTTCATAGCACCAAACAATTGATCTTTGAGAATTCAAAGACTTGTGAATAACAATGTTGTATCTCCTAAGTCTATAGATATAATTTTTAAAAAGATTAGTTTTACTATAAAAAAAACTAACAAATACTATGAAGCATTTCTTATGTTTTTGTTTATAAGAAAATTTCTTATATTAATTTTGGTATTAGCATCAAACAAAATAAAAAATTTATATTGGCCACTAACTAAGGTGGTTGTTGAATGAGAATAGAAAATATACTAAGGGCATATGCTTTATTGGTGGTCCAACGACAACAAAGATGACAACCTTAGTATTCGTATTTTATTTGGAAACGTGCTTACCATTAATTATTCTTTGTTCGCAATTTCTAGATTCCAATAGATTCCGACAACTCATCTCATATTTCTAGTCAAACACGACTCTCAAATCTAAATTGTCGTTTTCATTTCCTTGTTTTTGACATTTTAATTTATCTTTTATTGAATAATACTAGAATCAATAAGAGCTATTTTAACACATGATATTAATAAGACATATGGAAATTTATATTATCAATTTAATATTCATATTATATTATAGTAACTACTTGCATGAATCCTCTCTGAATTTACATTAGACATAACTAAACACTCATTTATAAAATTTGAATTTATATTTTAATTGGTTAATATTCACATAATTACAAAAATAAGCTAATAAAGTACACCAATTTTTAAATATTGATCTGTATTTATTACAAATCGTACAATCGGTTCTCTTAAAATGGACATTAAAATGAACAAATTAAACTACAGTTGATATCTCTTAGATACATTTACATACCCGTAAATCTATTTCATGTATTTAGTTGGTTAAAATTCATATAATCATTTAAATTTCGATTTATAAAAATAATTGTAACTTATTCCCATTTATAAAAATAATTATTCTAAAAATAGACTTTTTCACGTTTATAAGCGCCTTGAAGCAGTATGTTCATTTATATAAAAGATTTAAAATTATTCGCATTTATAAAAATAATTGTATTAAAAGTTAAATTTTTCTCATTTATAAAATTAGTTATAATTTGTTCGTGTTTTTAAAAGTTATTGTAATTTATTTTCGTTTGTAAAAGTAATTTATATCAATATGTAGACATTTCTTCATTTATAAGTGTGTTGAACCCGTGTGAGAATTTATAAAAAATATTTTAACTTATTCATGTTAAAAACAATTGCACTAATAGATTTGTTTCGTTTATAAAAATATTTGTAATTTATTCCTATTTAAAAAAGTTTTTATAATTTATTTTTATTTTTACAGATAATTATATGTAGAATTTTCTTGTTTTAGAAGTGCTTTGAAGCCGTTGACTATTTATAAAATTATTTTTAATTTATTTGGTTAAATTTTACTTTTTATCATTAATTTTTCTTGATTATCATTTATCAGTAATTTTTCATGATTATCATTTAACATTTGTTTATCATGATTACAATTATAAAATTAATTTGAAAGTTTTTATATGTTTTAGTAATTTTATAAGTTTAAAAAAATTACGAAATCTCAATTAATTTTGTTTTGTTTTATTAACCTTTGTATAAAAATTTAAATAATTTTAAAATATATTTTATTTCAAATAAAGATCTAAATAATTTTTAATATTTATTACTTATTTTTAAAAACAAAGCTGTTTAAAAATGATACACAATTTTATCGATTTAATCTTACACTTTATATAATTAATTTCATGTTAACGTTACTCATAATATTTATTTTAAAATAAATTTAATTTATTATTTTGGAATAAATCATAAATCATATGTAGTTTATATAATTTTTAATTTACGACTTTTCATAATAGATATATTAAAATTTCATTTAAGATATAATAATATAAAAATAATTTCTCTAAATATTAATGTATTAAATATTTAAGATTTACTCACTATATATATATATTCAAACCCTATCAAATTATAATATTGAAACTCTTTTCAAATTGACGACAGAAAGTAATTTAAATTATGTGCCACATTCAAATTAGACTAATATTATTTTAAAAAAATGTTTTAAAAATTATACTGTTTGTATATGTTAAGTTAATTGAAAATAAATAAAAGTTTAATAAAATATTAGATCAATCTTATAAACGGACCCATAAGTGACATTATGTCATAGGGACATCACTATTGTATTATGTGGGGTCAAACATATCAATAAGATAAGATGCATTGTTAATATGAATTATAAGATGTGATGTCAGCTGCTCCCATTTTACACTATGTAGATCTGTCCTTGATTCCATATTATAAAAATAATAATTTTTAGATTTATATATATATATATATATATATATATATATATATATATATATATATATATATATATATATATATATATATATATATATATATATATATATATATATATATATACCAAACATGGCCTATGACCATTGATGTACAATGGTAGATTCGAAGATCTATCTCATCCATAACGGATGGGGTTCTCCTATCATGCGTTAGAGCCACATGACAAACGATTACCTAACCGTCATGTGTCTTCCGAGAAGATCGGCCAAGCACCCATGCGTTCCATAGCGTATTCGTCATCTGTCCTCCGTAAATACCGGGTCAAGTACCCCGCATATCACGGAACGACAGACCAGGGAGGAGGCCACATGCTAGACTCCTTGTACACACAAACCCTGACAGTCTGTTAGTAGGCTTGGATCAACTACCCACTAACTGGACTTTGGCCCAGCGCGGGAGGTTTATAAATACCCTCTCATTCGAGAGGATCAAGTAACACATTCATTCTCTCCTTTTGCTTACTTGCTCTCTCTTGTAGCTAGGCCTTGTTTAAAATGTACTATTTTTATTTTTGAACAATATATTTCATCTTGATTTTTGTGCAATATCATTTATCTTTGTTGTGATGTAGGGTTTAGAGAACGGTGTAATTACATCTGGTGTCAAAATAGCAAGCTGAAGCTATTTATATGGTGCAGTGTATTGTAACATTAGTATTCTTTAAGCTCTAATCACTTCATTATATTTTAACTGTTGTATTATTAAAAACATTATTTTTATTTAATTATTGTTTCTAAAGATTTTACGGTTACATAATATTTTTTCGTTGCATCCTTTGATTTTGTTTTTAAAGTTTAATATAACATTAATAATTGTTTTATCAATATTACTTTTAATTATTTATCATAAAAAATAGATAAAATATAATATTATTGTTATTATTATTTTTAATTTTATTATTATTATTATTATTATTATTATTATTATTATTATTATTATTATTATTATTATTATTATTATTATTATTATTATTATTATTATTACAAATAAACAATACTATAAATAAAAATATAGTGTGTTGTATTAAGAATATCATGATTTATTAATTGTTATGATATGCGTAGAAAAAACTCTAAACGATAATTAAGAAAGAACAAATAAAATAATTGTTAGATAAAATAACTTAAAAATGTTTTGTCAATTTTTTTCTTTTATATTATAATAAAATTGATCAGCAACAATTATTCACATGTGAGTGTAAAGGTGATAAAATACCCCCGCCCGCTCTATTTTAAACTCGCAAAAAAAAAGAATCGGACAGACAAATCCGCCAAATAAAAATGGACATAAAAATCAGACTCGCTCCGTCAAGGTGGCGGGTTGGCGGACGACGAATTTGCCCACCTACTTTTTTATTTTTTTTAAATATATTAATAGATTTTGTTTACATTTCAATTATATTTTTACTTATATTTTAGAAAAACATCTTATTAACAAATTTTACTTTAAAAATATTGTATATATTCTCAAATTAATAAATAAAATAAAACATCAAAACTAGAATTACTATAATTAACTAAAGATGGTGATTTAAAACGGAACAAACTAAACGAATAGGTGTGCGGGTTTTGGCGGATGATTTTGGGCGGGTGTTGGAGGGTGGCGGTCTTTAGCGGGCTTTGATAGCGACAGGCTCGAATTCCAACCTAATCTATTATTTTTAAGGGCGTGGACCGATCCGGCATGCCACGACCGTTTACCATCCTACATGTGACACATATGACCCTCCGTGTGAAACTTTTTCTCTTATATTCGTCTCTCTTAGACAAATAAAAGATATACATTTTTCATAAAAGAGGATATCTTAAGTCTAATTACAATTCATAAAAGTGAATTTTCAAAAATATCTTCAAGAACCGGATATGTATTTTCGATGCGCACTTTATATACATTTAATTCATTTGTTTTTTAGATTCGTTCTATTTTATGACAAAGTAAAATTGGAATTGCACTTCCGGATTTCAGTATAAACCATAAATATATTTCTAGTTCTTAATAATACTCAACCTAAAATTATCAAAAGAGAAAGAGAGTTAGCAAAAGTGATTGGTGAATTCACTAACTCTTACTTATTGCAACCTAACTCTTCTCACCTTTTACTCGTCCTAGTCATGCATATAACTTGTGATCTCTTAATACATTCTACAGGGTAATAGAAAAAAAAAACTAATACTTGAAGAGTTTAGTTATTTACTTAATTTCTTTATCAGAAACTCGCTCTTCAAAAGTTAATTGAAAAGAGTGCAAGAGGAAGGTTTTAATATAGATCTATAAAAGTCGTTTATACAAACCTAGTTATTGGAACTCAAATATGTAATTAAACCTTATTAAATAAACAACACAATAATATGAATTTATACTCTTGAAACAAACAACACAATATTACCTGTTTATAGAAAGTTACTAGCAATTCTATTTCCAATGAAATTAACCAAAAATAACGAACTGTGCAATTTGTCAAACACATGGTGTGCGAACGAATTTTCACAATTTTTCTTTGAGTTGTGTTGATATAAAAAAGCAATTATAATCAAATTTATTATAAGATAATCAACACCCAATTCAAAACAAAAATAGCCATAGAAAAATTCTTACGAGTCGATCAATCAATCAATGTTATTTAACAAATTGCTTAATAAAAAGTAAAGTAAATAAAGAGATGAGAGAGAGAGAGAGGAGAGAGAGAGAGAAGCGTTTGTTTAGGAAGTTCACCAATCATCCTCGCTATGACTACACTCCCATAAATTCAGTTTCAGAATTAGGATAATTTCTTACTATGCAGAAAGTTGATTACAAGAGAAATGTTCCAAAAGCAACCCTACATGATTTTACTCCTTCTCTTCTTTTGATCTTGAGAAAGACTAAGACACAATAGCTACTAATTGATTTATCAAATCATGCTACTCTTTGGGTACCAAACTCCAAGATTTTTCGTACACGATCGGTTGTAACTATTGAACACAAGTACTTTCAATTTGATTCACAATTCTCTCGCTACTTCCTTGGGTACCAATATTTGAAGGCTTTTCACTTGGCTGTAATCCTATTTTGAAAGTCTTGAACAAAATCCCTAAATTTACCAAAGATCTTGGAGAACAAACCCTAAGTTTTCCAGTTAAACCTCCACCATTCTCAACCCAATATTCTCTTTACAAAACCTAATTGGACGTTATCAAACCTCATCTAGATGTCACTCGACAAAAGATGATTATGTGTTATTATCAATGTATATGCATTGGTTGGAGGTTGAAGGTGAAGAGCAATGGTGGTAAGTGTTTATAGTTTCATCAAGTTGGAATGATGCATGAACAATGTATTTATAGTTGTGGAAGTTTGTATGCAAAAGGTAATTTTGAATTAAAAAGAATTGAAAATTGACCTAATCAAAAGTGTTTGTCGACACATAATTAAAAACTAACGATATATGCCTTCTGAAACGCATATGTGTGGCCTACGTGTCGTGATCTTTAATACTACATAGATCGTCGACACGAAGGTCGTATGTGCTAACACATAAAGCGAGTTCTGATATGTTCCACATGTGATGCATGTGTCGACCTATGTCGAAAGTTACATGCTTCATTATTGAGTTACATGTCGGTCTGAAACGCGTATGTGCCGACACATGCAAGCAATTTTTATGCAAAAAATTGAGTTTCAAGGTTTTGGTCAATTTGAAAGTGATTTTTAATTATTCCTAACACCTATAATGCAAAGGATGTCGCAGACATAAAGATATCGTCCAATATACATAAATGTTAAGTTTTCCTAGTTTTGACATCATGCAAAACATCTAATGGTGAAGTTGAACTCACATCATTGAACCAACCTTATCGTACTGTGACAATTCCTCTACACGACATATTGCAAGCAAATCCTATTTCCATGAGCGTATGAAACACATTAATTTGGACTGTCATTTGATTCGTGAGAAGCTTCGTCTTTGACTATTCCATCTCTTGCTTGTGTCATTTTCTCAACAGCTTGTTGATATCCTCACAAAACCTTTGGACATGCAACCCTTTCGAATCTCTCTAAGTTTGGCCTTCATTCCATTTAACCACAAACTTATGAGGGGGGTTAGGTGAATAACTTTCTTTTTCCTCTTCTATATTATATTGTAATGTGTTAGTTTCCCTTTTTGGCTTATGTTTTTTATTGGGCCTAGTTGGTTACTTTGGTGGAGGCCCATTCATTGCATATAAGATAATTGTCTCTCACTTTGTGATACAATAATGACAGTTTCTTAAAGTACCCTTGCTCCTTCTTAAATATCTTATGTGAAATGTCTAAAATATCTCTTTGATATCAAAATATATATAAAACTACTATTTTCCACAAATTTTAACACAATCCAAATACATATCTCTAAAATTTCACACATTTCAAAAATACATTTTCAAATTCACCGCTAATAAAAATGCGTTAAAAAACTGCTTACAACAATTACATTACATTTCACACAATGTAGAATGAACCTCTTAGACTTGATCCACAATTTGCATATCCCGAAATAAAAACAACAGTACAATTTTATTTCATTTTTCATTTATTTTCTATTTATTTATTCGTACATGTCCTTAATATTATTTTCTTTTACTTTATTTCGTTTAATTTCTTCGGTCATTCAAATGAAACTTAAAGATCAATCTACATTCACATTGTTTTAACTTTTAAATCTCAACCAATAATTTGCAATCATATAGTTTTGATTACACAATCAACTAAATTATTTGAGTCAAAGATTTCAAATCAAACAACTAAAATCACCTTTAATAATTGTTCTACCTTAATTTCCCTTAAACACACACTTGCTTAGTACTAAAACGTGGATATAAATCCATCTATGAATTCCTCAAAATCAATTATATTATATAATTTACACATTGTCAACTCAATATCTAATTCATTATCATGATTAATTATAGATAAACCATCCATTTCATAGATACACACAATGAGGTAAGACATTATGGAAATGACTACCTCAATTATTATTTCATTTATCAACCCAAACTGCTTCATATTATAACATAAAAGTTTGGTATTTGTCACAAACAGTAGTGATGAATTATAAGATCACAACATATAAATACAAACACCACATTACACATTAATTACTAATAGAGGATAACAGCTTGAAACAGTTCAATATCTTCATTTCTTTTCAAAGCTCTAGAACTAAATCTGCATAGAAAAAACCAAGTGACAAGAAACAAATAGTTATAGGATAGGTTTGCTAAAAGTAGGAGGCTAGATGGAACCTATATGGGCTCCAGCCTCAAAGTAGGGTTTTAAAGAAGGAATAATACTTTGTTACGTAACTAACTTTTTTTGGCCAAACATATCAATTGGCTACCCCTACAAAGTTTAGATTTTTTTCAAGACTTTTTTTTCAATCTATACTAAAATTTGGTGTTTGTTATAAACGTATTTTGGTAGTGGATTTTGAAAAAATACATTAATAAAATTGAGTTGTTTATAATCAAAATGAGTAGTAGATAATGGTGTTAATTATGTTTTGGTTTCTATAAATATTTTAATTTTGATATTAATTTTTTTTTAAATTAAGTTTTAGTTTTTATAAAATTATTTCTTACATGTAATTTTAGTCTCTGTAAAGAGATTAGTGATTAAAATTATATACAAAAGTAATTTTATAAAGATTAAAGCTCAATTTCTTTATAAAAATAAAAAGAGTGTTAATAAAGTGGTAGGACACACGTATATTTTAATTAGTAAAAAAGTGTTGAAAAAAAACTCATTTTTATTTGTATAACTATTAATTGAGTTAATTTAAGAAAGAATCTAGAATTTTGATTAAGTTAGAAGAGGCTTTCTAACGGTAGCTAGTAATCCGAAGGCGTCCGAGCTCAACTCCTATTTTCTTTGTATTTCTTCTAATTTAATAATCGTTTTAAGATAAAATCAGGGACAAAATTAGTAAAAATATAGACAAAATTATATAGTATGTCATATATAATTTATTGTTTAAATTTTAGTTCGACTATCTAAAATTTCGACAATCTGTCCTAAATTTCACTCCAGTGCTCTTGGGCCTATTAAGTTGGATTTTAATTATATTGTTTTATGGAAAAAATATGAAATATAATAATTGCTAGTAATATATTTAGTAAATATTATTCATAATATAAAAAAGTTAATAGATTATGTGAAAGACTGAAATATGTATATATTTTCTTTAATTTTTACCAAAAAGTTTTTTCTAGTCATTTATTCTATAAGAGATTTGTTTTTATCTTCCTAACATTGCATAAACTCATTTATTTATCCATTTCTTTTAAATGTGTTTTATATAAGTTTAAATTTTGACAAAAAAAATTAATAGATTATTTTAAAAGACTGAAATATATTTTACATTTTTTAAAACTTTTAGTAAACAATCTTTTTAGTCATTTATTTTATAAGAGATTTTTAAATATTTGTTTATCTTCCTAACATTGCATAATTCATTTACTTATCCATTTTTTTTAATTGTGTTATTATAAGTTGAAATCTAGACATAAAAGTTAAAATATTTAATTTAATTATTATATTAATTTTGTGTGCATATATATTTTATTTAAGTATTATTGATTAAGAGTCATAATTGATTAGTAATTACCAAGATTAATTAAGTCTATCATTGATTATTTGAAATAAATTTTGAGTAAAATATAAAATAAATAAATAAAAATAAATTTTGAATAATATGTTAAAAGATATTAATGTATATGTACTTACAATCTGCATCTGTTTTGATCCAGTGCTCCCTGTAAGAAGATGAATCTTCATCTGGATGAACAAGGTAGCCTTTGTTGTAACCTCCATCATTCATCATTTTCTTCTTGTTTTCATTCTTTTTATGTTTACCAGATTTGTGTCCAGTTGTTGAATTTTCTGGATGAACTTTCTTCCTGAACATATGGAGTATCTACAAACCAAACCAAAACTGAGTCTTTATATAATCATAATTTTAAACAGCATTGGAATCACTTTAAATAACTTCACTCATATTTCATCACTCATATTTGTTTTAAAGTACTTTCATTACAAAGTAAAAAGTAAAAAATTATATATATTTTTTATATTAAATATTTCCAATAGTGTATTTCAAAAAAATTAGTGCAAATTTACCTTATTGAGTTTTGTTTCAGATGAAGCAGAATCAACATTTCCAGCAATGATAGAAGAAGAATTCTTAGAACAAGAATGAAACATTCTTTTCTTCACTTTCTCTTTCATCACATTGATAGCAGAATATTTGTCTGCATCTCTCTTTTCATCTTTCCCAAAACCATTCTCCTCAGCCATTTTACTTCTCTGAAACAGCTCACCAAGTGACGTCCTATGTTCTTTCTTATTCCCACCATCACTGGCTGCTGCTGTTTCAGAATACTCAACAGTTGTTCCAAACAAATAGCCTTGTAAAGGACAAACAGCATTTGAATATGAATCTCTTGTTGTTCCTGTTGCTTCAATTGGTTTTCCACTTATTGTTACTATGCTTACATGGCTGCTTCTCCCGGTGCTAACATGGCTGTTTCGGCTCGATGAATCATAGCTTATTACATCGTCTTTTGTTTCGGCGACAAGGACCTTCTCTAGCTCGTCGTTGATGAGTTTGAGATCGTTTTCGTTACTTCGTCTTCGTTTTCGGTTATGGTTTGGACTGAGGTGTTTGGAAATGTTGGTGTGTCGGATCCTAGGGTTCCGATGGCGAGGAAGCCGGGAAGAGATCGAACATTGTGTCGTCTTGGGATTCTCTTCCGAATTCTTCTTCATGGTGTTCGGGTCGATTCTAGACCCGCGAATGATTCGGAAGGTGTTGGTTTGTGTTTTTGGTGAATTTGATTCGAAATTAGGTTTTGATGATAGTTGTGTTCTTCATCTAGAGATGGTTGGCCGGGAGGCAGTTGCATGAATTCCTAACATAAACAAATGTTGCATGATAAGGTAAAAGATAATTTGGTTATATATAGAGTGATAAAAATTGATGAAGAAATTTAATTTTTAATTTTTTATCGTTAAATTATAATTAAATAAGTTGTCATAACAGAATTGTCACCTTTAAACTATGCCTAAATAAAATATTTAGATGTTTTATCATACTTGAGTCTTATTTAGTCCATACATGTCTTTAATCATAAGTCTTTTTTTAAGCAAGATGACATTAAAATATTTGAAACCTTGTTTAATTTATACAGGGTTACTGAAAATGTCTTTAATCATGAGTGTCAATGTTTTGAAGAGGTAAAAAATGAATTTAAGACAAAATTACATCGATTATATTAAATTATGTTAAGGTGAGTTAAACGATAAATTTAATGTAAAAATATTTAAAAATGAAAGTTAAAATTTTTAGTTTTATGTTTAAAAAGTTTAAAGATAAAATCAATTATGATATAGAACACTCAAACATACTATATTTTTTAAGTCTATAGAACCACTCATAACTATTTAAGAGATAAAACATGAATAGAAACTAGATTGAAGTGTAGCCTTTTAAAATTTGAAAGTTTTATATTGCATATCTTTTTGATTGATACTAAAGATATTTTAAAAGGTGTATTTTTTATTTTAATTTTTGTTTATCAATATACTTCAAATTTTGTTAACAACTTTATTTATTGATTGTTGATAGGTAACTAAATTCATTATCTTGAGCTACCTTATGTTGATTTGCATGCAAGACCATATTATAGTTTATCTTTGGTTACATCCTATGGTTCCAAACTAAATTATAAATAAGCACTTAATATAAAGTTGTTTATCTAGACATGTCTCAAGTATTCAATGCATATAGGTCTCTAGCATGTGACTTACCAATGACCAAATCTTTGAATGGTTCTGCACTACTATTCTGTCGAAACTTCCTATGCATCCAGCCAAGCAACTACACCAACAAAATTAATTAATCAATGCATACACCATCTTAGGAGAGAATAATTGAATTTCTTGAAATTGATCTTACCTTCATCTTTTGATATTGAAGAAGAAAAAAACTTGAGCTTTGATTGATTGCCCAACTTTAAAAGATAATGTTGATGAATGAAATTGTGATAGTTTATATAATATAAAGAACTTACATGAAATTAATGAGAACAAATGTAAAAAAACATAGAGATACTTACAAATATTGTTTGCTGTTCTATCTCAACATTAAATCAAGTGGGTCTAATAAACATTCTAATCTATACATCATGTGCAAGGTCTAGTTAATAGTAAAAGTGTGTGTATATCACATCAAAAAAAGAAGCGTGTGTGTATATATATAACACTTTATTTGATTGAGTCGCCATTATTAAACATCATGTATGGTTTAAATTGGAGAAATGATATTCTTACCCCCACCCCTACCACACTAAATAATACACTACACTCTATTTTGTATTTTAATGTTTATCAATATGGGGAATAGTAAAATATTAAAATATTTTTATAAAAATATTAATTTTTTAAATTTATTTTTTGTTTTATATAATTTTTTTAAATTATCAATATGATTAACCAACTTAATAATTCTATTAATCAATATTTTATATTTTATTAATCAGCTTTATTTTATTTTTAAAAATTATTTTAATGTCTAAATATTATTGACCAACGTCATCGTTCTATTAATCAATTTTTTATATTTTATTAACCAATTTTATTTACTACTAAAAATTATTTTTAAAATTTATGAGTTTATTAACCAACTTCATCACTTTATTAACTTACTTTTTACATTTTATTAACCAACTTTATTTTATCATTAAACTTCATTGTTCATATACTATTCACAGGCAATGACGAACCCATAAGTTTTATGTAGTGGAGGCCCTTAAATTGTCTTATAATTTATATATTTGTAATTTTTTCTCTATCATTAAAAATATATTCATATTATTAAAATACCATTAATTTCACATATAATTCCATATTAAATTCTTCATGATATTTATGACATAAATGACTCTAAAATTTGTGATTATATTTATAATATTATAGATATTTAAAGTTGAATATAAATATGTTTTTAATTATTATAAATTTTATAAAATATTTACTTATTCTTAATTATAAATTATTATTTTAACTTGTAGCATAATATAATAATAATATTATTATATAAATGAAATGAAAATCAATAATAAGGAAGTAAAATATTAAGAATATCCACGGTTATTAAACCGTAAAGATTTATCTTTGCTAGTCAACTATATACACTTATCTTTATATCTTTATGCTATTTATACCAACATTTATCTTTGGTACTTATACACTTTTAAACAAAGATTCAAACTATAATGGCCCCAGCCACATTCTCCATAACATGAATCTAGGTAATGTTCAATATATATATATATATATATATATATATATATATATATTATATATATATATTATATATATATATATATATATATATTTATATATTAATTAATATGTGGTTTTTATTTCTTCAAGCATGTATTTTTGTTTATAAATTGTTTTGATAATTGTGTGTATCTCAAGTAGTCACATCTTGTTTGGAAGAAACATGTTGTGACTCGTGCATTCTAATAGTGATTAACTATTTTTTCTCGTGATTTGGGGGTAACGTACATGATTGGTGGGGGCCAATAAGTATTTTAGTTGGATGACAATGAGGCAGAATAACTATTTCATATTGTATAGTAAATGAGTTCTTTCTTGTTCATGATAAGGAAATAATCTCACTATCAAAACATCTCTATCTAAAGTGTCACTAAAATATTTTCACATTTTAAAATCTTTTAGTCAAATAGTCATAATTTTACTTATTAGATGTGAATAAATAGTGGCTGTAAAGAACCCCAAAGCATCTCTAAAAGTTCTACCATAAGTTGAGGGCCCCATAATATATCTATAGAATATTCATTTATGTTGCAGTTAACCTAATCTTGTTTAGGATTAATACAATTTATTTATAGAATTTTTGGACCAGGAGAGTGCTTGCAATTAATGTCAACTTTAAGTATTGTAAATTCCACCATGGAAGAATACACATGACCTTTAAATTATGTTGAGTAAAGAAGTATCAAGTGATTTATATGGTTAATTTATTAGGTTTGCTATCTTGATACTGGGGTTTTACACTTAACAATGCTATTCATAAATTTAATTATTAATTATCGTAATAGTAATTCAAAACATGGGAATTAATACATAAATAGTATGTATAAAAATTATATTAGTGAAAAGTAATCACAAAAATAAGTTTTAAAAGTAAAATAAAGTTTGTTAATGAAATAATAAATTGATTAATAAAGCTATGAAGTTAGTTAATAAACACTATATTAAAAATAAATTTTAGATGTAAATTAAATTGGTTAATTATAAAAAAATGAATTAAGCACCGAATGTTAAAAATAAATTTTTACTAAATAAAGTTAGTTAATGAAATATAAATTATTTAGATTATGAATAATCAATGTAATTCGTAAATCGAAAAAACACATCGATTATTCAATTAATTTAAAAAATTAATTGAAAAAGATATATATTAACGTATTATTATGTATTATTTTATTATTAAGATATCTTGATCCTAATGAATATATATATATATATATATATATATATATATATATATATATATATATATATATATATATATATATATATATATATATATATATATATATATACATATATTAAGATAACACCACATCTTATCACTCATTTTCAATACAATTTTAAAACTTTACTTTCTTTGGCTTTTTCATAATTACTGGAAGTTTGTTACATTTCTTCCAATAATTGTTTCACCATTGATATGGTTTCGAGCAATCGTAAATGTAGCCATTATTTTTTTCCGTTATTTCTTCCTAGTGAAATACGTATTCTTCTTCTTGCTTCTTTAAATCTAGTAATAATCGTTATTATTCTTCCAATAAGCAAAGAAAGTTATTTATTTTTCTACTAATTAGTAAATTTTTCTACTTGCATCCAAACAAATTTTTTGTAATATAGTCTCCTTTTGATGTCAAGAATATCATATATTGAATTCGATCGATGCAAATTGCTTGATATCCAAGAACAAGGACAAATTCATTGATGGCACTTACCTAAACCATAATATCCGATCCTCTTTATGCTTGGGTATTGTTAAATGGTCCTTGGTCGATTCAATCAATTTACGAGTCAATTATAGCATGTTGTGACCCATAATGTTGTTTGGAAGTTAATGTGTTAGGTTTTTCATGGTGATATCTTCATGATATTGATATCCAGAGGAATTGCCAAATTTCGCCATACACTATGTCTAATTACTTTATCGGATGAAGGTCTTATGGATGAATGAGAGTTATCGCCTATTCCATGTTTGCAATTTGGTATTCGTTTGTGATTTATTGCTTATTTACTATAGGAACAAGATTACGTATAAGTTTTCTAAAAGGATAAAAGACAAGTTCACGATTCAAAATCACGACATGATGATGAATCCTCCGCTTAACATTGTAGGCTTCTTGTTATCCAAAGAGAGATGAATAACTTTGTTTCATGATTTGCACAACACCGATGAGGCAAACTCAATGTCCAATCTCAATAACATTAATGGTAAGTTTGCTATGGTACTTCAAATGGAATAAGGATCCGTTTTAAAGGTCTTGTTAGGTTTGTGCATTGTAATTTATTGATCACATGTCTATTTTCTAAAGCATGGATTTTTATTTGGAGTATAAGTGGAGGAAAAGTTTTGTGTTCTTCCACTACTTTATGATTATGGTTAACAATGCCTTTTGAGAACCAATCCATAAGTTCTCCTATACATCCTAGTGTATTTTACAAGAGTAATATTTTACTTTTGTATTGTGCAATTCACAACTTAATTCTCAAGCCAATTATATTTCCACTTCTTTTGTTAAATATCATTCAAGAATTAATGTAATCTTAACCTTGATCCTTGGAAGTGCTAATAACCATATTTGTTTGATCTTAAATTATTTCTTGATCATAAGAATATATTCCCATTCTGCTAATTATTTTAATGGTTCTGTGATTGATCCGGATTGTTGATTTCTTCCTCCTATTTTATAAATATGTCTTTATGTTTTCAAGTCAATCTTATCTCTATGCAACTTGGTTGACAACAATTGTTTTGTTCGATCCATGCTAATGCTCTGTCATTATGCGAATCATTCAAGGCAATGATTGGTATAGCTAATGTGAAGGACTTACACTCTCGAGCTTTGACCTTATTCATTTTTCTTCTTACGTTATTAATACCTCTTGTATGTTTATAGTTCTTCATTAGTCATGTGCATTTAGGTTTACAAGAAATTTCCAAATTGTTTTCATTGATTGTAATACTAAATGGATCCTCGACTCATGTCACTTGGTAATTAAATGTTAAACTTTCTTTTCAATTAGATTTCTATTTTATTTTCAATATCTTACATGGCGAATCTTATAAAGCCATTCTCCACTATATCTACTCTACACAAATATTTTTTGACTTAGTTGATGATTATTTCAGTTTACTCGGTTATTTTCCTCAAAACTAAGGATCAAATTAAAACTAGTTATCTAATTTTAGCTTCATTGAAAATCAATTTAAAACTTCTATTATGTCTTCTGGTCTAAAAATGGTTCATAATTTATTGCCTTACCGATTTTCTATTGTCTTGGTATCCTTCATAAAGTGTCTTGTGTTTAAACTTACACGGTGTAGTTGGAAAGAAAACATCAACATATATTAAATGTTGGAGCTTTATATTTCACCCAACGTTTTGCTTTTGAAATTTTTGTAGTGTAATATGTTGCATATCTTAAATAGGTTGCTTACACCCCTTTTGAAATCAAGTCTCCTTAATGAACTTTGTTCAACAACCTCCTCACTCATGACTTAAAAGTTCGATGTTTATGCTTTGCATCCACTATTATTGGCATAGGACTAAATTTGATCATAGAGCCAATATCTTTCGGTTTTAGATGGTAAATGGGATACATTGTTATAATTCAAAGTCATGCCATCTCTGTGTCCGTAAATGTCATTTTTATGAACATGTATTTTTTGTCTTCTTTTGTACCTTCTTCTTCTTCAAATATTCTTTCCTTTCCCTGAAGTTTCTGATCCGCTTCCCACCATCTCTCATAATCGAGCACAAGACACCGAATTGTCCTCACCCTCTGCTATTTGTACATCTCCCGACAATAAAAGAGTACTCATCACCACCCTAATACCGTCAATTCTCTTCACCCTATAGTCCTTCCACGCCTCTAATCCTTCCCTACTATCCTTCTAGTCTTCAATTGACAATTTACACCTATAACTTCCGATCTAAACCAAGCTCCCACTCGTGAACCTTTCCCATCTTTCTAGTTAGCCTATAGGTTCCAATATCCTAATCTTCCTATCGATACCCAGAGAGCTTCCAATCCTCCTAGCTACTTGGCGACTACCATTGTTACTTCTTGCTCAAACTCCTAATTTTGGCCATTCTTCAAGTGTGTATATCCCTTCTCGTTATATCATATAGAAATTGTTCTCCTGCATATAAACACTATTGTTTTCCATTTCCACAAATATTGAACCAAAACATATGTCTTTAATTATGCATGATTGGTATGCCACGATGATGAGTTACAGCCCTTGCTAAGAATCACACTTGGACCCGTAGTGGATCATTTGCTCATGGAAAGGTTCCCATTGGTTGTAAATGGGTGTACAAGATCAAATTAAGGATGATGGTTCTATTGAGAGGTATATAGGCTTGTTGCTAAAGGATATACTCAACAGGGAATTATTTGACACTTTTTCTCCAACTAAGATCACCACTGCCGAGTCCTCTTATCTATGCTATCAAAGGTTGGTACTTGGAACAATTGGACGTGAACAATGCCTTTTGCATTATGACTGAAGGTAGGTTATATGTCAATCTTTGGTCTTTTCTGTTTTCACTATGGTTCAAAATAGAAACTAGTGTGAAACATAACTATATTTCATCACATACGCTTTTATCAACCATGACGAAAAGTATTACTTATATGTAAACAAAAGTTCTCTTATTCTTGTACAAGACAATCATCTCTCATAAAACAAAATTGTATCATCTCTCCCACGCCATATCCTAATCTACATTAATATTTACACACCATTTCTTCATAAACTCCAATATATCTTCTCCAACTCATTTGGATC